>BSDF01000005.1:7100870-7670870 GCA_027925045.1 Hypotaenidia okinawae | reverse complement strand
TGATGAAATAACTTTAAAGATAAAGGGATTTTTATTTTTATTGTCTTTAAAGAGAGTTGGTCAAATGGATCCAATTTTGAACATTTCCAGCTGCCACTAATATTGCAAAAGACTAATTCCTAATGAATGTCAAATTCTTTCTCACTGAAATTTGTCATTAACATAATAGAGAACAAGAGGAGTTATAGGTCTAAGACAGATATGCAACATTCCTCACAACCACAGTTGTACATGGAGTGGAAAAACAGGGCTGAAGGCTGCATATGAATTCCAAATATGCAACTCATACACACAGTAATTCAGTAATACAGGCATAAAATGTTTCATACTCTATAGGAGAATATCCTGCTTAAGTCTTTTTTTAATGATGTATATAGAATGCATATCTATAATTAACATTTCACATACTTATCTATTTCACATCTCTAAAAATTCATGGAATGTGTACGCACTAACATACAACTACATACAAAATTGCAAAATATAATGGAAATATATAAAAGATGAAAAGTAGAAAAAAATTAAAATATCCCTCCCTCTAAAAGGAAAAAAAAAGTGCTGACTAGAAAGGTACAAAATAGATGTGTTGATATCTGGAATAGAGAAAGACTCTTGAAACCTTGAATTGGGGATTTTTTTGTTGGTTTGATTTGGGGTTTTTTATTGGTTTTTTTTTTTTTTTTTTTTTTTCTTTTTAAAATAAATGTCTTCACTTTAAAGAAAATCTGCAACTGTTCCTTTAACATTTTATAATTATAAGACAGGCAGAAAGTGTTGGAACAGGGGAGTGTGTGTGAATAGGGGTTAGCATGCTGAGACATTGTATTTCAGCTGTGAAAATCAATACATGCTCCAGAGATAGGGCACTTGATCAGAAAGGATATTGCAAGATACAAAAAGAGCAGATATGAAATACCATTCCTGTGAAGTTCATTTCTTGCTCTTATTACATCAGTTCAGCAGAAAACACGGTGTGCATGAAACTATGACAGTGCCAGCAATTTATTAATGTTCTTACAAGAGTTTTAGAAGATTTGCATGAGATTTTAGCAGAATTGTACTTTGTGCTTCTTCCTTACTCATAACTCAGAACCTGAAGTTCTAGGTAATGCATGAAAGAAGAGTTCCTTGTGTGCCAGTCTCCTTTTTTCCTGTTCCAAATTAACACATCTACATGTCCATATACCTGGTCAGAAAGAAAGATCATTATTTTGTCAAGGAGAAGTTGGTATTGATATGTATTTATTTTTTTTTTAATTTTTATTTTATTTCTACATTTGGGAAGACTTTGTTGTTCTTGTTGTGAAAGCAAGTAGGAACAAATAAAAAAAAGACAGAGATGCAGAGGAGGAATTTGACCATGGGAGACTGTTTTTACACTCAGCTGTTACAAATAGATATTTGCCTTTTTTCTTTCTTGTTCTCTTGTTTCTGGACAGCAATTGTTTCCTGGGTCTTAAGAAATTTCACAAAATCATCATTATATAGCAATTAAAAGAAAAAAAAAAAAAGTTGATCTGAGATATTTGTGGTTTACAGACACTGGGATTCCACAACCCAGAAAGATCTTTCTTACTAGCTGTGTATTTTCTAAGAGGGAAAATAAACTAATTCAAACCAACTCACATTTCTGTTTATTTTTCTTTCATTTTTTATGTTGAACAAAACTTACCAAGATATTTGAGGAATAACTTGAATTCTGTGAGGAATGTCATTATGCATATTTAACTTCTGCTACTTCCAAATTGGTTCTCTCTTATAAACATAGACACACACACACACAGAGACACACACAGACACACACACACACACACACACACAAAGGTGGCTGTTGCAGATTTAAGTTAATTTTGAAGCTCCTGAAAAAAATGTATCTTAAATATTGTAACCATAAAAGATATTTTAGACAAGTTTAGTCCTTCTTTGTTTGTTTTGGATTTTTAATTTCTTTTGTGATTTTTTTCACCATTATCTCATTTAAATATCAATTTAAAACAGAGCTCTTAATAATAAAAATAAATGAAGATTTGGTGAAGATCCAATACATTCAGGGTCTCTGCAGACCAACCCAGAGATGCCTGTAACATAAACCCACCAGAGGCTTCACATAACATATTTTCTTTCCCTAGAACACAATTAAACACTGCCAGACTCATCACAGGAGTGGAGCAAACTTTGAGAGGAATCAAAAGTCCCTGTTTCCATTTGTGACTTTCTAGCTATGCCTCAGCTGGGGTATTTTCTTTTCCTAAGGAAACGTTGACTGGACAAGTTCAGATACAGCACTACTCATGAAACTGGTCCTTGCAGCAGCCTAAGAGGATGAAGGCCCAGGGATGAAAATCTTTATACTGGTAAATGTGCATTTCCTTCCTCCCTTTCCCAGCAAAATGGAATCTCTGACACTATCCTGACAGAACCGTGCTGGCAGAAGGCTGTGTCATCGGCAGCTTTTAAACTGCAGCTGGTTGCTAGCCCACTCCTGCAGCAGAGCCGCGACACTGCCCCTTCCATGTGGCTCAGAGAAAAAGATATATTTAACTTAGAATAATATCCCGGTGAGAAGGTGGAAAAGACAAGCGAAATGGCCTATTCTGGCAATCATTCCAAAGCTGGTGTTAATATCTCTGGATTGCAAAGTGGAGAAAAATAAATAGCTGAAGTGCTTTACCGATTAATGCAAAGCAAATAACTCTCAGCAGCCGGGGTCAATGACTGTCACTGTTGCAGCTGCGATCATCACACAAACTGTCCTCACTTCATTCGTGTAATGTCCTACACCTGCATGCTGGCTGTAAAGAGTCCCCAAAGTGCCTGCTGAGTCACAACAAATGGCACTGGAATGGGAGGAGACATATCAGTTTAACTGCCCAGATAGCAATGCTTGTTGGGGCACATTTGGTTGGCATCCAGAGGGCACTGACAAAAGTTTTTCACCATCATTACCATTTCTCCCTTCTCACCCACCCCAGGCTTTTTTAAGAGGGAAAATAAATATCTGGATGAATTAAATCTAGCAAACAGGACATTCACTTTTTTAAATGCTTGTCAATAACAATATACTTATTTCATGTTTCTGTTTGAACTTAAGCCTGGAGATTAGCAATTAGGAGGAAATAATAAGGCCTGATCTTATGCGATAGGGAAAGCATTATTATTCCTGCTATCCAGATGGAAAGAAAATTGGAAAGGGTTCAGAAAAAAGGCTAAAAGGATAAGTCATGCCTTCTAAACATGTCTCATAGGCAGCTCTGTCTACCTAGCTTATTAAAGAGAAGGCTAAGAGGTGATTTGATAGTGTCAATACATACTAGAAAATTTCTCACAGAGACCACTAATTTTCATAGAACTCACCTTCAAAGACTTACAGAAGTGACTGGCCAGTGCATGGGGAGAACTGGGGAATCTGTTGTCACATCCAGACATAGTTAAGACTCCTAACAGTGATTTTCTGAAGTGAGATGTTCTGTGGTATTTTCTGCCCTGCAGTCTAATATGATATCTAGATGGTACACAAGTTAAAATGCTTGTGAAATCAAGATGAAACACACATAAACCTGAGCTTATTGGCATTTAAATTTGGAAGTGTCTGCCACTCAGTAGTGTATTACAAAACACAATATAGACCCAAAAAGGGTTTGTGCTGTGGTTTTTTTGTTTCATTCATTGTTTGCTTGGGGTTTTTTTGTTTGTTTATTTTTTTGTTTTTTCTTAAACTGCGACATCTTGTGCTTCTATTTGAAAATGGAAGTTCCTCATTCAGACCTCAGTGTCTTGGCCAAGATAGCATCTATCACATTTAGATACAGAGGCTTAATTCAGTGCATGGTCAGTCAACCGTGAAGTTCATATTTGGTTCTGGATATTAAGTTCCCAGTAATTCAAGGTGGCTTGTGTCTGTGGAGTTGCTTTGGGCCCATGTCTAGTGCAAGGTAAAAGAGAATAAACTACATCAGTGCACGGTAGGAACCTTCAGTGTGTAAGTCTGGCCCTTGCTGTACATAAATGGGTAGCACAAACCGAATAGGCAGCTAAACCTTAAGCACCAAAAGACAATGACAGCAGGAAGTTCAGCAACCACACAAATACTGTGAATTTTCACAGCAAACTAACATCACGTTATTTAGCACAGGTTTTCTGTAATTGTAATTCAGTGGGGAAAAATCACAGTGTTCAGTGGCCCTTAAACTCTGCCTTCCATCTCTGAGATGGGGTCATCTTGCTGCTGATATGTAGGGTGCAGGGGGCAATAATACAAAACATGCAGAAATAATGGATGACTCAGGATCTGTTAAAGAACCTTTTTGTTTCCAACACTGTTAGTGCTTCAATTGTTTGTCTGTGTCTTTGCCTCAATATGTATAAAAAGGTTCACAGTTCCTTTGCCACTCCTGCTGTGTTACCATCAACCATTAACTTTCCTTTGAAATCTCTGAAACATGGGGATGTACCTGGTTCAGTCAGCTCTGCAGGAGGTTGCAATGAACTGGGGCATTTTCAGGCCAGTCAGAAGATGATCGTATGCTGGTTACCTAGGCAAATCATTAAGTCTCTATGAAAAGTCTGAAAAATTTTGCAGTAGCTTCACCATATCTGAAGAGATGAGCACGAGATCGATAGATGTTCAATGAGAAGGGAAAAATATTTCAAGTTTTCTACTAGGTAATTTGCAGAAATCACGGGGGGGGGGGGGGTAAGAATGTGAAAATTTAGGTCAAAATGAACCATGAAAATGGGCGAAAAGTTCTAGACAGTCAGTTCTACTGCCAAGAGGAAATAGGATTATAAAATACAGAAGGAGAGGTGGACAGTGTCTGTAGAATGAACTCAATATCTGAAAAAAATTAGTGCAGAGACCTCAGAAGTTATGAACACAGGTAATAAGAGACAAAGCTGGGTCTTGTTAGTGAATATCAGAGGGCAATAGCGCAGTCATCACAGGCAGAGAGAAATGGAAAATGCCAAACAGCCTATGTCAATTTCTGCATAAACAAGAAAAGATAATGAGCTTTAGCCATTACAGGTTCACCTGATGAGAGCTATTTCATGTCTGAGCCTCTCCGAAGGGTTCATCCCCTAAATATAGTGACTGTGAACCCAGCAGAAATTCAAACTCCCATCAATCCCTTTAGCATCTTGCTTGTGTTGCCCAGAGCACTGGAAAGGCTTGCACTAATAACTTGCACAGGTGCCCCTAAAAAGTATGCTGTTATCCTTGACTATTTACATCTCAGACAAAGTCTATAGCCATAAGACATTGCCATCTATCATAACCACTCAGGTCTGAAACACCACTGTCTGTCATCATTCTTGATTGAGGGATTCCTTTTTCTAGCTTTGAACTTTCCAGAGACACATTTGATCCATGTCTACCTTTCTGCTCCTCCCACAGAAGTCTACAAACCCATCTGAGTTACATCAGCTGGTCTCTGAGTGGTTTTGTTTCTTCAGAGAGCACTGTGGGGTGTTCACAGAGTGTTTCATGGCCACAGGACAAAATTTTGAACTTGTTCCTTCTGTCCCTGAAAACTGGTTAAAGAATGCCACACTGAAACTATGATAGAGAATTCAGCTCTCACTTTGAAAACACAGTGCTCTAACGAACAACTAGAGATTACAGATATGTATCCACTTGAGGGCATTGTTATGGCCTAGTTAAACTGAAATAAATGGCACACTTTTAGACTTGTAAGTTTTCTAGTGGGAATACTTCAGTGTAGAAACGTGTTCTAAATACTGGCCTAAGTGGGAGGGTAAGACCCAACTAAAAATCGTTGATCAGCTTTGGAATGAAACATTGTTCTTTAAATATGAATGGGCTTGCAAATGAGAATTGTACAATGTGGAACAACATTTTTATTATTATTATTTTTACCACAATGAGCAAACAAACAAAAAAAGCTTACTGAGCATGGTAATTGGAACATACTTCATTCTGATCTGCAAATTAATTAGAATAAGGTGCAATACATTGAATGGAGAAGTACCTCTATAATTTAAAGAGGCAGTTACAAATGCTTTAGTGATATTAAACTCAATGCTGCCATCCAAAACAGGTGAAAGAAAAACAGTATTTATGTATATGAATATGCAGCTACACATTATACAGGCATAGCTATCAGTATTTTCTGTGATGAAAATAATTTTGGTTTAATTTATATTTCTTTTTTCCAGAACTGTAAAGGAAAGAGAAAAGGTTTTGGTTTTGGTTTGGTTTTGGTTTGGTTTTTTTTTTTTTTTTTCTTTTTCATAGGAATGGAAAACCTTGTTTTAATCTGCAGTTTCCCTTCCCCTCAAGCAGTTTTCATGTGAGTTTTACTTGGTATTGGAGAAGGGGAAGAGGAAGCAGTTGTTTGTTTTTTCTTTTAAGTCTCAGTATTTTCTACAAAATGCATTGTTACAAATAATTTTTAAAAATCAAACATGATCTGTCTTCTCCTCTTTCTTTCATAGTTAGTTTTACACACACACACACACACACACACACACGAGGATACAAACCATAACCATTATGTAAGTAAATTGTGTATGAAGAGTACTTTAATTTTACTATTTATCTGGTCTAGTAATAGTGGTTAGAACCAGATTTTTTGATGGCTATAAACCTTTAATTTGAAGATATTACCTAGGCTGATAAATACTGATCTTCCAGTGTTGAACACTGGAAAAATGATGTCACAGGCACATATTAATTCAGCCACGCACAGCTGTTTATGAAGGGGCAAGTAGTACCCCATTCCTTATGTTTGGGCACGTGATTGAACAGAGAGGCAAAGCATTGCACAATGAATAAATAAGTGAGAAGCATTGCTTAATTGGCACCTGAAATTTAGAATAGCTTCCTTCAATTTAGTTTTACAGTTATTAAATCGTGTGATCAAGGAAAACAGTTGCTAACAGGTTAATCCCTGAGCACAATATCACACCTGCAATTGCCTTGCCGTTCTGAGTTCCCAGCAGACAGTCTGCAGCTCCACTGATGCAATGCTGTTTGGCTACACTTTAACTTTCCTCTTTGTGCTGTGTGTACGTACTCACTTTATTACTAGGGAGAAAGATAACCCATTTCCAATCCATCTATCCCAATACCATAAGAAGCTGAGGCAATAACAATTATCTCTATCCTTACATTTTCTCTCTTCTCTGGATAGTTCTTGTACAGTAATGAATTGTAACAGCTCTTTCACACAGACTTCTCTTCCATATAATTAATGTCCTAAGATATTCTATTTACTGGTGAAGCAGTTTGAATCAAGAAGTGATTACTTTTGAAGTAAACAGCACTCCTAACCACATTCCACAAAGACTACAGTGGTTTCCCTTAAAAAAACAAACAACAAACAAACAAACAAAAAAAAACCCACAATCCAAAACCAAAAACACACACACACACACACACACACACAAAAGGATAAAACCAAACCTACATCGAAAAGCAAAAATAGTCTTTGCAAAGTCAGACTCTCTGCATTGGGATAATTTTGCCTTCATATAGACATCTTCCAACAACCACCACCATTTTTTTCTTTCATGTTCTTTAATTCTGTGAGTAGAACAAGGAGTATCTTAAACAGCTGGCTGGTTTTGAACTCTGGATATTCACAGGTTGAATTAGAATATGTAACTTTTCAGCAAATTAAAAATGTAGTCAGATCCACAAACCAGCACAAAGCTCTCTTTTTCTGAAAGACAGCTTCCCAAGGAAACTTTAGAGTAAAATATTTTCAGCCTTGAATATGTGTGATTACATACTTAACATTCGTGCGGAATGGTAGATACAAAATGCACACAAAATGAGATAACGGGTGCTAACTGGCACTGGATTGATAGCCCAGAAGATTCCTTATAACTCAGCCCCTACAGACTGAGCAAGGGCAAAGGAATCTCTCCATTACTTAGCAGAGGAATTGCTTCTGGAAGCATTGCTTATTTTCCCACCCAATCTACTTCTTATCTCCTGTTTTTGAAAGAGAATTTAATGTATGTGAAAGAAAACGTTAGGGAAAGGATAGCTGACACTTCTTGTTACAAGCCAGACATATAAAACCCTCCTGTTTAATTCCACATATTTATAGCACTAAGCATGACTATGCTGCATTGTGCTTTAGACTTACAAACTCCTATCCAGTTATTTGAGGAGTTTAGCGGAGTTTCTTACCAGCCTCGCCTGGGGTAAAGCTACTTTCCTGGAGAATGGGAACTGATCATTTGTGATCATTACCTGCTCTAGATGAACACTCTTTATCAGGAGAGTGGGACTAGGTGATCTCTAGAGGTCCCACCTAACTCCCACGATTCTGTGATGCTGTGATGCTGGGATTCTCCTACTCGACTAGTTATTTGATATTTTAGTATAAGCCATAGCCACTACCCTGATGCAGTGTAAGTCATGGAAACACTGCAATTTGCCTTAACAATTGCATCTATTCTGAATCCTGAAAGCATGACAGTGATTCTCCAAACTAGTAATTTCTGTTCCTGTCCCTGGGCCGAAGCTCTGCCCAGCAAACTTTCTGGCAGATAAGATGAGGAAAACTCAGTCAACCAACAGTAATGCTTAGGTAATGAAAATCATAGAATCATAGAATTGTAGGGGTTGGAAGGGACCTCGAGAGATCATCAGGTCCAGCCCCCCTGCCAAAGCAGCTCCCCAGCTCATATTGCACAGGGAGGCATCCAGAGGGGTCTTGAATCTCTCCAGAGAAGGAGATTGGTTGAGCATGATCTCCCCTTGGTGAATCCATGCTGACTACGCCTCATGACCTTCTTCTCTTGCAGTTGTTTGGAGATGGTATCCAGAGCAAGCTGTTCCATCACCTTTCCAGGGACAGAAGTGAGGCTGACTGGCCTATAGTTGCTCAGATCCTCCTTCTTGCCCTTTTTAAAGACTGGAGTGACACTGGCTATCCTCCAGTCCTCAGGCACTTCTCCTGTTCTCCAGGACCTGTTGAAGATGATAGAGAGCGGCTCAGCAATCACCTCCGCCAGCTCCCTCAGCACACTTGGATGTATCCCATCTGGGCCCATGGATTTATGTGCATTAATCCCTTTGAGACGCTCCTGGACCACCCCCACCTCAACCAGAGGGAAACTCTTCATTTCCCAAACACTCCTACTTTCATCCAGTGTCTGAGGGTCCTGGGGGGCTTTGAATTGAAGACCGAATCAAAGAAGGCATTCAGTATCTCCACCTTCTCAGCATCCCCCATCACCAGGACACCCTCCTCATTCATCAAGGGACCTACATTATCCCTGGTCATCCTCTTACTATTCACATACCTAAAAAACCCCTATTTCTTGTCCTTTATGTCCCTTGTCAGCTTCATTTCCAAGTGGGCTTTAGCCTTCCTAGTCGTGTCCCTACAGGCCCTGACAAAAGAAAGACAATTCACTAGTACACCATGAATCATGCTTCAGAAGCACCCAACACTCTCTGTTCATGGTATAAAGGGCTTGTGTATCTAATTTACACTCTCAGAAGAGCTCTGTTGGTGCCAGGCATCTACATTTCAGATGCTGACAAATCAAAATTAGGCTTCTGAAATAACTGATCAAGGTTTTGTCTAGGTGTGCTAAAAGGATTGTTGTTTACTTTCTTTCTTAGACATTAGAGAGACCAAAACAGATGCTTTTATTAGTCCCTCCAAATGTAGCCTGAGGTCAAAATACAGAGCAGAATCTGAAATGCCCATATTGCCTTAACTCTTTTGAACTCTTTATATTTTCTAGGTCACATTTAATCATTTACAACTCACTGATGGATCTCCTTAGTAAAGGACAAGCCTGTGCTTGTAACAGAGGACATCATTTCACATTCATGACAAACAAAGCACCTAGTAACTTTTATAACATCAAGAGGCTCTTGTAGCACTGCGTCTCCCTAATCTCCTTACCACCCCATACCCTTCACTGTCTTTCCTTACTTTGTTTGCCTTTGAGACATCTGGAAATCCCTGGCACTGCCATTATAACATTCCACATTTTTGTGGGATAGCTCTTTAATTGAGCAGCTGATTTATTAGGGAAAGACAGCTAAGAGGAATAACTAATTAAGGGGATATTCCTACAGAGCAAAAGAAATTGTCTTCAAGAAATTATTTTGGTAATGGTTTGCTAATAGCAAATAGATTAGTTTTGGAAGAATCTCATACAGCAATTAACACTTGTACATGATGGTCTAGAGATCTGCTCTGGATCTTCAGCCAAGAAGAGTCAACAACTGCAAAATAGAAGAAGCATTCATATGTGTAAAGACAACAACCTCATAGCTCCATAAAAAAAGTTTTGTTTTCCAAGAACTTTGGACATCACTTAGTGTAGGGAAATGCTCATAAAAGCAAACTATCATCTTTGGGATCTGCACAGGGATTTTTAAATTGAGGTTATGAACTGATTCAGCTTAAGCTAAATGCAGTGCAATTCCTGAAGGCAGTAGTGATGGGAGACATGTGTTTCCTTGCTCACACATAGATGGAATATGTAACAGACACTAAACAGCTGAAGATGTGAAAGAACAACCCCCTTTCCTCCTAAATCTTGTGTGAATGCTTGACAGTATCAGTGGCAAAACCTGCAGTGGCAATGTGAATCTATCCTTCATCAAAGTACAAATAGTAATTATGTCCCCTCTCAAACATGAAAATCAACCTGTTATTATAACACCAATTATCTAGCCATCCAGTATCCATGCTGTCTCAATAAAAGATCTCTCTTCTTTGAAGAGAATTATTTTTTCTTCTTTCTGATGAAAAGGTAAAGCTTCATTATAGAACTGAATTTCTGCTACATCAGGTTTAACGTTGCAGTCCTCTTCATAAGATAAATTAATATGATAGAGAAATCCTCTCACCTATTTATAATCTTTTAAAAGTACAGTGCAAAATTCTGTATTTTCATAATAATTTATAATTGCCATTATGTTGGAAATAATTATATTTCCCAATACAAGAGAATTATTAGCTGCTTTTTCAGCATACATCTCTAAGGAATATGGAACTTCTTTATGTATGTATTGTACAAGGTAGTATTTGTACAAGCTGTATCAGGTCTGCAGTTCTTCCTATGTACAGAACCTGCCTGACCACTGCTTTTACTAACTCTGATATTTATTAATGACTGCATAGAATGGTTCATTTCTTTTTTTTCCCAATTGCTTCTAAAGAGTTTGGTATATCAAATGTAATCTTAGGTTGAAAAAGTATATCTTTTAAAAGACATATTTAAAGTTCATGTCTTACACTTTATTGTTAATTTATTCCCTCCGCCCTCCCCCTTAATAACATGGAGATTTATGTGATCTTAATACATGGAATACCGCAAAATAATGAAGAAGTGTCTTCTTGCTAGTTACAAGGTATGAAAAGATACGATACAGGAAGTTTCAAGTCCTTTGAATTCAAGAATAAGGTAAGATTATTTCTTAGTGTCTGACAGAATGCAGATTTTTATTTCCTTTTCAGATGATAAAGTACTCCATTTATTTTACTGGGATTTGATTTTTAATAAATGCATGAGATTTGTTTGGAATTATTATTCTGTGCTGTTATTTACTTGTTTCCTTTTGAAAAACATTATAGTTCAAAGTTCAGACAAGAGATGAGGAAGAAGCACATCTGTGTAATTTTCTTTAATTTACAATTCAATTCTTACACGTCTTTCTTCCATGTCTTTCTCCCATGTCTTTCTTATATGATGTTTAAAATTTTGGAAGTCTTGCGTTGTTTCATTTATGCTGAAAAACATATATATATATATATATATATATATATATATATATATATATATATAAAATCACAGAATCCAGAATTGTGGGGGTTGGAAAGGACCTCAAAAGATCATCTAGTCCAACCCCTGCACCACAGCAGGAACACCTACAGCAGGTCACACAGGAATACATTCAGATGGGGTTTGAATGTCTCCAGAGGAGACTCCACAACCTCTCTGGGCAGTCTTTTCAAGTGCCCTGCCACCCTCACATCTATTCTCAATCTTGCTGTGGCTAAAGAAAATCTTCTCTGCAGACTCTTGCCAATATAGAATGGGACTATTCGATCTCGACTATCTGTTCAGGTATCCATACACACTAGTCTAAGCAACAGAAGAAGAAAACTGAAAACCTTTCATCCATTCATTCAAATTGCATTGAGATCATTGACTCAGATACAGAAGACCCTGAAAGTCAAAAAGTGGTTTTATAAGGAAGACCAGGTGAGAGAGGCCAATTCTGATTTTTTTTTTTTTTTAATAGCAGCTAGTGGAGCTAGTTCTGAGGAAGTTCTATGCAGATTTTTGTGGTAGTCAGACTTCCTTGCAAGCAAACAATTCCATGTTTAGCTCAGAGGTATTTATTTTATAAATCAGATAGGAGCCAGCAGTTATTTAAGTGAGGCTAAGTCTACCAGTCTGGAAGTTTTTAAGCCAACCACCAGCTTAATTCCTCAGAAGAAGAGCCTAGCAGCAATCTTAGATCCAGTTGTCCAGTGAATAGTCCACAAATACCCACAGGTAAGATTGGAATATAAGATCTCACCTGCAGAATTTTCTACAGCTATTTCTTGAAGAAATACTAGTGTCAATATTCCAAAAGGAGCAATTCTTACCAAGCATTGCCTGTGTCTCCATAAAATTGACTCTTTTTTTGCACAGAAAAAAAGCAGCATAAATGCCATGGTAGGAATAGTACAGATAGACTAGCATTATAATGGATTTTGATTATTCCAATTTAGCATTTTATGTTAAGTTTCATCCATAAAATTGGCATGTAGACCTTGGAGTAAATCTACTGAATTAGGAGAATTCTCTGTCCAATAATTTACTGGTCCCATTCAGACAATAGGACAGGTAAATAATGTAATAGGAGCTTTACTGAAAGCAAAGGCATACAGGCATTGATAGTCAGGCTTCTGTACATTGGTAAGGACAAACATTCCACCCACATTCCTATCTTTCCAAAGGGCTCTTCAAGCCATGCCAAATGGGATCCTTCTTGTGGCTGTGCCAGTAAGCACCATGCTGAGACTGCCTCAGCTGGAAATCACCCTCAGCATCCATTACAACACTGCAGCTGTGTTAATAATATTTGGTGACTCCTTTGTTTCCAATTTGAAGCTGAAATGTGCAATCTGTACAGGATATGAGCTTATTTCTAAATCCCAATGGATGTATGTTTTGTATCTTAATAAATTATTTGTGGAATATAAAACCTAGTTGTAAATTAAGGCGTCTGTTCTGATGTGAGTTTATCTTGGATAATGCTGACACTTGCTGGAGGGCTCAGAGTGTTTGTAAGCTGTAACGGATTTGTCCCTTCCCTCCTCTAAACTGAACAGTGAAAAACTGGCAAGTTTGATTTTGGACAGTCTGAAAAGATTGTTAAAACACTTGATATCAGGGGATGGGGGAAGAATTTTTAATCTTCTATTTATTTTTTTTTTTGTAATTATTACCTGAAGTACATAAATTTCAGGGAAGCAGAGATCATTCTTCGTTGTGAAATATGGTAGCAAAAGGAACAAGCCACAAGAATATATATATATATATATATATTATTGTTCAATAAGTATAGGGCCTGTAGCAAGAATCCATTCAACTCTCACAGTCTGATTCAAAACTTACTCCAGAAGTTTTATTTACTACAAAGTCATTCTACTTACCACTTGAAAATATTCTGGATCAGACTAGATTTGGAAAAAAAGGATCTGCCTACATATTTAGGGAACAAAGTTATATCATGGGACCAATCTTTTAGAAGAAGAAACAGGAGCCACTGAAGTTAGACAAAACATTGAAAAGGTGCAGTTTCATTCATTAACTGCATAATAGATAAAGTAATGTCTACTCATAGAATCACAGAATCAGAGAATCATAGGGGTTGGAAGGGACCTCAAGAGATCATCAGGTCCAACCCCCATGCCAAAGCAGCTCCCCAGCTCATATTGCACAGGGAGGCATCCAGAGGGGTCTTGAATATCTCCAGAGAAGGAGACTCCACCAACCCCCTGGGCAGCCTGTCCCAGGGCTCTGTCACCCTCACTGTGAAAAGTTCTTCTGCATGTTGGTGCGGAACTTCCTGTGCTCCAACTTGCAGCCATTGCCCCTTGTCCTGTCTCCACAGACCACTGAAAAGGGGCTGGACAATTCCCCCTGCATCCCATGCTTAAGATATATATATAAACATTAATTAGGTCCCCCCTTAGTCTTCTCTTCTCAAGGCTGAACAGTCCCAGCTCACTCAGCTTTTCCTCATAGGGGAGATGTTCCAGGCCCTTAATCATCTTTGTAGCACATCTTTGGACTCGCTCAAGGAGATCCCTTGATCACCTCCTTTGACTTGTGACCACACTCCTCCTGATACGCCACAGGATCCCATTGGCTCTCTTAGCCACAAGGGCACACTGCTGGCTCACAGCCAACCTGTCATCAACCAGGACACCCAGGTCCTTCTCCACAGAGCTCTTCTCCAGCAGGTCATCCCCCAGCCTATACTGATACAAACAGTTATTCCTTCCCAGGTGCCAGACTCTACACTTGCTTTTGTTGAATCTTAGATTTTTCCCTGCCCAGCTCTCCAGCCTGTCCAGATCTCTCTGAATGGAGAAATGTTCTCGCTGAACACTCTCCAGTGTTCATGTGTGTCAGCCACTCCTCCCAGCTTTGTATCATCCATGTACTTGCTGAGGGTGGATGCTGTTCCCTCATCATGGTCCTCAATGAAGGTATTAAACAGGACTGGACACAACACCAAGCCCTGGGGAACACTGCTAGTCACAGGCCTCCAGTCAGATTCTGCTCCACTGATCACAACCCTCTGAGCTCGGCCCAACAGCCAATTCTCAGCCCAGCTCACTGTCCAATCACCTATCTCATGCTCTCTCTGCCTTGCTATCAGGATGTCATGGGAGACAGTATCAAAAGCCTTGCTGAAGTCAAGGTAGATGACATCCACTGCTCCCCATCCATCCATGCAGCCAGTGATGAGATCATAGAAGGCTATGAGATTGGTTGAGCACGATCTCCCCTTGGTGAATCCATGCTGACTACGCCTCATGACCTTCTTCTCTTGCAGTTGTTTGGAGATGGTATCCAGAGCAAGCTGTTCCATCACCTTTCCAGGGACAGAAGTGAGGCTGACTGGCCTATAGTTGCTGGGATCCTCCTTCTTGCCCTTTTTAAAGACTGGAGTGACATTGGCTATCCTCCCGTCCTCAGGCACTTCTCCTGTTCTCCAGGACCTGTTGAAGATGATAGAGAGTGGCTCAGCAATCACCTCCGACAGTTCCCTCAGCACATGTGGATGCATCCCATTAGGGCCCATGGATTTGTGTGCATTAATCCCTTTGAGACGTTCCTGGACCACCCCTACCTCAACCAGAGGGAAGCTCTTCATTTCCCAAACACTCCTACTTTCATCCAGTGCCTGTGGGTCCCGAGGGGCCTTTGAAGTGAAGACCGAATCAAAGAAGGCATTCAGTATCTCCACCTTCTCAGCATGCCCCGTTACTAACACACCTGCCTCATCCAGCAAGGGACCTACATTATCCCTGGTCATCTTCTTACTATTCACATATCTAAAAAACCCCCTATTTATTATCCTTTATGTCCCTTGCCAGCTTCATTTCCAAGTGGGCTTTAGCCTTCCTAGTTGTGTCCCTACAGATCCTGACAACATTCCTATATTCTTCCTGCTTGCAAAGACCCTTTTTCCACAGTTCCTAGACCTTCTGCTTCCCTTTGAGTTTATTCATTACTTCCCTGCTCATCCACGCATGTCTCTCTTACTCGATTTCATGCGCAAAGGGATGCATCAGTCTTGTGCTTGGAAGAAGCACTGTTCAAATGCTACCCAGCTCTCACAGGCTCCCATTCCTTCAAACAGTGTTGCCCTATTATTAAGTTGTGGAGGAGATCAAAGTTAGCTCTTCCAAAATTCAGGGTAGTTATCCTACTTTTTGGCTTGCTTCTTCTACCCAGGATCTTGAACTCGACCATTTCATGGTCGCTTTATCCCATAGTAGGGATAAACCAAAATATTATTTAGGCTCCCCTTCCCTAAACAAAGTGCCCTAGGTCCCAGAATTCCCTTTTGATAGCGTGCAGGCTACACTTCACGATTGAGTCCCTGCCTGCTTGAACTATCAATAATGGATAGTAGTCAGAGGATCTTACCAGCCCTGGGAGCCTTCTGGTAATGTCTCTGACCTGGGCTCCAGGGAGGCAGTACGCCTCCCTGCGTGTGGGGTCTGATCAAAATATGGGGCCCTTCGTCCCCATGAGGAGGGAATCCCCTACCACAACTACCCTTCTCTCTTGCTTAACAGAGGCAGTCTCAAGGCGTGCAGTCAATTGCCTCACTGTAGGCTTCCGCTTCCTCTGAGACAGAGGGGCTGCATTCATCCCCTCACATACCTCCTCCTCAACTTCCAGGGCCCCAAACCTGTTGCTTAGGGAAACCTGGGGGAGTGGGGTAGGTAGGCAGGGGGAGTGCCTATGTTGGGGAGACGGGACTGTCTTCCAGCTCTCCTCAGGGTTCGGGTCACTCCCATTTACCTGACTAGGATGGAACAGGAGGACTGTCTTCAGTTGCGAGGTGTCTTCCTGGCACTCTTCCCTCTGGGACGCCAGGGAGCTACTCCACCAGTCAATCTCCCACTCGCATTCCTTGGTAGCACTCAGTCTTTTGAGCTCTTCTTTTAGTTCCACTACCAAGCAAAGCAGATTGTTCACCTGCTCACACCTCACACCGGTAAGGTGTTTGCCTGTTTTCCCTGGCAGCAGCACACTCAGGCATTCCCTGCAGCCAGAGACCTGAACTGCAGCTTCCCTAGGCAGGCCCTCCATCGGGGTTGCCCCAGTTTTGTAGGGGAAGCTCTCCTCCTGGTGGAGACCATGGTTTAACGGTCTGGGCACACAGCAGACAAGAGACCCTTTGGCTCACCCTGTGTACTCTGTGAGCTGCTCTGCTCAATTTCCCCTCTGAGCTAGGAGGAAGGGCTCGCTCTGCCTGCTTGCTCTGCCTGTGGGAACTGCTGTGCCATGCCCTTCTGATGTGCCATGCCCTTCTGATGTGCCATGTCCTTCTGATGTGCCACACCCTGTTTTCCTGTCCTGTTCTCTGAGCTCCTGGTTGCTGGCTCTTCCAGAGGCCCCTCTTGTATGGAGAGGGATTATTCCTGTTGCCCTAAGCTCCGCCCCCGATGAGTCACCACTCCATTCAGTCTGGAGTAGAAGCAATGGCTGCTGCTGGGTGTGTCGCTTGGTCTCTCCTCTCACTTTTTTATTTTTATTTTTTGCCCTTGTGGATCTGTGCCCGGGGCTCGTTGCTTTCAGGAAGGGTCCCTCGATGGAGTGTCCCACTCCAGAGCCCTTCTCCTGAGTGACTCTACTCCTTGTAGGATTTTGCTAAGTTTTAAGTTAGAATGGAGGAACACAGCATAGAGGCAAATTATGACTTCAGGCAGTCCAGAAGTTGTGTTTGTTCCAGTGACATGAGGGAAAGGATGCAATATGATAGGTATTTGTTTGATGTTGGTTCTTGGGATTGAAAAGCTTATAAGGGCAATCTCTTCTTTCCCTTCTCCCTTTTCCTGTGGTCAGTACTTTCATCAAGAGGCATTATTCTTAGACTAACAAAGAAAAAATCACATTTTTCTTTGGCAGGAAATGCTGAGGTGTTTTTTCGTGCCCCATACCACCTTCTCCCCCGTACCCCATCTTGCTATGAAAAGGAATCACTTCTTTATGTTTTATTAACTTGACTTTTTAAAATGTTTTTACTTGAGATTTAAATATTTTCATTAGTTTGTTTCATGTGTTCTACTTCAGTACATTGGGGATCTCACACCTCAGTCCAAATTGTAGTTCAAAACTCAGAGCTGTACTGTGACTCTAAAAAGAGCAAATGTCATAGTCCCAGTGTTGCAGTTTTGCATAGTTGGCTACTGAGAGAGGGCCAGGTCTGGCAGAAAATGGCTGCTGGAATCCTCTGCAGGCCTGCTTGTAGCGCCTCTGAGAATCACATATAGGAGACAAAGACTCCACCAGAACACAGAGTGACAGGAAGGCTGCAATTTTGGCCCTTTAAGGGCATTGGGATGTATATTTGCGTATAAATGTAAGCAGTTGACAGACACAAAAGGCCGTGAAGGCTGGGGAGTAAGGTGCGCCCAGGTACCCAAGGATTGCCCCTGCAGCCCAAGCTGAAGCACATGGAGTAGCCGGAGGAAAGGACCCATGGAGGAGGCAGAGACCCAACCTGCCCAGTGGAGAGGCTCCACGCTGGATGGAGCCGGTGGAGACATAGAGAAGATGCCGTGACTTACATTGGGATGAGCCCCTGCCAGCACAAGCGACCTACAGAGATGAGCCAAACAGGTTTGCTGGAGGAGGCATCATAGCCCCGTGGAGGACTGGGACTGTGATTTGTTGCTGCCTGCCAGAGCAGAGATGAAGCCCGGTGGGAAGAGATTTGCCTTGGAGAAAGTTCATGGAGGACTGGCTCTCATGGGTGAGATCCTACGGTGCAGCAGGGGGAGGGTGTGTGGAATGGATGCCCCCATCCCGGCCGAGAAGGAAACCATCTTGCAAGGGACTGACTGAAGCCCCCATCTCCTAGTCCCTGCCCCCTGTCCTGTGCTGTGAGCAGGAGGGGAAGAAGGGAGCAAAATCATGGCCGAAAGGGAAGTCTGCTTTAGAATGGAGGGGTTGGGGGAAGGTGTTACCGAGACCCCCCTTTCCGCAGTCCCTGCCCCTCCTGGGCTGCGACCTGGAGGGAAGAAGGGAGCAAACTTCTAACTAAAGTCTGCTAAGGAGGGAGTGGGGGGGAAAGTGTTTGCTTGGTTTGCATTTGTTTTAAGTTTGTTGGTTGCACTCCTGACTCTGGTTCCTTTTTACTGTTTTCTCTTAAGCACGGTGTAATAAATTAGATAACTTTCTCTTCTGCACTCTGTGTTGAGTCTGTTTTGCCCACGTCATTAACGAGTTTGCCTCTTGAGCGGCCCAATTATATTACTTCTCCCCTGTCCAACTAAGAAGGGAGTAGTAGACTGATTTTGGTGGGCGTCTGGCCTTTGGCCAGGGCTCAACCACCACACCCAGTAACATTACAAGAATGGGATGCCATCTTGTGTATCGGAATGTGTCAGCTGATCTAAAGTTCTGATCTAGAAGGAAGCAGAATATTTGCAAGTTACCACAACTTTTCTTAAGACATTTTCAGACTATCCTTTGGATGCCAAAAAAGAAAACCAAAAACAACCCAGTGAAAACCAACCAACCAAAACCACTCAACCAAACACCACAAACAAAACCCCCCACAAAAGAAACAAAGCCCCAAACTCCAACCAAAAACCAAACGACAAGAACAACAAAAACACCCCTTCCAATTATTTCAAGAAGATACCCAGTGGGAATAGGAAGAGGGAGGGAAAACACATCATCCCTTTTTATTACTACTATTTTTAGTAGCACTTCCAATATTCAGCATTCTGTTTCTCACAGGATTTGAATCTCCCATTCAGTCCTGCTCGAGGTCTTAAAGTGCGAATTTACTCTATAAAATGGGCAACAAACAATAAAACACCCATTACAGCAAGCTTTTTAGACTACTGAAATGAGATATTGATAGTACAGTTTATATGCAAATTTCCTTATTGGCATCTGAAATATAACATCTGACCAGGCTCAGCAACCTATATTTAGGTTTCAAATCTTCCCACCTTCTGGTGTTTACAAGTGCAACTGGAAACTTAGCTATAAATATTGAACAGCATCTAAATGTTCAGAAAAACAAAAAGGCTCAAGGGAGAGCTTTAACTATTCACACTTCATGGGAAAGATGATTTTATCAATAGAATTAGAGGTTACTGTAAGAGGTAGATGTAGGATATCCTTAACACTTGCTTTAATATTATTCAAGTGGCAATATCTAGGGATGAATTTTCAAGTGGTGAATCTCAAAGGGCTGGGATTCATCCCATGCAGCTTTTGCCACTAAAGAGACAGTTGTTTATGCTGTCTCTACAGATTACAGAGAAAAATAGACACCTCTGGAAACTAATCTACCCCATCCTACAGCTGATTAAGAATAAAGACACAAATTTCCGGTGGCTGAATTTAGGGAACAATATATTGTTTCAAAGGCTAAAAATGCTTATAAATAAATAAATTTATATGCTCTACTTCATAACTAAATGTCATATGGGAGAAGAGTTAAAGCCAACTGACCAGACTTTAAAAATGTTGCTATTCTGTTCCTAAACTTATGTTTAGGAGTAATATTTAATGAAGACCTCTTTGTTGAATTCTTGAGTTCCCAAAACCTCACTTCCCCTCTCCACATAGAGGAGATATCCATAGCTTACTGCTTTCAGGTTCTCACTCTAGCTTGCACTTTATACGATCGACACTGAGAAACTTCTGGTCCTAGTATAGCTCTTAAGACAGTGGTAGGAAGGAAAGGTGGTGTTCCACAGACATCCTAAGGCCTCCTTTGCCACCTAGAGGGTTCACTTTACACATTGCACAGCACTACCTTAACCTCTCTCAATTTGGAAGTCCAAGATTTCCCCTGTAATAAGATGAGTCCACACCACAGCTGTAATAAGATGAGTCCACACCCTTTCAGCCTGACTTGCAAGGAGTGAATTGCCAGGTCCCTGCTCTATTGTAGACTTTACCATAGCTACCTGACCAATCTGGTCTCCTCCAGGTGACCAGAAATGCCTATTATGTGATAATGTTGCCAGGGTAACCACTTCCCTGACAACCTCGTTGTTGTCATTAAAAACAAGCTTATTTTTTTCAGATACTTATATTTGAATGGAGTACCACCTCCACTTAAGGATCCTCTGAGACTAAATTCATGCTTCCTCATCTCCTAATCTAAACACAACATGAAACAGTGTAGGGGGTGGTGAAATGACAGAAGTAAAAGGTTCTGCATCCACATGGTGCTGTCATTTTTAGATCCACATGAGAATTTATAGCCACAGGCAGTATTCATAGGTTATACAGATGGGTAACACAAATTATGACTTCACTCCTATCAAAGGTAGCACTTTGAAATTTGTTAAAAGGATATATACAGCGCACAATTAGTCTGTATAGCTCGTTTCCAACAACACATCTGCAACATTGAAATATCATTTATTTAAATAAAGTATTTATTTCTATTAAATATATAATATTTACTGATAATGTATAATTATATATGTTACAAAATATATAATGCATAGTAAACACTTATATGAGTATATATACAGTTCTATAAATATATACAATGGGGAAAAAAAGCAACAAAACATCGATAAAATTGTCTGGTGACTGAGAAGTGATCAGGAAGTAACTTTCCATGTGGAAAGTCTGTCTGCTTTTGGACTAGTGCAGCTTTTCATGCTATCTTTGTCTGAGGCATCTAGTAGACTAAGAACTGTGTGCAAGGAAGACCCTGAAAGCCATAATTGTGGCCCTTATGTTCGTATAACAAACCAATGCAAGAGTTTCTCATTTCCTTGAAATAAATTGTATCCCGTTGGGAACAAAACACCCAATCAGTGAAGGGGCAAGTATGTGGCTCCATGCTATTTTCTCATTTACTGAAGACACAGATGTTCATTTTCTATACAGTTTCTTTGTCTTTATTGCTACTTGTCCTGTTGCCTGTTTGCCTTTTGTAAGAGGCAGAAAAATATGTAGTATTTTCTTATGCACTCCCCTGAAGAAATAAAGTTAGGTTTAAAAGTAGTCTTTTATCACCAAAATAAATTACAACTGAGTGTTGTGGACAGTTGCAAGGTAAATTTATTTCTGTGTACTAAATATCTTTTTTTTTGTGATTTGTTGATAACATTTTAATGTTTTACATGTTAGAACTGTTAAATACATCATCAGAACATGGGAAATTTATTCCTGTAACTGTTTATTCCTTCAAACACTGTACTTTTAAAACCAGTTCCTAGCATAATATTGGAAATCATGCACTTCAGGTAAGCAAAAAATAGAATCCTTAGCCATTATGAGAAGTACCTTACATCATAGTGCAAATTGTCATATCTCAGCTATTGCATACCTGAATACCTGGTTATCCTGCAACCAGGAAGAAGAAGAATAGAAGTTAAAATTAACATAAAAAGTTTGGAGAAAACAACAATAACAAACAAAATTCTTTAAGAATTGGTTTGAAACATCTGAATTAAAAAAAAAAAAAAGTCCTTAAATTTAGAATCTAAAAAGCCCCAACACATTGAGAATGTTCAAACCTGCAAACACATATGCATGAAGGTAAAGTAGGAATCAGAAATGCTGTGTCAGCATGTGGAATAGAATGCTTCCAGGAAAAATTAGTTAGTTTTTTGGAAAGTAGAACAGACAGACCAATTCCTCATTGGAGACTACCTATGGAACTAAGGGATACTCAAAAATGAAAAATATGGAATAAAACATTTTGTGGATAATCCACTGCGAACTTGTTTATTTCTCAATTTTAATAGTGCCACATAATCTGAAAAAATACATCCAATGTACAAAGCATTTTACATGGACAGTTATAACATAACTGGGAATCTGGGTAGACGATGCATGAAAGAATTCAAAATAGTGACTGCATAAAGAAAGAAATATAGAGTTAAACATCCTGTAATGGTTATAGGATTTTTTGACAATTTTAGATGGGAAGAATATCACAAGGAACTCCTTTAACTTTCAAAACCTCCAATCTAAGTCAAACTTCCTTCCTTCCTTCCTTCCTTCCTTCCTTCCTTCCTTCCTTCCTTCCTTCCTTCCTTCCTTCCTTCCTTCCTTCCTTCCTTCCTTCCTTCCTTCCTTCCTTCCTTCCTTCCTTCCTTCCTTCCTTCCTTCCTTCCTTCCTTCCTTCCTTCCTCCCTTCCCTTCCCTTCCCTTCCCTTCCCTTCCCTTCCCTTCCCTTCCCTTCCCTTCCCTTCCCTTCCCTTCCCTTCCCTTCCCTTCCCTTCCCTTCCCTTCCCTTCCCTTCCCTTCCCTTCCCTTCCCTTCCCTTCCCTTCCCTTCCCTTCCCTTCCCTTCCCTTCCCTTCCCTTCCTCTGAGAAGCTGGTATCAAACTTCCCTTCCAGCACTGAATATTCACTAATGTATTGTTCTAACCATTTTTAAACAGCTAACAGATCCCATCTTTGCCCTTGGCATGACTGTTGGACAAGGCAGAACATATTCCTATCATAAAGGTTACTCTGGTATTCAGCCAAACTTTTTATTTTATTCATTATTTGAACTGAACCCTACTAATAGACTTCTAACCTTAGTGATTGTCCCATTTAAAGGTCCATGGCTTGTCTTGTCCTTCTACCAGGGACACTTAGATCAGATTCACTTCTTCAAACCTTCCTCTCAAACCTGTTCCTTTAACCCAGAGACAGGTTAAAGAGCACTGTTCCAAAGCCAATGAAGTCAACAGGACCCTTTCCAACATCTTCTGAATTTTGATAAAGTAGGTGTTGAGGAATAAATGAATGGTGCAAATAGCTACGTTAATAAATGGTAAGCAAGCAAAAGAAGGGAAAGTAGAGACAATACCTTAGAGAAGGAGGACAAGAAAAGTAGAAGGGTAACAAGTGCTTCATTCCACCTTTTTAACATCTTCCAGAGACATACAGGATTGGTTTCATGTCAACTGATCAATCCCTAATACTTTGTTGAATCTTATTTAAAATTACTCAAGCAACAGAGCTTTCACTTTTTCCCTTGTTCAATTTCATCCCATTATTTTTAATTGTATTCCCTCGAACCACCCTAAAGTATTTCTGTCTCTTTTTGCTCCACCTTTCAAATGTCCTTGCTTATGGATCTTGTTCTCCTATTCGTAGATCCTTGTTTACTCAAGCTAAACAAATTCCACTCTTCACATCTGATAACATCTGAATGTGAAAGAGGGGGATGGTGACTCCACAATTGTTTCTACATTCAGAGAACAAGGTTAAAATATATTTCTGGATGGGTATCCTGTTTTATTAATAGTGCTAAATTGATCATGGTGGAAAGGCTGTTATAGTCAAGTGGAGGAGGGATGTTAACTTCCATAGCATTTTCCAGCAAATTTACTTAATTGTTTCTGTTTACTGCATACCCATTAGTGTTCTATCAGGCATTAAAAGCAATGGGCAAGATTAATAACAGCCTGTTCACCCCCAAAATATCAGAGGCATTTTATGTATTGATGGCAAGTGACTCATTAAGTTTAAATGGGTATAAGCTATAATTTTCATCACATTCCTGTCTTTTTTTTTTTTTTTTTTTTTTTCTCCCAGAAGTGGACATACCTCTAATGATTTAATACATAATAGAAATAGGGAAGATCACAAGATTTGACAATCATGAGGAAGTATAAACACTTGTTAGTATTAACAAACAACACAACAACTGTTAATTAATGCCTTTAGAACATTTCCTGAGTTTCTCACGTAAAGATTACTGGGAACTATTTGAAAGTGAGTAAGCAGTGTCTAACAGATGTTAAGAAGAACAATGTTCTCAGAGCTGATTTGGAAGAAAACAGAAAATTCTTTCTGGCCTTCCTTGTACTGCTAAAGGTAAATGGATCCCTACAAATCTATGAGGAAAATGAAGGATCCAGGCTGAAAGAGGTCTGTAAGAATCTGTATATTTTGCACATATTACAGTAAGCTACCAAGCAAAATCTGCATGTCTGCCAAACTGCTCTTTAACAAACGAAGTGAAGTAAATCCATGGCAGTCTGTGCCCCATCTTCCTAGTTCTCCCTGGTCATATAATCAAAATCAACATAACTAAATTGTTGAAAAGCAGCATTCCAATTTTTGTTTTTGAGGTTTTTGGCACATGGAGAAATGAAGATAATTGTGTCTCCCTCTAGCTGGAACTGTTGTCAGGCTACCTTGCCTGAACCTGCCCTGGGGTATGAAATTCCCAGGCACTACTTAGGGTGTGAAATCTTGGTTGTACCTGTTTATATATCTTAGAATCAGATTCAGGATGATACTCAACTACTTTGAAAGTAACTAGGGACTAGATGCAAGCTCCTTTCAACACTGCAGGATCCTCTGCCATCAATAGGGAGCACTCCTAAAAAGAAAACCTTTGAAAATGAGACTCTTTCCGTATCTGTCAATCTAGTGACTACTTTAGCTCTGGTTTTGTAAAAATCACTGAAACTGCTTACTTATAAAGTGTCACATGTAGAAAAACAATAAACAAAAATAACCTTGGGGGGATTGTTTGCATCTGTGATCTATGCAGTGACCAAGTGAACCCTGTTTTCTTCCTCTGTCACTGTTCAAGGGAGGAAAGAAGCCACAAGACTTTCTCTGCTATCTGTCCTCCATTCATTGGTAGCTCTGCATATCTCTATTTCCACTTTTAAGTCTGACTTTCTTACACATGGCCGTTAAATTTCTATGTCTGGTGTTTGCATATCAACTCAAAGTACTTCTTAATCCTGGTATAATTTGATACAGCTATGCACAGAGTTATACTCAGCAACATCTTTTGACTCTTGTAGTGTAAAAGCACAGCTGAAAATCCTGTTTCATTCTTCATTCTTCCTGATACTCTTCCCTATTCTTCACACTATATCTTTGGCCTTAATGCAAGAATGCAAAATGTATTTGTAATGAAACTAGAAGATTTCTATTTATCACCTATTCAAGTCAGATAAGATCCTCTTTGTGTATGTATTTTCTCTTTATCTGAAGACTCCTTGTGCCTCTCATTTTTTCTTTCATTTTAATGACTTCATTTTCAGCTTTGATTTTATTCTCAGTATCTTTCTTAGTTACTGTATATTTGGGACTGTTTACCCCTTGGAATGCCAGCTGATTAATTTTAAGACTCACAAAGACAGATTCTCAAATTATTTTTGTTATGGTCACCATTCTTCAAGTTTTATGTTTTCAACAATACTGATAACAGAATAAGTAGCAACAGTACCAAAACAATGATATGTTTTAGGGTTTTAATGCAATACCCCGTGAAGCTCCTGAAACTCTTCCTAGTAATTTGAAGAGTAGTCATTTGTAGACTCGAAAATGAAAAAGATAAACCTTTCCCCACTGCCCCCACACTGTGTGTTTGCTGAAGGTCTAATTACAGGACTTTATCTTGGAAATACTTTCTTCAAAACTAACTGTAGTGGTAAACTTTATGCTTAGTAACAAATATGTGTACAAGGGAACTATATCTCCTGAATTTTTGGTTGTAAGTTAGTGTCATCTCACAGGAAAGGCTGACTTTTAAAGTTTGTGTCCTTCATGAGTGTGTGCCTCTGGGTTTGTGACCATGCATTGGTACTTGCAGGCTGAGTAGATATGCTGCATGATAGCATAAAATTTGCCCTTTGCATGAAGCAGGTGCATGTGTGAACACAGCTGATTGAATCATTGATCTGGAATGTTGTTCAGTTTCAAATAACCTTCTTGGTTGGAAGAGGCATATTTTGAACCCTTAATAAAATATGCATACATGCCTTGATGTAGCTGTGACTTTCACCAGGGCTCAAAGGTAAAACTCAAAGAACTTACATAACAGAGCAAACACACCAGTACTTCAGGGTAATTCCTACAGCTGCAAATGTGTGTTAAGTAAAAAAAAAACCAAAAAAACCCCACACCTAAGACAAAACACCAAAAATTATGCCAGCTACTGGAAGATTTAAATGATAGCAGATCCTCTTGGATAACGAACCTCCTTTTATCTACCTACCTGCTTCTTTGTGGAGATGTGATAGTTGGTGGATAATCCCCAGAGTTCTGTAGCTGGTCATTACTATGGCCTCTCTTGTAGGAAATATTGGAAAGAGTGTTCTATAGCACACAACAGTTGCTTGCTTTGTGTATATCCTGCAATTTCCATTCTGCATAGCACAAGCTCTAATTTACATGAGTTATATATTCTATCCACTTACCTTTCTGGTGCAATGAAATACTATCATATTGGAAAATGTGGTTGGTATCACCTAACTTGGAGTTAGGTTATCTGTTTTATTACCTAAAGAAATCTTTCATTTACGTTAGAACTGGACACCAATTACCAGCAGCCCATGCTTGTACACTGACACCTCCCTGAAATTTACATTAGGATGAACTGATGTAAGGGACTTTAACAGTCTGCCTTTTAGAATATTTGTAAAACTCCTTATTTCATCAAGTCCTTTAAAATAGTTGAGAGAAAATGCACCCAGAAGTTTATAGCATAAACTGATTTACTGTCCAAATCACAGCTTTCCCCTTTCCTACCTTTGTGTGGGAGACAGAGGAATATAGCCAGCCTCTTTTCAGTTGCCTGTGGAGACAGGACAAAGGGCAATGGCTTCAAGGTGAAGTACAGGAAGTTCTGCGCCAGTATGTGGAAGAACTTTTCATGGTGAGGGTGACAGAGCCCTGGGACAGGCTGCCCAGGAGACAATAATACTAAAATGTTCTCTGTCTATTCTGTAATAATTACATAATAATGATTTCGTTTTGTAAATTTACCAGTGTAAACTTTCAGAAGGAACTTGTGTTTTTTGTTTCAGAACATTGCTAAATTGATGTTCCTAAAACCATAGAATTAAAATTTTCTGATTTTTTTCATGAAAAAGCTTTCCATACATTATATACATACTTTATTACAGATATTGTCCTATTATTTCATAGAATCATAGAATGGTTTGGTTTGGAAGGGACCTTAAAGATCATCTAGCTCCAACCCCTCCTCCAGAGGAGGTTACCCAAAGCCTCACCCAACCTGTCCTTGAACACTTCCAGAAAGGGGACATCCACTTAGTAATCACTTCCAGTGTCTCACAACCCTGAAATGTTTTTTTCCTAATGTCTAATCTAAATCTACCCTCTTTTAGTTTAAACCCATTACCCCTTGTCCTATCATTCCATGCCTAATCTTTATAAAAACTAAATTGATTTTTTTTATTGGTCATACCTGAGAAGTGGTGATTTAATAACATGTCACGTATTATAAAAAATGGAGTGAGACAGAATGAATTGAAGAATGCAAAGAAGAGCAAAGAGTAGAACTTTTTGAGATGTCACCCCTAAACACGATAATATGGTCTGTCTTCTGTCACATAGATGTTCATTGCTTACCATTTCTTCTGAACACTCTTTTCCCCATTGCATTCTGAATTTTGCCTTCCAAATATTGTTACAACTAATATTAAAAGTCAACAAGAAAAAAACATACTCTAAGATCGTCTTAAAACAGAATGAAATAAATTGATTTTTATTCATATAAATTAAGCTTACCTACTATAGTAATTTATGAATCATGGAATTAGATTTATCTAACCGATGTTAATCTTTCTCCAGATAATTGTGAAGGTTCTTTTCTGATCCAATACATAATTAAAAATCAAAATAATAAGATTTATGTTGCTTTGTTTATTCATTTTGTAAATCTATAGGCCATTTTGCTGGCAAAGTCTGGAGTAGAAAGATCCAAGAAATATTGATTTTTTTCTTCTTCATGACTATTTAATTGGTTAAAGTGTGCACCATTTGCACGAGCCAGCAAGTTGATGCTGGTTACATTTTAATAAATGTACTCCTCACACGATCAATACATCCCTGGGAAAAAAAGTGCTGCTCTATCATATGTTAATG
Organism: Hypotaenidia okinawae; assembly: GCA_027925045.1. Taxonomy (NCBI): domain Eukaryota; kingdom Metazoa; phylum Chordata; class Aves; order Gruiformes; family Rallidae; genus Hypotaenidia; species Hypotaenidia okinawae. The sequence continues at coordinate 7,642,274 of BSDF01000005.1, read as the reverse complement.
GGAAGAAAATCTTTTTACTATAGTCAGTCATCATGACAAACAAGAATATGAAAAGTGTTAATGAAATGACCGGCTGTCTATAAAATGAAAGACTCACAAGACAGTTTCCTTTCTTCCTTTAATTCAATGAAACAAAATGGAAAACTACACTGGAGCTTGTTGAACAGGAGGTAATGTTCAGGAATCAAATGCCATAGAGAAAGTCAGAATTGAACTTAATATGCTTATAGGCAATAGACTTGAATTCACTATAGCTGAGTTTACATAGCATATATTCTAATGTCCATAATGGGGCAATTCAGGCCCAGTCCCAAAGATGGATTTAGAGTTCTGACTCCTATTTGGGTTTCAAGTTGTCCATTGATTTAATTGATTTTAGGAAATCAATCTGTGGTTAGAAGAGTCTAAGCAGAATCTGAAAGCCTAAATGTGTTGACAGATATTACACTTCAGAACATATTTTTTTACCTTTATGACTCATCAATATTTCCAATGAAGGCAGTAGGACTATCTGAACCATGACATCTCTTGCCTATGTAACTCATTATGAGTAGCCCAAATAGACCAGATGCTAGCTCCTGGATTTCATGGATTTAAAGATTTTAACTCCAGTAGAACTATTAGATTATCCAGTCTGGTATCACAGACTCCCGGTACTTATCAGTTGATCCTTTTGAGTTACATTTGCCTATTCAAACTTGAAGTGGCTACAAGAACAGGATTTTTTTAGCTGTGTGCTCATAATATAAGTTTTCATAAACCTGTTTTAATTACTGAAGTAAGTGTATTTGCAAATCATCAAAAGTTTATACCTGCTTATCTGATTAGATGTCGAATATTAGATATAATGAAGGTACTTGAGAATGTCATTAACTTGGAATGAGTTAGCCAGTCCCTGGAAGAACGAGTTGGGGCCTATACTCCCTACATACCAGTGTGGGGGTGGGGTGAATAAATGTATTACCAACTGAAGAAATGAGTCTGGAACAACTGATACTTTGAGCATGCAATACTCTCTATGAGGTGATAGGAACTGGTAAAGAGAGAAAGCCATACTTGAAGCTTTATTTGTTTTTGAGGTTGTGGTGTTCCTAGCAAAGGGATTGCTTGATCACTGTGTTAATACAGAGTTTCAAAGATAAATGAAACCTTAAGCATCAGTCACCTCAATTTTTTAAGAACAAAGCAAAGAGTCTGTTTGTTGATTTATTTGTTATGAACCTTTATTCAGGAGATGAGAAAGCTGTGTTTAACATCCTTCGTAATTTGCTTTTAGAAATGGGTGCATCCTAAACTGAAAACTGTATTTTATCTGTGGAAGACAGCCCATGACACTGAAGCCTACTTCTAAGGGAACTAGAATGGGAAGAAATCAGTGCTGGAGCTTGTTGAGAGTTGAAAATGGGATTTGTGGGATTTTTTGGATATATGTTGCCAGTGGTTTTGATCCAATATTTGCTTCCTTCTAGTGCAATAGCCTGAAATCAGTTTTATTGTTCTGTTCTCTTGTGGGTTTTTTCCATATTTCATTAAACAGCAGCCTATAACACGTGGTAAAGACTATGCAGCGAGAAAGATATGACAGCATGCACTCTACTAAATTCTGAATAAATGCTGGACTTCCTCTGCATACATAGAGTAATCTGTGTTTTTTCCTCCCAAATCACCACTATATATGACCTCTTCCTTATTGTAGAATCACTTTGTTTTGAACATTATTCTATCAAAAGTCAAAACTATTCATAAGGCAAAAAAGTCAAGAGACAACAGGATGGGACAGAAAGGGAAAAACAGCAGAAAGTATTTGCTCTTAAGATCTTCAAGAACTTTCTTTCAAACTCTTATTATAAATCATGGAAAGTTCCTCACATAAAATAATTCTGAGTTCCTGTATTTCAGGATATCTATAAAGGCAACAGGTGCTCTTATCTCCTTTTGTCCCCTCCCTAACAGTCCAACATCTCACCAAAATATTGTTCATCTAAAAAAACCCCAAACCCAAAACAAACAAAAAACCCTCTTTCTCCAAATACCATGATTCTGGGCTCAAACTAGAATGTATTTAAAAATCAATTGCATTTCATCAAAACAAGTATGTTCTCCACATCTTTTAACATAACAAAGTTATTTCTTCATAGCACTAATTCAAAATTTCCTGTTTTATGATTCAAATTCAAATTCAAAGGAAAGGACAGTCATTTTATTTTTTTCTTCCTATTTCTTTTATTTTCTTTACATTGAGGATTTTTTAACATTTCCACACTTTTTTTTTCCTACTACAAAGAGGCGTTTCATCCATGAAGACACTGCTTCTGTAGCTCTTCTGGATCATTTCAATTGTTTGGAAAATTCAGTCAACAACAGGTCTCATTTCAGCTCCAGTCTATCTTCAGTAGTGGTCTATTTATTTTAGCTATTTAAGTGTGAGATGAATACTGAAATACACTTTATGAGTAAGTTGGACAAATAAATACCTAGTAAAGCAAATTATTGACAAGACAGTTTCAGACCATGTGGAAAGTTAGCATCTAGCTACCCTAGTCAGGTATCAGAGAAAATACTTTCAAAGGACATTGACTTAGGGATGTCTGGGGGTGACTATTATTAACTATAGGCTAGAGTAAACAAGTTTTGACTGAACATACTGCTTTCTGGGAAAAAATAAAATAAAACATTGACATTTTATTCTTTTTAAGTAATTTATTATTGTAGTATTGCTCAGAACATGACTATGTGTTGTTGTTAAAAGCTTATTTTGTTTGATTTTAAGGATTACCACCCACACCTTCCCCAAAAATAATAATAATAAAAACCTAAAACAAGCCCAAACAAACCATCACCAACCCAAGGAAAGGAAAGGAAAGGAAAGCTAAACCCCTATGTGGTCAGGTTTGAATAACTGATACAAGATACTGCATACAATGATGGCATATTTCTCTGTGCCACTTAATTTATTCCATTCTTTTATTACTTCTATGATCTTAACAGATGAATGCACCAATAGCTCATTTTGGTCCTAACTAATCTTTGCCTGTCTGGTTTACTGCCATAATTATTGTGAATACAGCATTGCATCTGGAACTTAAACTCAGTGAATGCTTTAAACATTGCTAAGGTCTTGATTCAATTCTCTACTGAAGAGACTCAGTGAATGTGAATCTTCCTGCTGATTTCAATAGGCTCATCAGGGGTTTACTGATACCTTAGATCAGAGATTGTTCACTAAATTCAGAACTAAATTCATACTACCTGTTAATTTATAATTCAAAGCAAAAGAACACAGAAAAGGTGTATTTATACTTATGAAAGTGAAAAAAAAAAAAAAAAAAAAAAGAAAGAACTCTCTAAACAAGAGACTATTTATTGAACATACTGAACCAAATTGTTTAAAAGCTGACATAACCAAAGACCTTAAGAAGTTGTATTAGCAAAGAAAAAAAGGTGGGAACCCACTGTGAACTTATTTTGACATGAGTTGTTTTATAAAATATACTTTAACTTCTCTCAAAGTTAGGAACATTATACACTATATTATGTATTCTGAGATGATAGTTGTGTAAAATAAGTTCTTCTTTAGTTACCTTATTCTTGGGTTTATTTCTCTTTCTTTTTTTTTTTTCCTAACTGCTGCCACTTTTCAAGGAACTCCATGGAGACAGACTGCAGAATGTAAAAACTCCTGAAAACCTCAAGAGTTTCTGAAACATCAGTCCTTCAGTGAGGATTTAATCACAAGACACACAGAGGTGATTTTTTTTTTCCCCACCTCTGGCAAGTGAACACAATGGAAGAGGACACCTAAAGATTCTAGCCTAAAGTGGTGGTAATTAATAAATATAGAAATAAATGCCTTAGTATGCTGTGATAAACGTGGATCTTTTGGGGATTAGTTTTATTATCTGATGGAATTGACTCCTTCTCAGAAACATTCTAACTATTTGAAACTAAATTTCTTGTTTCACACAGGTCCATACCACCACTAAGTAAAACCATACGTTTCCTGCTCCATTTTTTGGCTCCATATTTTGTGCAAAGAAGAATATCAACATGACTGTTCTGCAGGTGGCATCCAGATATTTCGACTCACTGAACAGCTTAGGAAACAGAAAACTGAAGGAGAAAAAAATGAGTCTCGATTTAAGAGACATTAGGGACCTTCTCTTCCAAATAGCAAAGGTAAGTGCTATGTTCTTGATCAGTTTTGTATTATAAATAAGCAATGGGAGTTACACATTGCATCATACACATTTCTGAAAGTGGTATGTGCTTAAATACAACCACTGTTTTTGTATAGGACTAATCCCTTCAGAAACATGATGGGATATCACCATTCAGTAATGATCAAATTCCTCTTTACATCTGAGAAATGATGGGGTTGTCAGGTGATGAGGATGGGGAATTTTCATTATCAGCGATAAATAAACTAGATGATGCCCTGAATAGTTTTATCCTTCAAGGAAACAGTTACAATCTTTCGAATTCAAAATGCGAAACATCCAAGAATATGCGAACTCAGAAAAATGCACTAGAAGTTCATTTAGTGATTACCAAGGAATTTGTATGTCCTCTGAAGAAGAGAGCATATATGTAGCATCATTTATAAAATTAAGAATACTATAGGTCACCTATAATTCTCTGCAGCATTCTCACTCCTTATTTTATATAGTTATAAAAATATTTCAGTTTGAAGAATATTTTTTTCTATTAGTTCAGCCTATGGTTCTGTGATTGACTGTGTTGATATATCATACAGTCTCCTTACTAAAACTCCTTGAAGTTTCCACGGTAGATATTATCAATGGGTGGCAACTAGATGTTTTCCCCTACAAGAAATGTCAATATACATACTTTTGTTCTTGTTACTGAATAGCTTATTTAGTTTACCATATGCTAATTTCAAAGGTAGTCACTATCGTTTGAAATCTTGTAGAGAATGAGTTTCCTTTTTGTTATTTATCTATGAAAGCTGATATCTGAGTTTCTCAATATAATTCTGAATGTCTGAAGCTTCTGTGTCTCTCACTGTGAAATTCTGGAACTTAGGGAAGGATATTCAAAAGAAGTGTCTCGGTGATTTGGAGGTCCCTCTAGCCCTGGCAGACTGTTTAGCACCTGCAGCTTTGTTACCTTGAAAAGCTTCAGACCAGGTCCTAATCCAATAGAAGAAATGAATTTTGAAACTGAATGTGGTTTTGTGTTGGTTTATGGAAACTGACATTTAAAAGAAACTTTACAACCTTGATGAATTAGGATTTTACATCAGAGAATTTGCAGCCAGTTTTGGTGAATGCTTCAACCTATAGTAAGGAGTAATTGCCTTTGATACTTTTTAAAATACAATAAATAACTTCCATGTTAAATTTAGACATATTACAGTATGATATGCCATGAAGTCAGAGGAAGTGTGGTATAATTTAAAAATATTAAACATATAATGAAGACATACAAGATAAAATTGGAAGATGACATTTTACATTACAAAATAAAATACTTACATATCTCAAATGAAATTATTTTCAAAAAAATTCAAGCCCTTAATGTGCATTTTATTTACTGGGGAAAAAAGGGAAAATGTTAAACTGTACAAGTGTATTCTAATTGAATTTATTTTGTTGAAGAATTTAAAATAATATATATAAGGATTTTTTAGTATTAACTGATTTTTTAAAAACTAGTCTGAATCTCAGAGACAATAGTTGCACTATTAAGCAACAATCTTTAAGTAGAAAAGAGCTTGAAAGTATTTGTCAAGAAAGAGCCACTGGACAGTGCAGCATGTACTGATGAAGCTGTAATACAAGCCAGATGTAATTGTAAGAGAAAAGAAAAAAAAATGTGTGATGATCTTGAGTGTTTCACATCACAAAGGTTAGCTGGGACATCATGAGGGGAATTCAGCACCAATGTCCTTTCCATTTGATTTAAGCAATCATGTTTTAAATAAAACCATAGGGGGAGGGATTTGTGTCTTTTTTTTTTTTTTTTTCCATAGAAGACATGGTCCAACACACCAAAATGAAGTATATTAGAGGTAAAATGTGGGAGATAAGGAGATGAAAATAAGGAGGGAATTAATATCTACCCTTTGCAGCTTCCCGATCTTTATAGTTTTATGGCTTGCTAAATTACCATCAGGATCCACAACCTACACAAGACTTAGTCTGGCAGAGATTGAACTCCCTTCCATCCCAACTGAACCTCAGAAGCTCCAGGTGGCTGGAGGTGGCTGGGCTTAACTCCTGAGTGAGGTCCAATTGTTAGGTGTTTTATCTTGATCAGTTCTTAGGAATTCTTGGAGAACAGAATTAAGACTCGAAACAGAGTCAAGGTTAAAGTTGCTTTATTTGGCCCACAACAAATGTGCAGGAAAAGGTGGGAAAAAGGAGAAAAGGGTGGAAAAGAGAGAGAGAGGGTGGAAAATAGGAAGAGACAGAGAGGAGTTTGGCGTATATCTACTACCACGAGGCTAGAGTATTCTTCAGCGTCTCTGGATCAGATGGAAGGGGAGAGCATTGCTTCCTTCATTCCTTGATGTGTTCATTTTCCATTGCTTCCCTTCGCTTCCTTTTCCATGGCAGAATGCTCCCTTTTTATAGCCATCCTTTGTATAGCCAAAAGCTTCCACCTGGCTTGTGGGAATGCTTCAGGGTAGATGACCCAATGCCCAATGTGAGAATGGCTCCTGATGTCTCTCCTCATAGTGAAACTCTCTCCTGATGTGTGAATAGCTCCTGATGTATATCTTTTGGGTGAATATATGGAAGGAATGCTCTCCTGATGTCATTAGGGCCTTGGCACAAGTCCTTTTAAGCCTGATCCATGGTGATGTGGTGTGGTAGGAATGAGGTTTGGTTAGGTAAGAGAAAAAAAGAGGGGGTACAGTTCTGTTGGCAATTGTTAAGGCATATTTCTAGTACCTTACAGTTACTTAATGATTTTTATTTTAATTTTTGCCACAAATTGTTAGTGAAATGAATCTATTCTAACATCAGCCATCTGGGTAGTAGAATCCCAAAGTGTAACTAAGCTACCTATAAAGGAATCACCACTAATGGGTGATTCTTCTGAAGGACTCCAGACACCCTTCACAGAATCCAAAACTTGCCCTCTGGATGGGCCTTTTTCTATTCATTGAACTAGAAAAGGAGCAGGCCATGACTAAGTTATGCTTAATGGGTGATGCAGTGCTTATCTGAATGGTGAGGCATGCCAGTACAAGGATATGTCTGAATATGAGGTGCCTTGGATCAGCTGGCTGGACATGAATGTTGGCCAGCACGGGCTTTCTGCAGATCCTTTGGAGTGTTTCTTAGAAAAATTGTCAAAATACATCACTGCAACTTATTTAAAAAATAAGCAGACATTTATGTAGAAAATGTTCATATCTACAGACTCAAGTAAACTACAGAGAGAACAGCTTTATTCTTTCTAACAAAAATCTGTTAATGAAAAGGATTTTTTTGTCTGGGTTTTCCTGGACGGGTGTGTGTTTTGGGTTACCTTTTGGGGGTTTTATTCTTCAATTGGTTTTGATGTATTCTTTTTGTTGTTGTTTTGTTTTTTTTTTTACAAAGAAATGAAATATCCAACCAAACCACAAGTTTTGACTCTGAATCAAGAAAAAAATAATAAATAATAAATAGCACCAAATATTTTTTTTTCCTTTATACAAGACAAAAGCAAATGACAAAAATTGAGTTTCAATAAATTCCAGAAATTCTATAAGATGACAAAAGGGATAGGTTTATTTTTATTGCATTTTCTTTGAAAATACAACATAATAACCAGAATATCCCAATTCTAATTAAAGAGACTTGATAGTGTGCTTCATGTAGAATGCTCAAAGAGATGAGAAGAATATTATTACCTTAATAAACAGTCAAGACTATGGAAGAAATTATCCATTCTGTAGTTGGAGTATTATACCCATGTGCCCTGTTGTTTACTTGTCAGCTGATAGTGTATCAAACCTGTCCTTCAGCCTTTATGCATCTTGTAATAAGTATTTTATCTGAATGAATCTTTATCCTGTAGTCTAAATAAATTCAACTGTATAAATAAGTTAGATCCTATTTTTGAACGATGCATTTATTTACATCTATTCTTTTACAGCACATCACTGGAAAGTATTTCATTTGATTTGAGAAGGAGAGAGCAGACTGACTGCAAAAAACAGAATTAACACACAGTAGCATTCCCATAAAAAGCTATCTTTTTTTGCAAATACTTGTGCATTTGTGGGAGTGCTTTGTGCAGCCAGGAAATGTCACTGCAGATGAATTTTAAATAAAGTGTTCATATTTCTTTGGGGACTTTGAGATCAGAAAAGGAAATGGAATATTTACAATTTGGTGCATAATTCATTTTCTGTGGGCAACTACCAGTTTTATTTCCACCCCCAGCCTGAATGCATTGAAATCTTTTTAAAAACTAAAAATCATAAATATTCAGCTATAAACTTGAAGGCAAGAAGGTAGTAGTAATAATAATAGTAACAATCATTACTAGGTTTTAGTTTTGATTTTGTTTTTTATTTAGCTATCCACATAAAAGAAAGGGGTAGACATTTCTGACAGGTGTACTATTCTTTAAGGAGACAAATGTGGTTAAGCAAAACACTGCAACTTTGACATTGTTCAAACATAGATTTTGTACACCTGTGGATTGTATGTCACCCTCTGATCCTATCAACAACTTTACTTTATCTGAATACCACTGACTTCAGCAGAGCTGCCTCAGATTAACACCTGTGTAACTGCATAATCATTTGGCCCAGCAATTGCCTTTCTACCATGGCACTGGCATCACACCGGGTGGAAACAGTTCTCTTTGAGTTGTTCATACAAAGTTCGGTAAAGCAAATCCCTATTTCCAGGCCTCAAAAAGGATAATGCAGGAATAATTAGTTACTTTGGTGGGTATACAGTTCTTCAAGATGATAGATGAAGGATGAGGAGTGTGGTATATGTGAAAAATACTTTTTTTTCTTTTATTTTTTCCCTCTTCAGGGGAAAAAAATCTAGCAAAGGTCGTCTCATCTCACTGCTAACCTGATATACAGCAGATAAAAAGTTTCAGTCTGATTTCATGCCTGTCATAGCCCCTATATCACTCTGCATTTACGGAATATTTCAAAGTTGTGTTCATTTCTATCCCAGTCATATCTCAGAGAAGGCTTTGCTCTTGATAACAGAATGAGGCTGCCAAGTTCCTTATAAAGGAGGAAATGGCAGGAGTGCATTTAACCTATTTTGAACAAATTGCATTGGCTGACAGTCAAATATCATATTGATTTTAACATTGCTTACTTCATAATTTGCTATGTGGTCCTAGTCCAGTGTATTTCGCTGACCTTCTTATATCGCTGTGTTATAGGCAGCTTTAGGTTTACTGAGGTATATTTTTAGATTGTTTTAATGATGGAATGCTCATTGCCTCGTGCTGAAATCTCACAGCAAGACCTTTTGTTTTGTTTTGGGTTTGTTTTTTTTTTTTTCTTTCTCCACACCAATCTTTCTGTATTCACACTGTGTTGCTACTAGTATTGGACTTGTACATGATTTTGGGACTCATGTTTCCCATTGTTGGATTGTGAGTAGTTATAATAGCGCTTAAGTTTTTGGTCATTCAGAAACCTTATTCTGGCTTCTATCTCCAATCTCAAACAAATTTTGTACCCAGAATTTAGGTACACTGAGCAATCACACTTTGCAGAAGTTAAAAGTTTTCAGGTAAATGACTGTCTTTTAGTATCATACAATCATTTCAGCTGGAAAAGACCTTTAAGATCATCAAGTCAATATATAAATCTAGTACTGCCAAGTCCACCAATAAATCATGTGCCTAAGCAACACATCTACACATCTTTTAAATACCTCCAGGGATGGTGACTCCATCACTTCCCTGAGCAGCATGCTTCAATGCTTGAGAACCCTTTTGATGAGGATATTTTTCTTAATATCCGCCTGAATCTCCCCTGGCACAACTTGAGGCCATTTGCTTCCTCCCATCTTATCACTTGTTATATGAGAGAAGAGACGAACACCCACCTCTTTACAATGTCCTTTCAGGTAGTTACAGGGGGCTACCGGGTCTCCCTGCAGCCTCCCTTTTCTAGGCTAAACAACCCCAGGTCCCTCAGCTGTTCCTCATGAGACTTGGGCTCTAGACCCTTCACCACTTGGCTGTCATTCTTTGGACACGCTTCAGAACTTCCATGTCTTTCTTGTAGTGAGGGGCCAAAAACTGAACCAGAGGTATGGCTTCACCACTGCAAAAGATAGTGTGGTGATCAATGTCCTAGTCCTGCTGGCCACCCTGTTTTGATAAAAGCTAGAATGCCGTTGGCCTTCTGTAGTGTTGTATGCAGTTGTTGTGACCCAAGTGCACGACCCAGGACTTGCCTTGCTGAAGCTCACAGAATTGGCCTCATCCTTGGAACAGTCTATCAAAGTGCATATTTGGAGATATTCATCTTGCTTTTCTTCACACATAGAAATATAGTTCTGTAGTCTATCCTACTGAAATAGGTTGCTACTTTATTCAATGGAAGGATATTAGGAATCCAGAAAGTAATTCATCCCTTCTCAGAAACTCGTGTTAGGGTGAGACAAATTGTGTTCTCTGTTTGCTCTCATTCACTAGATCTGTTTCAGACTGTTTAGATAAACTTAAGAGACATGATTCTCACCTTTAAAACACAGAAGCATTCAAATGAGGTTAATTCTGTGTCTTTAAAATTAAACTGTTGTCACAGTTCTTTGTTCTTCTTTTTCTAGATCTGATAATTTTGAGCATGTATTTCTTCAAAAGCTACTCTCATGTATTGAATTGAGTAAACCAATACATAAAAGTTCATCATGCCTTTGTGATTTTATAAAAAACAACAAAAGGAATCCATTCCCCAAAACAAACCACATTCCTCTCTGTAAACCTACACCTGCTCAAACCGCATCTCTTTCTCTCCTTCTCCTCCCCCAGTTGACAACGTACAAGATTAACGCAGAGAGCTTTGCTTTTCCTATGTGTTATCAAAAACTGTTCTGTTGTTGACTCTATCCTTGGCCTTTTTTAAACCTACTGTACAGAATAACTTTTTGTAGTACCAAGAAAACTAGCAGATTAACCTCCCAGGCCTTTGCCATCTCTAATTTCCTGACTTCCAATATGTCAAGTTGCCTGAAGGCTCTTGGAAAGTGCTAACCTGGAGTATTAACTCATATTAATCAATGAATGTGCTACAAGTCAAAGAAGATTCTGAGGGTTCTTGTAACAATATGCCTTTTGCCTGTATTCATGAGATGTCTATGTCATTGGGCAATTTCTCTTGGGCAAAGGGTTTTTTTTTATAGCGACATATTGGTAGACTACTTGATATAAAAATGGCCATTTTTCCTGTGGTTTTTGTTTTTTTTGGGTTTGGGTTTTTTTCAATCCTAAATGGTTAACTATGAAAAATATCCTGCCCATTTCAGGTCCTTTTTTTATTATTTACCTTACATGTCTTCTTGTAGAGTAAAAGCTATAGGTAGCTCTAGATGTTAACTGTAAGTCACCTTCTCTGGGGGCACACAGCTTTAAAAAGGATCCTGCTGCTTACTGCTACTCACCTCTTAATTTCTAAGCACTTCTCTTTGGTTTTAATATAATGGTCATTCCTATTTGCTGCTATCAATACAGGCTACTAAAGAGAGATGTTTCTATGTGCAGAAAACCTTGTCTCAAAGTGCCACCCATGTTTTCTCTTGACATTTTTTATACTACATTTTTGTTAGAATACAACTGTATTGCTTTTTTCTTTTCCCTTTTTTTTTTTTTTTTTTCCTTGCACCCTTACTTTATGTTTACATGGTAGTTGTTTTAAGCCAGAGCTTCTCTTTTGATCTGAAACAGCAATCATATTCTGGTAAAGAATAGATGTTCTTAAATACTGTCATAACAATTACTGTGAAGGCAACACAGCCATATTATTACTTAAACGACTATGCAAAATACTTAAGTTAGGGAAATTATTATCCTAGACTCCCTCTCTAGTCATTCGGAGGGTATATATCTTGTGTGCCTTCTTTCTCCAGGGAATATGTACTGAATCTAAGCCAGTAAAGTTCCCTACATAGGTGTTTTGTTTAGGTGCCATAAGTTTGGACCTTTGTTTTCCCCCTAAGATACTTTAGTGCTGCTTCTCATCATTCGTCTAAATGTATATGAAAATAACACCACTGATTGTAGAGACCTTTTGCTGAAAGCAGGAATGTTCCGTGGTGCTTTTTAACTTGTATAGCCATGTCCCATTTTTGTAGCTCTGCATGGCTGGCTTCTGGTGGAGAAGCAGGGTGGCTCCAGGGGTGGCAGCTAGAAACTTCCTGTAGGCCCAAGAGAGTAAACACCAGCTGACTTAAGGCGAAGGCTGTTGTTGATCAAGGCCGAGCCCATCAGTGACAGTCACAGCACCTCTCTCTGAGAATCATATTTAAGAAGAAAAAAATGATAGCAGCCACTTTTTGCCACCAGAGAAGGGAGTGAGAAGATGTAAAAAACTGTGCAGGTAGACTCCAAGGTGAGTGAAGAAAGAGAGGGGGATGGGGCATTCCAGGTGCCAGAGAGACAGATGCCCCTGCAGCCAATGGAGAAGACTACGGTGAAGCAGGCTGTCCCACTACAATCCATGGATGATGATGGGGAGCAGATATTCCACCTACAGCCCATGAAGGACCCCACACTGGAGCAGAGGAAGAGTGTGAGGAATGCCCTCTCCAGGTAATAAGGAAAACAACTCATGAGGAATTGACAGAAACCCTCATTTCACCATTCCCTGCCCTTCCCTGTGCCACAATGGGAGGGGAAGAAGGGAGCAAAAACATGACTAAAGTGAAGTCTCCTAAGAAGGGAGGGGTGAGGGAAGGTGTTTTAAGATCTGGTTGCACTTCTCATTGTCTGATTGGTTCCACCATGTGTGTAATGTAGTGTCATAAATTAGAGAGTTTTCTTTCCTTTATTCTGTGTTGAATCTGTTCTGCCCATGATGCTGATTGTGGAATGATTTCTCCCTGTCCTTATCTCAACTCCTAAGCCTCTCAATGTATATTTTCTCTGAATATATTTTCAGCTGAAAAGAGGAGTGATAGAGCGGCTTTGGTGGGTGTCTGGCCTCCAGCCAGGGTCAAACCACCATAAACATGGTGATTGTTTTATGAATGTGCCCCTGTTCCTATATGTGCCAAAAGAGGCCTCTGTACTAACAAACATGGAACCAGGTGGAACACAGTGCAGAATATTTTGGCTTAAAATGGTAATGATCAGAAAATTTGTGCTGACCAACAATAGTAATAAAAGTTATGATTCACCTAATGTGGAAAAACTTGGTTAGTTTTAGAAGATGAATTGTTTTAATAATAGACAGCTTGGGAAACTTTGCCTTATTGTTGATTTATCTAAATTGAGGTTAAATTAATAAAACATCAAACTTTTTTTTAACCTTTTTTTTTTTTTTTTTTTTATTTACATCACTATTTTCACTGAGTATTTAGTTTCATGCGTTCTTCAGTATACTTTGAAGTCTCATTTCTTCATGGAGAAACTTTTTCACTGTGAGGGTGACAGAGCACTGGACCGGACTGCCCAGGGAGCTTGTGAAGTATCCTTCTCTGGAGATGTTCAAAACCTGCCTGGATGCCTTCCTGTGTGATTTAGTCTAGGTGACCCTGCTCTGGCAGGGAGGTTGGACCTAGATGATCTTTCAAGGTTCCTTCCAACTCCTAGCATACTGTGATTCATGCTTCCTCCTCAGAGTGGCCTTAGCACTTACTAGAATAGTTCAGTAATCAGACAAAGCACTGCTTGGTTTGCTAAGGCAAGAATTGACTACAACTCACTAAGTTAATAAATCCACAAACTCTATTTTCCTTAATATACATTGGTGGGTCATGTGTGAGATAACTCTTGGTTGGCTCAAATGGAAAATTTGAAAACAAATAATAGGAACATCAAAGAAACCAAAATACTGTAATTGTTTCCAGAGTTTGGTTTGAGATTTCATACTCTTTTTTATGTTTGAGAATAATCCTTTTTTTCTTTCAAATAAAAACGTTTTAAAATTAAAATATATAAATGTGCCATATTTTCAATGTTCTGTCAATGCACTGTATTTGAGTTAGTGTTCTTACAATTAAATCAGAATTACAAGCTATAATAAAGTTATTATTAAAATAATCACCCTTTCCCACTTTAATCATAGCAAAAAACCATTGTGGTTACCAAATTTGTCGAATCAGGTAGCACTATTGATTCCTGATTTGTCAGGGCCTTCAAGTAGATTTTTTGTATTCCAGAAGCCTTAAGCATATGTTTAATTGCTTCCCTGAGCCACTGCCCGAATCATGATTTACACCTATTCTTTCCCCACCTGCATTAGCACTGAAACACCAACTCTATTTCTACTTACTTTTTTTTTGTGTGTGTGTGTGTGTGTGTGTGTGACACTGTCAGTGCATGAACAAGATCTCTGCAGGATCTTTTTTCTTATTTTTTTCCCCAAACTGCAAATAGTTTTCATCAAGCAGGCTGAATCAAATAACTATCCAAAATAATGCAGATATTTGTTTATCTTACCCTAAGAAGAAATAAAACACACATTTATACACTCTTGGAGACACTCACAGATGTGCTAAAGGGATGAAGTGCTGCCTTCATTGCAAATGACAAAGAAACCAAATGGATTGCTAAAAGCAATATAGCCTCTTCTCCCTCTGCAAGGCGAAATGGCTGTAGCTTCTGTGTGTTAGCTGTCTAGAAAAAAACTTTATTATGCTTTTTCTGTCTTGCTCTTTTTCCTCCCCTCTCTCCCCCCTTTTCTCTTTCAGTTTATCAGTTCATCACATAGTAAATGCGACATCTCCTCAATATATCTCCCGTTCAGATTTCATTGACCTATGACCCATAATGTCCCAATTTGCTTCAAGTACTTTTATTTATGCCATTCCTAGGGCCTATACATTTTGATCTAAGGAACAGTATTCTCTCCTCAGTGCCTGTGGAACACACTTTGCAGGTACCATCAGTTCAGAAAAAGCAGTCACCCAATATATGAGATTGTGACAAGGTATAATGTAATGGTAGTTATGTGAACCTCCAATAAACTAGTGGTACTTCACAGATTACTTGGAGAGAAAGTCTTTTAGCGTGCTTGAAGAAGTATGAAATGAATTTCATTTCCTTCTCATTTGCCTTGCTTTTGAAAGGTTTCATGCAAGATATGTGACCAACTATTATAGTACTAATCCATCCATGACAGAGCTCAATTTTCCCTGAGAATTTACTTCTGAATGGGCTGCAGAAAAACTTGAAAGCTCAAAATTAAAGTACACTGAACAGAGCATCCACTGAGCTGTGGGCAGCTGTCTGTCAAGAAAACCAGTTGGAACAAAAATGTAAATTAGATTTTATTTTTATTTATGTTTTTAAAGCAATACACAGAGGTAAAGTTTTACAGCCCTGTATGTAAACAAGAGCAACGAGATGGAAGTGATGACAAGCTGCTGTTGTTGTGAGTTATTCTCATTAAAGTAAATATAGAGAAAAAGGACCACGGGTTACTGACAGTTTTAAAACAGAGCTCTGTACTTCCTTTAGTCACCCATTATGAATAGAAATTCCATGGTAATTCAGGCACTGATTTTTCTTTTTTTTCCCCCCACAATTCTTCAATACGGTCCTGCAAGTGGCTAAAATGTTTTTAAAAATATGTAGGGCAATTTCAGATGCAACTATCTATTGCTCAAAAGAGTGAAGTAACCCAGTTACTGTATAGGCATAAACAAGGCTGTGATGGTGCAGTGATGTAGTGCTTGCCTACCCCATGATGGAGGTCATGGTCACAGTGCAGTGCAGGCAGGAAGCCTGTGGTTATTCCCACTGCTTCTCAGAAGAACAAAGATGGGAAGGAACATTGACACTAGGGAAGACACCCTACAGGTAAAAAACGGGGAGACTGATTTCAGCACCTGCTTCCACTTGACACAGTGTGCATAGATCTCGCTGTGTAAAGCTCGGGGTTTCTGTTTCTGACTCTGGATGCTCTAATACAGAGGTTTCTATGTGAAGCACTCACCATGGCCTGGTCATGGGGGACAAACAGACCCTTTTATGGCATGCTTCATTAGACACATCCCAGATGAGGGCCTGAGATTATTATCATAGAATCACAGAATTGTAGGGGTTGGAAGGGACCTCGAGTGATCATCAGGTCCAACCCCCTGCCAAAGCAGCTCCCTAGGACATTTCACTCAGATAGGCGTCCAGACAGGTCTTGAATCTCTCCAGAGGAGACTCCACCACCTCCCTGGGCAGCCTGTCCCTGGGCTCTGTCACCTTCACTGTGTAAAAGTTCTTCCGCATGTTGGTGCGGAACTTCCTGTGCTCCAACTTGCAGCCATTGCCCCTTGTCCTGTCTCCACAGACCATTGAAAAGGGGCTGGCTGATTCCCCCTGCATATCCTAGAATCATAGAATTGTAGGGGTTGGAAGGGACCTCGAGAGATCATCGGGTCCAACCCCCTGCCAAAGCAGGCTCCCTAGGACATTTCACTGAGATAGGCATCCAGACGGGTCTTGAACATCTCCAGAGAAGGAGACTCCACCACCTCCCTGGGCAGCCTATTCCAGTGCTCTGTCACCCTCACTGTGAAAAAGTTTCTCCGCATGTTGGTGCGGAACTTCCTGTGCTCCAACTTGCAGCCATTGCCCTTGTCTTGTCTCCACAGACCACTGAAAAGGGGCTGGCTGATTCCCCCTGCATCCCCTGCTTAAGATAATTGTAAACATTAATTAGGTCCCCCCTTAGTCTTCTCTTCTCAAGGCTGAACAGTCGCAATCTTCTCAGCCTTTCCTCATAGGGGAGATGCTCCAGGCCCTTTATCATCTTCGTAGCCCTTCTTTGGACTCTCTCCGGGAGATCCCTGTCCTTTTTATACCAGGGAGCCCAGAACTGGACACAATACTCCAGGTGGGGCCTGACCAGGACAGAGGAGAGGGGGAGGATCACCTCCTTTGACCTGCTGGCCACACTCCTCCGGATGCACCCCAGGATCCCATTGGCTCTCTTAGCCACCAAGGCACACTGCTGGCTTATGGCCAACCTGTCATCCACCAGGACCCCCAGGTCCTTCTCCACAGAGATCTTCTCCAGCAGGTCATCCCCCAGCCTGTACTGATACAAACGGTTGTTCCTTCCCAGGTGCAAGACTTTACACTTGCTTTTGTTAAACCTCATCTGGTTTCTTACTGCCCAGCTCTCCAGCCTGTCCAGGCCTCGCTGGATGGCAGCGCAGTGTTCCTGCGTGTCAGCCACTCCTCCCAGCTTTGTGTCATCGGCGTACTTGCTGAGGGTGGATGAAAGCATCCCCTGCTTAAGATATTTATAAACATTAATTAGGTCCCCCCTTAGTCTTCTCTTCTCAAGGCTGAACAGTCCCAATTTTCTCAGCCTTTCCTCATAGGGGAGATGCTCCAGGCCCTTAATCATCTTCGTAGCCCTTCTTTGGACTCTTTCCAGGAGATTCCTATTCTTTTTATAACAGGGAGCCCAGAACTGGACACAATACTCCAGGTGGGGCCTGAACAGGGCAGAGTAGAGGGGGAGGAAAAGTATTGTCCCAAAACTCCCATTTTTCTTTAATTGATGTGAAGACGTCTGGGTGAGTAGCTCAGGTGAAGATGTCTAATGTAGGCAGAGCAAGCTCATCCTGATGGATATCCTTACGTTAACAATGTAGTGATTCTCATTTTGCAACTGCCTGTACGTGAGGGCTAATTTCTTCACAAATATGGACAAACTTAATCTTGGCCTAAAAAGCTCTCTAGCTTGACTGTGAAAAGAACTGGTTTTGTGACACATATGATTACATTCTAACTCTGCCCTGCAGCAAAACTGCAAACATTTGTGAATTTGCCTAAGGCAAAAAGTCACTGTTTCCCAAATTACATGTTGTCTCCAACATCTGATAATCACTGCCCTAGAGAATGAAGGGTGAAATGGAAGGATATTTGGTGAAGCCAGGAAAAAAAAAAAAAAAAGTCCCTCACCCTAAGCAGAATTGCAAGGAAGAGGACAGATCAGTAGAGCTGCAGCAATTTATGCCAGTTGAGAATATGACCCAGAACTCTTTTCTTCAAAATATTCTTTTTTTTCCCAATAAATTGTACAGCTAATATAAGCTGGAAGAAGAAAATATGTCCATGCCTTTGCAGCTGTATGACATTGAAGTAATATTTCTGAAAATATTTTTCAGTGCTTTGACAAGTACATTGTTCTCAAATCCCTACAGAAAATTTTCAAGGTGTTGGCCACAGGGAACCTCACAGCATCTATGAATAATTGTCCGTAAGTTGGCCAGTAATGCAAGAACTTCATTGGAAGGAGTAGAATTTTTGTAAAGATGATCCATGCATCAAGACATTGGATGGGTACTGGGCATGTCAAACTTTTTCACTCAATTTGAAATAATTACTGCCAGTCACAAAATATCTAGAAGCTTAATTGAAAACTTTTTCTTTTTTTCCACATTAGTGATTTACATGCTGTCCAGTACTCAGTTGCACTCTCTGTATTTAATTCTAGGTACTCTTCTGCACCTAATTTTATCCCATAACACTTCCACCCACATGCATACATGCATCATTTACTATGTCATAATTTTTTTCATTCTTTGAAAAAATCAATATTTTCAGAGATATTATATATTTATTTCTATTTAAAGGTTCTAAGTTTTCATAAATGATTTTAATATTGTGTTAGAAAGCCATCTGTATTAAACCAGAAGTTTAAAATGCTGTTATTTATTATTTTATTTACAAGCTCATCCAGACAAATTACACATCATAATAGAAAATATAAGGGGGTTTATCCTAAAAATGTTTGCACATTCAGGACCATACTGCTACGGTTACATCCTGTAATACCAGTGAGAAGGCCAAGGAGATGGTCAGGAAGCCAAGAAGGAAGATGCCACTCCTCCCTGTGCCTTCTCTTCCCTCTCCCACCCTTGACCAAGGTGAGAGGTGATCATGCTTTGGCAGGGGGGTTGAACCCAATGATCTCTCAAGGTCCCTTCCAATCCCTACAATTCTGTGATTCTGTGATTTATTTTTAAGATTCATATGCTAGAAAAAAAATATTATGTCTCTTTTGCTTGCAGATATAGATTACATCACTGACAATGAGTTGCTTCGTTATGTGGTAAGATGCAATATTATTAAAAGGAAAAAAGAGTCTTCCTGAAAAAAAACCACAAACCAACACCAAAAACCAAACACCAAAACAAACACCCCCTATCTCTAAATGCTTACTCTCATTAGAAGGCAGGATGCTCGCCACTCTTTTCCTTTCAGAATGATCTATAACTTTGAAGGATCTCAGCTATCAGAATCTACATTGTAGCACTGCTTTTTGCTGAACTGGACCTTGCCAGAAGATTTCCAGCAGCAACAGTCTCAAAGTTTTACTGGAAATAATGGTTTAAGAACTGTCATGATGGATCTGTGTTCCTTCATCCAGCCACGTGTCCTACCTTCATTAGTGGCTGGTGTCTGGGACCCAAAGGGTGGTGCAAGATATCCTGTCCCAGGACAGGTGTCCTTGCAGGAAGTGCTTCTGACTTCCTAGAGTCTCTACTGGCAGTTTTGAGAATGACAAATGAATATTCTTTCCTCTTTTTGATGCATAATCCAGATTGTGAAATTTCATCCAATAACTTCAGCCTTTATTAAGTTTAAGTTTAAGTACTTGAAGACAGAGGAAGTCAGAAAAGAAATCAAGTCCTTAAAAAAAGCAACAAAACAAATACAACTTTAGTATAGGAATGAAACTACTTCTGTGTAAAAGTCCATTTATTTGAATACAGAACTAAAACTTTATTATCTTCTTTGGTAAACAGAAAAACCAATGAACTAATCTCCCTAACACTTGCACTCATGTGTTACTGACATCTGTTTCCAAGTTTGCTGGAAGACAGGTGATAAAGTATTAGACCTTTATGACAATTATAAGTGACATAATGTGCATTGCAGAGTTCAAACTCCCATTGTTTTCAAAGTATTTCCTCTACTTCCTGACAGCCCTATTTCTATTACATGTCTGTTTTAGTATGAAAAAGAAACATTCTTGGCAGAAGAATCTTTTTGGATTACTGGTATTTTCAGTTACTAATAAAGACCAGACATTTGCGGCCCCTTAGCGGCAAGGAGAGTAATATAAATCCTAAGATACAGAGACAGTACTTCTGCTGCACAGTTGGGCTACATGATAAAGGCTTCATTCTGTTTAGCACCAAGTGCCTATTGCAGGCTGTTAAGCTGTTTCAGCCCTTTTTAACTTTTGCCAATACTAATTTTCATAAATTTATCTTGTCAGTTCAGACTCTTCCAGTATCATGAATCACATTTTGACATAGTCACAATGAAATACAGTCTCATTTTCTTCTGAAGTGGCTTTTTATGTTGGATTATTATTTTTCTAATTGTGCATTAAGAGATTTCAATCTTTTTTTTTTTTTTTTTTTAAGGGAGTTTAATAAAAATTTTAAAACCTTCTCTTCACAAGGTTTTTTCCAGTTTCTCTCTTAAACCTGCTTCTTCACAGAAGAGAAATTCTCCAATTCATTGAAAAATAATTGTCAATCTCATATCCTTTTGAATTTATTGAGGAATCATTCATATCATTAAGTCCTTCTTTTTCATTTCATCACTAGGGAAAACTCAGTCCCTCTTAGACAATAAACAACAGTGCTTACCAGTGCAGGATATTAATGAATTATGTACCAATGGTAAAGAATTCTGAAATTCATTATTTAATGGAGCATTTATAGCAACAGTTGTGTAGTGCATTCTCCTTTTTCCATCAAGAGTGGTTATATTTTTGCACACATGTGAAAGTGAAACATTACTTTACACAGGGGTAAATGGATGAAACATTGACAATTCTGCTTAGAATAAATTACTCAGCATGTAATGCCAGCCATCTCTTTGCATATTATAGGCACCAAAACGGATACAATTAAAGTGTGTCTTTTTAGAGCATTAAAAATTTTCATTTGAAGTTGAATCGCTGAACTGGGATATGACAGAACTGTATTAGATCCCAGTTCTGACATAAAACCTCAGTGTCTTCAAAACTGGAAATAATGTGAATGGCCAAAGGTTCATCTAGATGCATAATGGGGTTTCCTTTTACCTATACATTACACAAAGATGGCCACATTTGACCATGGATAATCAATATGGTTTTCAAGATCTTCGGAGTAAGGAACAGTGTTATATCATTCTGCCTTAGCTCCAATCATGTGTTTTTCACTAATTTTGACAAAAAAACCCTTCTTTCAAGCAATATAAAGTTTGATGCAATAGTGTATACATATATTTTTTTTTGTTTTCTTCTGAAAAACATTTCTGTAAGGAAAGAAAAAGTGCTAACATATTCTTTTAAAATAAAAACTTAGAAATATACTCCAGGAAAAACATAACAACAACAAAATCAAAAGCATAAAACAAAAACCATGTAGCAAATGTAATGTGAACTTTGTCTGACTTTATACTAGTTAGTTCTTATTTTTATATGGCTGGAGATAGGGGTAAAAATAACATGCAGACCACTCAGGTTTGTAACTTGCTGAGATAGTTCAAGAAAAAAAAGCAAAAACAAATAAGAATTATTATCACTTGAATGTAGGAGTGCCTTTGAAAATGTAGGTCTTTAATCTCTTTACGTATCATTTCATTGTTCCCTGCAAAATAGTAGTGTTATCTCTCTCAGCTTTGTGTTCTAACAGAACAATCTCTGGTTTTAAGCAGCACTTAGAACATAAGATGCTGAGTTTAAGACCTTGAGCCACTACTGGGATGAAAATAATTTATAAGTAGATCCAGGTGGAAATCTTCATTGTCTGTCTCTTTACCTTTGATTCAAGTGGAGAAGCAGTATTACGTATGTTCCAGAAGAAACTTTGGAAGCCTTTTTTTCCTATAATGTCTTATAATTTTGCTTGTATATTAAAGGTAAGACCAGAATATTTGTATTAATCAAAAGAATTCCTTGTCATCTTCCAATACCAGATATATTGCTACAAGGAAACTTATTTCCTTTTCCTTATCTATATTTTTAATGGAAAATTGATGCAAGTGGCTAGGCTTTCCCAGCACAGAGAAACAGATATTTGTGGAAACATTATTTCAGATCATATGTTGGGGGCTTTTTTGTAGTTCCTACCTACTTGTAATTTTGTAGCTTATATTTGTTCTTTCTCTAGAAATCTATTGGTAATCACCTATTCAAATGAGTTTAAAATTAATAGGAAGAACCTGCAAATAAATATGACAGAGGCCGGGAAGCAAGAAGAGGGAGAAGACTAAAATATATTAATACAAACCCTATTGTCAAAGAGAAAGGATCAGGAGGAATAGGCAGGTCGTAGGAACTCATGCTGGGGCTTTTGTTACAGAAGGAAGAGCCTGGAAAACAAACACAAACATAAAGTCTGTGCTCAGTGTGTGCCTTTAAGCCATTGGCATTAATTAAGATTCTATGGCTTACAAACAATTATGACATAATTAAAGTAAGATTCTTTCTACAGTAAAACAATAAGAAATGACTTTTAGAAACCGTGGGAACTATTAAAACACCACATCAGTACCAAAATGAGCAATATTTACTAGTATTAGTACTATTAAAATGCCTTTTGAAGACAAACTTAGGCAATTATTACTCAGAAAACCTTATACTTCGAGATATAGAACAGTGATAATTAAATCCCTTTCTCTATATATCTCTGGTTTTGGTGTTTGACAGAATGGAGTCTTTAAGAGAATCTATTTTAATGGTCTTGAATTAGCAAGATTTTCAAACAGAGAGAGTGCACTTAGCAGGAGGTTGATATCTTCTGAAAGCTTTATTATTGGTATTATTATATAGGTTAGGGAGCTGTTTTAAGGGCCCATTCTACAGAGACATATCCATGATGTCTAAGTACTGTAATATCTTGCAAAATTTTAGAGGCTGGGTATTATGCATTTAGGCTGATTCTCTACTTATTGCAGGAAGTTTGGAGCACAACATGAATTCTTCTTACATTTATGCCATTAAAAATATGGGGAAAAATAAGTTACTTCTGCCTTTAAATAAAGTTTTATTTTGCTTGACATTGTAGATGTCAAGCATAGAAAATAATTATACCACTGTAGCCTTGGCTAAACAAAATTTTGGGGAAGAAAAAATAACAACACATACACATAGTAAAAACAAATAAACACACTCCTGCTCCCAAAGAAAAACAAAAACAAAACAAAAACAAGCCACCAAAAAAAAAGCCCCAGGTATAAGAAGAAGCAGACTGAAGGAATCATTTGACAGTAAATGAGTGGTCTGGGGTTCAGTGTTCAGAAACATAAAAATCAGATTTTTTTGGTCATTATCCTTTGCTTTAGGAGTTATATCATAATGTTCACCTTTAGAATATAATTGCATTAGAAGAGTGAAAATATTATCTGTCATCCCTATTTAAAGATGTATAAATTAGTTAGAATATCTTGTATAGGAAACAGCAATTCCTGTTTGTGATTGACAGTGGGTGAACATCTCTATTGCACATATTATTACAGGGGATTTGACACTAGGTGCCATGGCATGGTCTCTTCACAATAAAATTCAGTACTTGATGCTGTTTATTCATTCTGCATCAATTTAATTAAAAAGATGGTCAATATCATTTAAGTAGGTCAATGCAAATTTGAGTTCTATAGAAAAGAAAAAGGTCAAAGTTTGATATGAATAATAATATTTTTATTACATTCAACTATAAATGAGAATGAAAAATGTAGATAAGAATAATTTTAATAATAATTAAAAATAAAAAGTGCTTCTGAAGTTAAACTTGATGAAATTTCTCTAGAAAAATATCTTTGTATCGATAAGCATGATCTATGAAAATAATAATAATAATAAAAAAAAAATCTTAGGCAAGTCTTTGGGTCATGCTGATTTGAATTTTCCTGCTTCTCCAAATAAAGATGAAGTGTTTCATTTCACATCAGTTCAAAGTCAGAAAGTATTAATCTCAGCTGCCCTGGAAGCAGTTGTAGAGTTCATTGTAATCTTGGTTTGGATGTGTTGTCATCTTCCGCTGAATTTTACTTCCAGTGATACAGTTTTAGCCTGTAGTCCAAATCATGTGAGATTTTCCCCATATGCAGATCTGTACCATAGTTACATGAGACATCCATTCTGAAATTCAGAAATTCATCAGCAATTACCTTCATTCAAGTGGTTTCCAGTCAATTTTGAACAAATGGACAGTTTGATGGTTACAAAGCGTTTTAATCGTTTGACTGCTTGCTTCAGCACAATAACAGATATGAATAGGATGTACAAAAGTCCTGATTCTCATTTACATCCTGCACTATTTCAGGAATGGTATCACTGTTATGAGAACCCCACTCTAGTCAGATAAGTATAGGATCTGATATTGCCCTCACTTTATACGAGTTTTTAACGCTAATGCTGAGAGCGTGTGTTCCTGCAACAATAGTTTCTGAAACTGACTGAATTTTATCAAAAGATCTTGCTTCATCACAAAAGGTTAGATCTGCTATGCATAAAACTCAAATAATATTGCTGGCCAAATGAGCTTTGTATTTCAACTCCTAGCCCTCCTTGAAATTCATGTCTAGAAATCACAATATTAACTACATACCATTTCATAGGAGCTAACTCAAACATTGCTGTCCTATCTGTATCCCTGTCTTTTGATCCTCTAGGCAATAAAAGAACACAATGACATCTGTTTTTTAGATCGGCCCATCCCATTGTCAGAGCTTATAGGGCTATTCCAACACCAGTGATGATGGTTATGCCCTTCACAACAATGAAATTTTTGTTTCAGCTCTGTTTCGTGTTTGTGAAACATTCAGCTACTGACTCCATCAAGAAACAAAGCATACTAAAATTCTATTATTTACAACTAATTCTGATCCATTATTACTCCTCATTTAGAATGTTAATCTGGCAAAAGTAGTGGATCTAGTTTTCATGTTATTTATAATTAGGAAATTAGAAAAATCTGCAAAAATACCTCTGGTCTCATCATCTTATCAGCAAACTAAAAAAAATATCTACTTTTCCTCATTGCCTGTTGCAGATGGGATAGATAAGAGGGATGCACTTCACTCTTAAGAGAGAGGCAACAATATGTTTATTGATATAAAACAACAGGTGTAACAGTGTTTGATAATAAACACAACATTGATTAAATTTGATGGTAAGGTAATCTTGATTAGCTAGTGTATAAGAAACAGGGTCAGATGAATCTGTCAGGGACACTCTCCCATTGAGCCACAAGGTTCTGCAAGGACCCTCTTTCTTTCTGAACTCCTTCTCAGAGTGGACCCTAGGTGCATCTGGATCCAGTCTTAGTCCCAGACTTGGTCAACGGTTTACTTCTAAAGGATTTTTTATATATATATATTTTATATATATATATATATAAGTATATATATATATATATATATAAACAGTATATATAAGCAATCAAGCCTTTATGCTTCTTAGCTAAAATCACAGATTTTAGTGCACTTATTCCCAATTCACTTACCGAGGATCTGTTGTGGATCTGTTGCGGCAAGGATTCTCTCAAACTCGAGGAGTAACCCTGAGAGTCATCCCTTTCAAGGGGAGATCTTGATGTCTCAGGAGAGCTCAAAGGGCTCTTGGGCTGCTCACTATTTATGGAGTAAGATGATTGGCTCATAGTCATATTTACATACCACCCGCAGGTGCCAGTGGACACTGACCGGTGCTCTGTCCAGGTAGGCACATTAGCATAGATCGGCCTTGGCTATTGTGTTGTTATCTGTCTTCCTGAAATTGTTGTGAGACAGATGCAGACATCACAATCATCACCAATGAATATCAAGTAATCAGATTTACAGGAAAAGGT
Organism: Hypotaenidia okinawae; assembly: GCA_027925045.1. Taxonomy (NCBI): domain Eukaryota; kingdom Metazoa; phylum Chordata; class Aves; order Gruiformes; family Rallidae; genus Hypotaenidia; species Hypotaenidia okinawae. The sequence goes on along the minus strand of BSDF01000005.1, from coordinate 7,616,298 downwards.
CAGGCAAAGGTGAGGGCAGCAGGGGAAGCATACTGTCACATTCCCCCTCTCTCCACACACACCTCCTCCCCTTTTATTTTTTTCTTTTCCTTGGCTGAAACAGCAAAGTCCTGAACACTTCTTTAGATGGCTGGATCATTTCCCAGGTACTCTCCATATTTTAGAAAGGGAAAAAAAAATACATCTTGCAGAGTTCTCTACAAAGTAGGATATTTCTGAAAAATTTCCATTGTAGTGAAGACTGTAATCTTTGCTGGTGATAGTGTCTGGTTCTAAAATAAATTAATCTACAAATTCAGATAGTGGGCCATTTCTAAGGCAATGGTTATTATTAGTAGATTAAGCATAGAGCCTTTTCTGAATTATAGACTGCATTAATGGGCTACCATAAATTGGGCATACCATAAATACATGTCACACATACTCCTTAGATTTATTAAACTTAAGGTCTACTCTCACCTCATTCTTCACAGCAAGACTATTCATTCTTTTCTCCCACTTCATGCAAAAATATTTTTTCTCAAGAATTGTTTTAATACATATGTAATCACCAATGAAATCATGTGATCTCAGAAGGAAGTTACAACTAGGATAGGATGTCATGGTCATAAAAATTATTGAGGCGATTCCAACATACTAAAAAAGAATATACTTCAAAAGATTGCAGCTCTCTTTTTTTCTGTATACTATCAACTTTAGTGGCACCATAGAATAGGAACAAGGATTTAAATATTTATGTTATTATGCAGATTAAAAATCACACCTGGGTACAAATTTTCCCTGTTGTTTTCCTCCTCATATTTTCCATTTGAACTCCACTTGCCAAGATGGATCTTCATTAGAACTGTTCCATTTGTTCCCACAGCCAAATAAAAGCCAAAAAAAAACCCAGGCTGAAACTCTTCTTGCACCCGTCTCTTCATCTGATACCCGGAAAATGATGTGCCAGGGAATTTCTGCCCTTGACTTCTGGAGTTCATTCAGTACCTGGCTCATCATTCTTGTAAAAGAGTATATTAACACATACAGAAGAGGAGTACATTAGCAATGATTTCTTTCAGGTACTAAAGACAGTTCATTTTGTTGGTGCAAAAAGCCTCAGGTGTTCAGCAGGTGGATAAGAGCTGGAAAAAGAACCCTATAAATAATTTAAAAAATAATAACTAGGCGTTGCTACATGGAGGTTTAGCAGCAATTTCCATAAATGGACATCCTGCATATTGAGTTAGCTGATTTGACTTTTTACTGTGATAAACCATAAAACCTCAGATTCGACCATTTTCATAGTTAATGTTTTGCATATCCTGTAAAATAATGTATTTTTTTTTAAATCACTACAGATGGGGAAATGCAATGGCTCATGAAATTGGTGAGGGAATATAAGGTCTTTGGATCAAATTTGCTCTTACACAAGTATGACTATGAAGCTATAAGACTGCAAACTCCAATCCTCTGGAACAAGGCAAACCTTAAACCTTGAAAGAAGGTCAGTAGGAAAAAATAAAAGATAAAATACACTTTCTGCCAACCCTCTTTGCACTGGTAAGCTGCAAAGCCTCAGCTATTTTCAGCAGAAACTGAAGCCTGGTGAGAACTCTTCAGGTGCCCTGGCAGGGATCTCTCAGTCACTTGCTTGAACACGGTTGACTTCTTTCTTGCTTGTTGCCTTTACAGTAGGAGTAAAGTTTGGCAGACATGCACCGGCTTGGAATGACTAGTCTTTATAGTTTTAGGGTTTTTTTACTTGAATTACCTTTACTCTGACTGTGAAGCACTACAGTTACTTACTGCAAACCCAGATCTGGCACAAACATGCAAAGCAGATTTTTTTAATGTTCATTTGTGTCTAAATACAGCTCGGTCTGCTGGTACCAAAGCATATATAATATTATATTTTGAAAACCTTTCTAGAAACTAGAGAAATTAATTATGTTACCTAAGTGTGGCTACAGAGTGGCCTTTATGAAATCCTTTTCACAGTCCTTTGGCTTGCAGGCATATATCCATGTTAAGAAAAAACACGCTGCTGTAATTAGGTCTAACTGGAGTCCTCTAACACTATGGACCTGACTGAGTCTCTTTGAAGTCAAAAGGAGTCAGCTGAGAGACTTTGGGTCATGTTGTACCTCAGTAGAGATATCAGTTTGTAAACTTTCACACAGGTTGGTCTGCAAGCCTTCCGTTTTCACCAGCCTGGAGGAAAGAAGAAAATAGGTGAATAATAAAGACCTGTGATAAGGGAGTGAGAGAAGAGAGGTGGAGGTAATGCTGGCAAAAATTAATGCAATGCTTCTTACCCATTTGAAAACAGAGTTTGAAAACTTACTCCAGTTGTCCTAGACCAAATAAAATCTACCTCATCCCCACCACATTTCTGTATAAAGCAGTTGAGCATCATGCAGGTACCTGTAGCATACTGTTTAGAATGCTCCATTTAAGCGAAAGAGGGAAAAAAAAAGGTGGAAAAGCTAGTTGTATACAACTGCATTTGTTATCCCAGAAGAAATAGGTCTTTCCAGATGAGGAGAGAAATTTGTTGTTGGAGAAAGGCCACAGGTCACTTCCTCCAGCTGTACAGAGCAACGTGAAACTTGCTTCTGCAGGAGCAGGCATTCACTATCTGTTTAAAAAAAATACACAAAGGGAGAATACCAAAAGGATATCTGAAAAGTGAAACAAATATGATCTAGGAAGTGTTGATAGAGGCATCAATTTTATTCACTTAAAAAGAAAATGCAGTAGCTCCTGCAATAACTGTCATCCCTTTTACTAGTATGCATGCAAGAAAAACAAGAGGCATTTTGTTTTGGTTTTTTTTCTCTGAGAAATGCACACAGTCACATGCACAAAAAAGTTAACAAGGCCATAACACAACCACATGTATTCTAACCTGAGTAGTTAGGAAGAAGCTAGAGGATCAGCCTCACGTTTCCACTTCAAATAATGAATTACAGCAATTAAAACAACAAAAAAAGCACAAGCAACCCCCCCCAAAAAAAAACCCCAAACCCTATAAAAAGCCCCACCACACAAACCATCAGCAGCTTTATTTACCCTGGTTTTAGATTAATAAAGAGCCTACTGTACAAACCCACTATGTGATCCCTGATGCATTCCTAAAAGATCATAGGAATTGTGTCCCTAAATATTTCTACTCAGCTTCAGCTGACTAGAGGATGCCTGAATATATAATGCCAATTTCCCAGTTCCCATTTCCCCAAATACTCCAGTCAGATTCCACCAGTTGCCGAAATCTATGATATGACTAATTTTTTAAATTTTTTAATTTTTGAACAGACAGATTGGAGATGTCAACTCTGATGCTGAAAGCTGTGTGAGTACACTCTTAAACAATCTCTTAATTCTACTTAATGTATGAATAAATTTATGAGAAGAATACATACTTTTAAGCTTCAACTGCTGTGGGTACTATTGCAGTCAGTTTTGGAGTTTGTTGAATTAAATCTGATTTATGTTTCAAATATGTGACTGCAGTGTATTCCTAGACTTCATATCTGTTGAGAAAGTGTAGCTTTACTAGAACTATTCCCAAAAGCTTTTGTCCTTGCACAGATAGTATAAGAGTGAAAAAGTGACTCTGGGGTTCTGCAGAATCAAGCGCATCTTCAGGCTGCATGAAGAAAACTCTGTGAGCTGCCTGACAGGGTCCATGACACAGCCTAACATCACCCACCTCTTTCGCTCACACAGTAATCCCCAGCCACACCTTGAGAGACCGTAGACTTCACTGGTGTAATTTCATTCTGCCTGTGTTTGTCAGCAAATTAATCTAGCCAGGCTGATGGACATTGCCTGAATGCCAAAACCCACAAGTGCATTTGCATGAGATGTATTTTAAGGTGGTGGTAAGGTTTACCCATGTACTTGCATGTTTGTGTACACTTTCAAAATTTAGATATATATCAAAATGCCAAGTATATATATATATATATATATATGAACATGCATACTGACATACAGGCAAATAAACAATTACAGATACAGATATAAAATATGAAGAAGAAGCAAGGGCATATTTACAGAAGAGGGAAGATCCAGCCTCAACAGCTCAAACACAAGCTCTTACTAAAGGCATGATGGTGTGAAAAGTCTGTGTGATTCCTGAACATGCAGTCAGGAGTATGTTGTAATGAACAGCTGTGAGGCTCTTGCTGGAATACCTCACCCTGTTGGGGTACCAAATTTTTTAGCACAGATGTTATAATCAGAAAAGGTTGAGAAAAGAGATGTAAGAAACACAGAGTGGAGAAAATCATTAAGTATTGCTACTCCAAGGACTCAGAGTGTTAAACTTACTGTAAGATCAAGAATAGTCCTACAGCCACCATAAGAAGATATGTGAAGAATTTAAGAGCCCTCAGAGAAATGATACTGGACTAGGGAGGGTTGAATGGGCTTATAACGACCCAGTTCAACATTTTTTTTCCTAAAACCTAATAAAGAAGCTAAGAATATTGAATTTAAACATTTCTAGCAGCCAGTCAATACTGATGGAAGGTGATGGAAAAGATGCATGCTTCACTTCTTGCCAGATGACAGACCAGTTTTGTTACCCCTCTACTTATTTTCCTCAATAGCAATTCTTTGAGGAAAATGAGCTTAAGATATGAGTTTCACTTCTTGTTTCCATCTTTGCCAAAGACCTAGCTGTCTGTCAGTATGAGACCATGGAATGGCTGTTGCCATTAAAAACGTTTGTTTTCTTAAAGAAATACATGCACACCTGCTCCTCCACACTTCCACCTCTCTTTCTTGCTATCTCACACAAAGATACAAACCCAAAATTCTATGTTGAAATAACATCATTAAGGTTGCAAAGTCAAGCCTGCAGAAATTAGAGAATGTGAAAATTAAGTTTTCCTATGAACCTTAATTAGCTGAAGGTGGCAGGCACCCTGTGGAAAAAATAGCATGTGATCACGTAATTAAAGACTGTGCCATAATGCCCCCACACAAGGGTGCCAAATTAATGTTGCGCGGGCAAACTTAATTCGAGCATTCCCTAACTTGTTTTGAGTGCTTGACTTTGCAACCTTAATAATGTTCCTTTAATGCAGTTTTGTATGTGTAATTTTATACAGAACTATCTTAAAGAAGCTTTTTGTCTGAAATATTACTGTCACTGAATCTTATTTAGACTCTTATTATATTATCATGATTTCGTGGCATTTTAATTTATATTGCATTATTGGACTGTTAACTTACTTCCACTACTCAATTAGGCTGGCAATATTGTTTCACTTCTAATATGCTTCTCTTGCTATTCAACATATTATAATTATTAGAAGGCTATTTATATTTACCTAATGCCAGTTAAACAAGACTCTATTGAGTGTCACCAGACCTTGATAGGAAAGAAATTATCTTAATACAGTCATATAAATGTATTTATAAACTTCTCAAACTTATTTTCAGAACATAATAGTACAAATTAAAACTAGAAGAGGAAAGGTAGTGTAAGACTGCGTTTAGCATAGTCTGACATTGATTCGATCTTTGATTTTTAGATGGCATACATTGGAAAATATTGCACGCATGCTTTTATTGGTATCCCTTATAACCTCTCATAATGCCATGACCATTTAATAGATTTTTGTATATTGAATACTTTTTAAATATATACACTTATAATTATACCTTTGACTAATATGTCCTCGTTATTTGAAATACACATCTGAACTCAGAAATCTGTGACTTGTGACTTACTCATACATAAACTCAGGAAGCTAGAGTGCTCTGCTTTATTAGAGATGCTATGAGTGGGAGATATCTAAAATAACCCACACTAACATAACGCTTTTTAAAATGTCTATTTCCATCTATTGATCACATAGGATACCAATACAATAAGTTAGGTAGTAATTACTGCTGGTATTCAACATGATCCATCTTCTTCTGAAGATTGATTCCTAATGGACCTCATCCATTAAAAGAAAATATTGGGGACAGCCCTTTCCCATTTAATCTTTACTCAATATTTTAGACAGTAAGCAGGTCTGTCAGTAGAATTTTTTCAGTCTGGGTGAAGATTGCAAGCAACAGCCTGCTTTACAAGAAAACCCCTAAAAACCAACCAACAAAAACCCAAACACACACACAGAAAAAAAAAAAAAAACAAAACCAAACCTTATTCATCAATCCTTGAGTGTGTGAGGCTCTTAACATGAGGAAGGTGAACAGCTTTCCAAAGCAAGCCATCTGGAGGCTCCATGTTTGATAGAAGTTAAATAGTTGGAAAATAAGCTAGAGTAAGGGCAATGACAGCAACTACAGCTAAGCCCAGCTTGTAGGTTGTTAGCTTCACTTCCTGGGATTTATTTAGGCACAGCATTTTTTGGGATTTAGTCTGAAAGGTCTGTGCCATGCTGTTGCAGCTTTCAATTCTCTCATTTTTAATATTCGTTTTAGTAATGCCTTCAGGAACAGAAAGGCTATTCAATCCCTCCCCTGAGTTTAAAACATAAAATGCATATATAGGCAATAATATCAGGTGCATTCCTCAGCAATCAATTAGCAAAGCTGTACCTATTTGTGGGTGTGTATGAGAGGGAGCTTAACTCACCTAATTTTGCAGCACAAGTTAATAGCTTTCTTCCTCTAATTAATTTTGCTGTGAGTCTGAACTTGCTGTAATTGGTATATCTAAAAGCAAGGATTAGCAGAGTGGACCAGACCATTGTCCTGGGTTTTTGGGGCTTTTTTTAGCAGCTTGCTTCTGACAGTGGATAGTTGTAAGAATTCAGAAAGACGGTACATGAAACCTTGATATGAACAGCTGCCATATAATTTCTTGTAAAGCTCATATCTACCTCAAGCTTTTTGTGTTTGCAGGCATAACTTTTTGCAAGCAAGGCAGAGCTTGGACTTGCAGTAGTCCAGACACAACCAGTTCTTTAGCAGAATCCCAATAAGCACTCGCTTGCAGGCTTGTACAGCTTGAATGTATTGCCTGTGCTGAAAATGGCTACACTGCTGGTCTTTCAGACCTGGATAATTTAAACAGATTAATTTAAATTTTCTTGGATCCCCTTGGGAAATCCTACAGATACATACCCTGCCAGCATTCTGTTGTCTTAAACACAAGAACTTCCTAGTGTCTCCTCAATAACAAGATGCAAGAAGGGAGTACTGTGAACACTATTTCCAACTACTGGAGAAAGAAAATGTATCAGGGACAGCAGGTGTTCCATTTGCATCACAATGGACATTCCAGCAAGCACCATGTGGTAATATTGCAGAAAGACCAGCAGAATCAAAACCAGATGGCCAAGGCATATGATATCACTGCCTTTACATTGATGACCATTATTTCCCCAGCTCCACAAGCTTTTACGCTGAGAACGCTTCTGCAGACGTTTCATGAGTCTAAGCTGACTATATCTTTTGACACCTGAGCTTGATCAGTTTGAAAATAAGTCTTAAGCCCTTCTTTTTAGAAGCCTTCAAGAGCCTAAAGAACAGGTCTGAACACTCCACCCAGATAAGGAGGTGGGTCGAATGAAGATCCATAGCTCCTGACTTGAAGAGCAATATTTTTTTTCAGCTCTGCCACACTCCTCTTTCTCAGCCCCATCCCATGGTGTCAATAGAGGAAGTTTTCCATTCTTTCCCACTAATCATCTCTGACACGTACTTGGCAGTCTTTTCTATGTGAATCTGCCTGTAATATTCTAGGCCAGTCTCAAGGTGAAAAACCACAGACACAGCACCTTTGAATAGTATGACCTAAGAGTCTTTTTTTTTTTCTTTTCTTTCCTTAATACTGTTGCTTTGCTTTGCAGTGCTTTAAACAGGGACAGAATGAAGGCCAAAATCAGTGGGTAGGAAGGATTCATTTGGTGTGAGGCAGGGCACACCGGTCCTTAATTAGAAAAAAAAAAAATCCTCTGTTATTTCCTAACAGTAGGAGGGAGGCTCAGCGTAAAGCTATGTGCTTCCTTTTATGACAGGGTTCTCATCAGCACTCTGTAAACTGCTGGACCAAATTCTCCACTGTGATTTTAGTGGGGTTGTGAGAAAGGAGAATTTAGCTCCCTGTTGATAGATGGCTGGCTGTGTATGTGGGAGGGGGCTGAGGGGAAGGCTGTTAATTAAATTTGAAGGCGAGATTCTGCTCTTTGCAGCTGAATTAAAAATAAAATACCAATTGAAGTTTAATTACTGTCTTTGCTTACTTGTGCATTCAAACTTGAAAGATGACTTCACACTCCGTTTTTAAGCTCCTGTGGCTCAGAGATGATTATGGAGTTTGAGTGCTATGTGACACACAGTCTTATCAAATACCCCATGCTACCACAGAGGCATTTATGCAGCTGATAAGGTAGGCAGCAAGTGAAGTCTCTGGGCCAAATTGAGAGGGATGCTACCCTGCAGCATGCAAATAGGAATGGGGCCTGCTGTAGGAAACCCCAGGCTCCCATTGGTTTCAGTTGAGGTAATGATTACTCATTAACCAGTAGCAGTTATTCATTACTGGTTAACTATGAGATAACTATTGCTGTCCTGCAGTGGGAGAAAAGATTTAATTAAGGCTAAAAAAGAGGAAGAAAACCTGAAAGGACTTCTGAAATACTGCCTTCTGCCCTTTCTGTCCAGAAAGAAAGGGATATTTTACACGGTAAAGACTGCAAGACTATAGGCTGGATCAGTGTTGTTTCTATGAGAAAAAGGAGAACACAAAGGGGTATAATTATATATTTTTATATTAACATTTGCCAGTTTTTAACATATCTGGTTGTGCACTTTTTTATTCTCTCTTCTTTCTCCCAAAACATAAGACTTCTGGTTTTTTGAACATCACTGAGTGTTATTATGGAAGTATCCCATATAGATTGTATCTGGAATAAAGCACAGGTTTTTGAAGAGTCTTAAGGAGATTTAAGCACTTAAATAAGGAGGAAAAAAGAAATTCGAACCCTAAACCCCTCTGAGTCCTTTTTATGAAAATCTTACCCGAGGGTACTGCTGTGTTTAAGTAAGGGTGTCAGAGTTGGACCCACACACTTCTTTCCTCCCCCAGCTGCCTCTGCCTCTCTGCCTCTCCTTTTTAGTAATTCATTGGAAGCTTAGGTGGAGTTGGTGGCCTATAGCTATAGTAAATCAAACTAATTACATTTGCACTAAAACTGAAAATGTCTGCAGTAGATTTTTTTCTTTTTTTTTTTTTTTTAATTTAAAGTACAGACTGTTAATACATCTTTACTTAGTCTAAATTATTCCTTTAATGTAAAGCTAAGCTGAAGCAACTGCAGTAGTTCAACTGCAGCAAGTGCAAAGTCTGAATACCATTTACAATGCTGAATTGTTAGGAAACATCTAGACTTTAAAAATGGGGCCTGATGTCAAAGATGACAAGCGTATGACACCACAAAACATGATGTAGGAGATCCATCACCTTCTAGAAGGAAGGCAAAATCCACTGGGTTGTCTAAAATGACAAGAGATATCCATGTTTAGACATGTAAATCATACCCTTGAGAACTATTCAGTTTATCCTAAAGTTCATACACTTTTACCAAGCAGAATAGCTCTCCAGTGTTCATTGAGTAACTAAGCTTGATTTAGCCGAGCACATGTGAATGTTTTGTACTACTTCAGATGTAATGGGGTGTTCTGCCTGTCCCCAGCTGCCACTCTGGGAAATCATAGTTCCTGTGTTGTAGCTGTCACAGAACCCAATGGTCATCTGTCAAATTCCTGCTTGGTCCTTGGCACCTGTGATGCTTCTAGCAACGCCAGAACCCTACCTGTGGGCAACTGGCCTGAGCTTATCAATGGCTTTTGCAATGACTTGAAAGACACTGTAGTGTAGGAACCTACATCTGGAATATATTAACCTGTGAGTTCAGCATCACCCTCACAGGTTTCTTTGCGTGTCTTTAGGTCAGAGGACAATCTGCTAAAATCCATTGACACAAAGTCACAGTCCAGTATTTGCAGATACATGTCAGCCGCTGGCTGCCTCTGTGCTACCAGTCTATAGTTGCAGTTTGACTTTTCATGGAAATCTGGAGTCCCAATTTTAAGGCAAAAAAACATACTCCATATATGTAAAGTCCGTCTCCAAGAATTATTCTTCTTACAGGCATTTTCTAGTGTAGCATATGTACTGGTAATAACAGCTGGATAAAGGAAAAGATGAAATGAGGTTTTCAATACTTTCATTCTTAGATGGCATTTTTAATTGGTAAAATGCACAGATAATTCAGGGATAGACACAGTTTCTTCAATGTATCAGACAAATGAAACCCAAATGTTTCTTCCTTTCTGTGAAATAGTTAATGTTTGGAGCAGGGATGATAATGCAAATGAAAACTATTATGCAGAGTTAGTTTAACGATACGCAATTTAAAACTGTAGCAATTGTTTTTGGTCAGTTTCTTGCAATCTGCAAGGTAATTTTTTTCAATTTATTTGGAATTAGTCAAGTGCACTGTTGAAAAGGCAGAGTGAATTGATGTTAAATAGTTTTTGGAAGATGTAATTGTCTGATGATTTGTAAATAGCCAAGCTTATCAAAAAAGTAATTTAAATGTTATGCTGACAATTTTGTTCAGTTTGGTGTACTCTGTAAACTTGTGAATCCAATTTTTAACCCTCATTAGCATCAGAATTCTCTTTGCACTGCTAAATGATTTCAGGTATTTCATGTGTGTGCCCAAAGCATCTGGTGATGAACTTTTACTGATCCTTAACCAGACAGGGAGCACATAGTGAAGTTGTAATCAAAAGTGATTCTGTGTTCTAGTTACCATGCTCAAGATACTATGTTAACGGCGAGAAGACTGCTTAACCAATACTAGTAATTAATAATCATGCATCATAATCCACTGAGGTGAGTCCAAGTCAAAAAGGAATGCAATTTAAAAATTGTTTCTTTCATTCTTGTTTTAATTTCATAGCACTTTCCCCCCATCTTTTGTTTTGGTCTTAAGCATAAAATTTGAAAATGTCCCTTTCCTGCTCTGCCCTGTCCTGACCTTCCCTCCAACAATTAAATACAAAATAGAAAGAAGTCATAATCAAAAAGAAGTTGGCTGTGTTTTCAGAATTAGTAATACTTACACTATGATCTCATGGAATTATCGCTAATCGAGGTTTCATCCTTACATTTTCCCAGTCTAATTGTTAAAAACCATTCCATTTCAGATGATATTTCTGCATTCACATTTTCTTGTAGGCATTCCAGTATTCTGTTATATCCAGGACTACTGCATAAAGTAATACTAAAATATAAATGTAAGCAGTTAGAATTAAGAAACATTAAAAAAAAACTAGCATTGGTCATTTAATCTTAATTAATCTTTCTTGAATTTATATATTCTGAAACAGCATTTTTATGATTCAATTATATCCCATTTCTGCTACTGGACTCTTTCTGGTTCATCACACAGCTATATGTAATTTTTCTAACATGGCTAGAATAATGCAGAGAGGAAGGAGGACTGCTGTAAAACATAATGTGAAATAAGTTAAATTTTACAAATGAGCATCTTGGAAAAATATGAAGAGGGATGTTGGAAGAAGCTATGATCTGGACTTAAAAAAATACATCTTCAAAAGGGGGATTAAAATAAAATACTCCAAAATCTTTTAAAATCTTTAAAAGGTAATCTCTAAAATATAAAAGAAGGGAACCAATCATGTCCTGTAAATAAAAGTATTTTTGACAAGAATTACTAAAATTACTAATATTTTGGTAACAAAGCTGATGCATATAGTTCCATGTTCTCGATTAAGAGTATTGGAAAAAGATGAAAATGCCATGATTTTGCCCTAGCAGAAATAATAAAAATACAGTGAAATGAAATTCACATTGACCATTTCTACCAGCAGCCAATGGTAAGTGCCATTTCTCATCTACTTCTGCTTGGACTTTCTGCAATATATATGTGTCCATCCAAGCTAGTGCTCTTGGATTTCCTCTTAGTTCATGGAGAGAAGCATGCATTTTGAGGGGAAATTAATTTGCTTCTGATTTGGAAAACAGACTAAAAGGATAAATCGGACTTTATATTGTTTATTTTATTGCACTTCTCTAGTGCTATGAAGATGTCTAATGCCTCATACTCTGAAGAGTTGTGTTAGTGGTGACATCTGTATGCTAAAGCTCTAGAATTAAAGGGTATGCCTGTACCCTGACAAAGAATAATTCTAAGTTTAAAACCATTCAGACAAGGTTAGCATATGAAAAAGAAAAAAAGAAAAGAAAACAAGAGAGCGAGAGATTGGGGTAACTTCATTGCAATCTACACATACCTTGACAGGAAAAATATTAGCTAGTAAAGTGCACTTTCATTTAGCAGAGAAAGCCCTAAAAAGTACTAGGAGTCATACAAATTCAGGCAATAAAGCAGACATTTTCATCACTGAGAAAGACTGAACAAACTGCAAAATGAGTTCTAGAGTCTCCCTCATGGCTTTCTTCACACGAAGAGTGCAAACTTTCTTAAGAAAGAATGCTAAACATATACAAAAGAGTCATAAACAGGAATAGTTGTGTTGTGCAGGAGGCTAGCGAGATAGATTTAGAAGTTTCTCATAAGTTAGAAAATTTAAAAAAAATTAATCCTAGAATCCATTTCTTGCTCTTTTCTTCTTGGTGTGGAACTGTTTATGTCTCCACACATGTAATAGTTCCTACAGATATGTATTGATGAGCCTTACACTATACATTTACGAAACATACTTGTAGCTGACAGAAGGGAGGGAGGGGGCCAGGAAAGAAGTCTATCCCTCTTAATTTAAGTTCTAGGTAAATTATTTACTATTCTGGCTTCAGAACACCAGGGCTGAATGTGGTACACCACCTCTTAGCATAACACCATGTCTTTCCAAAAATATGCCACTGCTGCACGACAGTACTAGGAACACAGAGTAGCTCAATTTGTTTTACTTTTCAGGACTGTATTTTAATTAGACTTGGCTGTATATTCCTTTCTACCTGTCCTTTCTTTTTCTCCCTCTTTCTCCACTCCCCCTCCTGATGTAGTAGCAGGTGAGCATATGAACCACAAGTACATACACACACACACACACACACACACACACACACATATATATCAGGCATCACTGCTCTGCTGTTATGTTCTACTGCACTGAAGAAAATGAATCTTTTCAAACAGGTGAATTTTCCAACAGAAATGGACCAAACAGACTCAGTTCACTGAATAGAAAATGTAATGGTGATCTAAACCTATTACCTTCAATGGAGTCTGTGACATTTTCTTCAAGCATATTGATCTGCTGGAGAGAGGTGGGGGACCAAGGGAGAAAAGGAACTTTATTTTTTTTTTAACTCACCGTGTTGTGTCAATCATTGTAATGCTAGTCACAATGTATAAAGGACTCATATAATCAACAGGGCTAGCCCTTTGGTGGGAGATGCAGTAAACACTTCCGTGAGGCAGAATTAAACACTGCTTTAGAATCAACTCTATGTATATTTAACAATTTCTAAGAATGAACTTCATTTTGCCCTGTTCCCTTCCAACACTCTCCCTTGCACAATAGCCAAGCCACTTTCAGCCTAAACACACTCAGCACTTGTCCAATGGTCCATTCTTCTTTTGTAATTTGTAATACCTTTCAGCTACTTAATCACATTTCTCCCCATGCATATCTCTTTCTACTAGGCTGTTAATAGAGACTGAACTAATTTCAAATCTTATTTAACCTAATTTGGATTGGCAACATGTCCTTTAGGAAGGGAGGAAAAAAAAAAAAAGCAACAGCAGCTTGTTTCTTGTATATTTTCTAGGGGTTTTACTTAATTATATTTTGTTTTGGTTTATTTTATTTTAGAATCATGTCTCTAGAGATTGGCAAAGCATCATAGAATTCTGCCTCATTACAGAACTGACATTTGTGCTGCTGTAGTTAGGGTTATGTCAGTGTTTCTATTATAATGTAACTCCTCTGCTTTACTGATTAAAATGGCCTCTTATTTTGAAGTTTGTACATGAACAAAATTAATTCATGTTTTATTCCTGTAACTGTGACAATAGATACACCATCTTCCATTGTATAGATATACTTTTGAATATGTTGCAAATATTTAGAGAATATTAGTAAGACCTTCAAATTAATACTTTGCAGGTAACATCAGTAGTAGAGATAGAAGACACATTAAAATTCCTTGGCAGGATCACAGTGCTAGTAAAGTTCTTTAATATTAACATAATATTGAGTCCATTTATTTTGGCATTATCTTAATTTGATCCATTTTGCACCTTGTCCATGGTATATATATTTTTTAATTTGTGCCAGTGCATGAAGCTATTGCATTTTGTTGTAATCTGAATTTTATAATCTCGCCTATTACTTACAAGCAATCTGCTGCTACAGTTGTTCCTAGGTGTTTTTAGAAACTAATTTAACATCTGTTTGTACTATGTAACTGTATCAATTTACAAATGGGCAATAGAACTTAGCATTGTTGAGAATTACCATACAGATAGATGGAGTTGCATTAGTAAAAGTAAAAACCACTCAGTATTTCATTGTAACTTCCTAAATAAGCTTTGTTATCAAGATTGTTTTTATTTTCAGTAAGGCTTCTGAACTGAATGGCTACGTTATTTACAATAAAGTATCAGCCAATATGTTTTATTTAGAAATAAATAAATAAATACTTTAAATCATAGTTAAATTGAGTTTTAAAGTTCCAAACCATTCTTTATCCATAATGTGATTCTGGGATCTGAAGCATATATGCAGCATGTGTTAGCAAGCGAACAAATGTAAAGTGGGAGTTAAAAAATTGCTCTGAATCATTAGAAAGATTTAATTAAGATACAAAGCCTGTAAACTTGTCTGGGCTGCACTGAGAGTAGAATTTAGTCCCCGAAAAGTATCAGTCCAGAGCACTGAGTGTTTTTGCAACAAACACCTCCATTTGAATCTGTTTGCTTACCTTGGCATATTTAATAGGAAAAAGCCCATATTTTTTAGTGCTTCTTATTTCTTTTGGGTCCCTGTCATAAAATGTTTGCCAAAGTGTTATGAATTGCATGTGTTAAGAATTGTGTCATTAACAGACTTAAAATAGGAGTTGCCCAATGTCCACTCAGATTGACGTATTGTTTACTAATGTGTTGTAAATGTAAAAAGAATAAAGTTATACCCCAAAGAGGTGAAAGGAGATAGGAATTGATTCCTATATTTTGGAGATAAGGTTTGATGCACAGAAAAAGGTATTTTGTCAAGGGTCATACATGTCTGTAGGGCAAAAATGAACTGTAACCTCTAATTTCATGTGTACTCAAACTCAGAGTCTAGAGAACATGGCACAGAGCCTTCAGAAGGCTCAACCCAACTCTTGTGGGTCACATTCCTATGATCCTGCATGGCAGGAAAGTATTCTCACATTGGCTTTTGAGAATTCCCAGTCTTTAGGACTTAGTGCAAGACATCAAGTTTAGAGTACCTCTGGAGCCAAGACAGGGCAGTAAGATGAACCAGTTTACAGATCTAGTGCAGAAACAAAACCATTATATTCTACTCAGGTTTGTCTCTAACTGTCAGTACAAAAACCTGTGGCAAGACTTCATTCAGTAAAAATTGCCTAGTCTATGGTATTTCCTCAGATAAAGGTATTTTCTGTGTTGGTGCACTTTATTATCATTGACCAGGTAGCAAAAAAAAACCCACAATAATTCAAGGACATTTTGGGGCATATAAAAAACTAACACATCCATTTCTCCTGAATTTTGTCTTTGACTTTTCATTGCTGACTATTTCCAGAACAATAATAAAATGGCAGCTCAAGGTTTGCTTTAGTTATGTTCAAGTTTAAGATATAGAAAGGAGGGTTGTGGTATGGGGTTTTATTTTCTTTGTTTGTTTGTGGTTTTGTTTGTTGTCCATGTCCGTCCCTCTGTCCCCATCCTCACCCCTCCCCACATCCTGAAACTGAAGAAGGATCACATAGAAGAACAGAAACGGAACAATGTGGCAGAAGACACATGCACACATAAAAGGGGGGTTTAGGGGAGTGTCCATTTTTTTCCTCTTGATCTTTGGCTTTCTATATCTAACAATGACTATACATATCTTTTTATTTTAAAGGAAGGTAAATTTATGTATACATTCATGTTGTCCATGTTATAAAGCTAAAAATGGCTGGGGGGAAAGTGGGAAAAAATTCTAATGCAATTGGTCATGTAACATACATGTTCTTCTGTAAAATATTCTTAAATATATTGTAAATAAAATGTCTTGAGAAAATAGAATATGTGTTGAACATCACAGGCAGAGAGAATGTCTAGCTTTGGAGAACTGAACATGGCACGGAAGACCACCAATATCACTTTAGAAAGTGTGACAAGTAAATGAAGTAGGAAAAAAGGGAGGCATATCTAAATATAGCAAATCATTTCATATAATGGTGGTTTATCTTTTCCCCCTTTTGTCGGACTTACACTCAAGCTATGAGAGAAATATATTTTGAAACTACAAGAGAAGCACATCTTCAAAGGAGCACAGGTAAATGTGGTATTAGAATAACAAGGCAAATGTTTGCTAGAGAGTATCAGTTTTAATACATCAGTACCCTATTTTGCTTCTGCATCTGGACTGGTGACTGTGAAGTATGAGCCTCATGCTACTCCATATAACATCAGAGTCAGCATTGCTATTGACAGGGGTTGGATGGCCTACTGAGGTTTATTCCAACCTAAAATTTCCTGTGAGGTCTGATACCTTCAGTGTCTATAGGGTGGGTAGTAATGTCAATGAAAATGTTGTGACAGACTTTAGTAAGAACTATCAATCTTAATACTGATAGCAAGGCCAAGGGGACTTGACTGGCATGAACAGCCTTGTCTAAAGTCTGTGCTGTGGCAAAGCCACTAATTAGAATAAAGACAGCATCTATTTGATACGTCTTATTTTAATACAGACATATTCTTTGTCTTTTGTTCTCTAGACTTCTCTCTGTTGAGAGAGTAATGGTGATAACTGTCAAGTGGACTAGCAAACCAAGTCACATCTTAGAGAAGCATGTTGTGTGATCTTTTACTGTAATGGCCCAGATTGACATGCAGTTGTAAAACACACTGTGAGATAGCTCACTTGACAGTTCTAGAGAGTAAAGCCTGTGTTTGTCACTTTGCTCTCTATTATTCATAGTGTAATAGTTTGTAGAACTCTTAGTCATGGACTAAAGCCCAGTTATGTTAGATGGCTGACATTTCTGTAGATACTACTTAACTGGTTTTAGACTGAAACTTACAAAGTATTTCTCATTGTTAATGAAACATTAACAATCCAAGAGATGTATAATGTCCAGAGAAAAAATCACCAAAATATCATCTGCTTCCAGAACATATTTGAAGTTATGAATAGCTTTAAACTCTGTACTAAAACAGCTTTGTGCTAAAATGTCCATTTTTTTTAACATTGAAGGTTTTCTTTTGAATAGGTTCGAATTGGATGAAATGTCTACTGAAAGAATGTGAAAGCAAGCAATTTTGACTATAAAGTTTCATTCTAATAATTTTGAAATATTCAACTTTCCAAAAGAAAAAATATTAATGAAAGAAAACAAAACAAAACAAACAATATATTTCTACTATATTACTAATATTTTTCTAATATATTCTAATAAACAATATATTTCTAATGTTGATTTCTTGTGTTTCTGTTAAAACTTTAATGTTAATCCCACATAATATTGATTTTATTTCATAACAGTAGGTGTGTAAATATATTTACTATGTGGGCATATATATAAAGATAATCTAAGCAGGGGAAACTTAATACATCATCACTAGAAGGTAGAAATAAAATTATTTAACCAGCAGAAACAAAAGTGTTTGACTATATGGAAATGAAATATTTCCACATTGAAAGAAAAACACCACCAACAATCAAAAATCCCACACCCTCCATATAAAATCACAAACTTATGTTCTAAACAGATCGCTTTACACAGTCTTCCCTCTAATTTCCACTTTAGGGGAAAATGGCCCCATTCATCTCAGTAAATTCCTAAAAAGATCTTGGGATATACTATAAATGTCCCCATGATTAAGTAACTGCTCATGAGATTATGTAGAAAGGAGATAGATGATCACATTATGATATTCTGATTAATCTGCTGTATGAGAGAGCTCAATGTGGGACAGCCCTCAGCTGCCAGCATCTTTTACTGCACTACTAGGATGGTGCAGTGTCTAATGATTTTTGCAGGACGGTTGTATCCAGATGTCCATGCTGTGAAATCTGTAAAAACCTAAAAGATGGCTCTGCATGTTGTTGTCATGAATTATGCCAAGTTACCCATAATATTAGACCTTAATTTAGTGAGGACCCATTCTGGTAAACTTGACTCCGTTAGCCTGCTTAAACTTTCATGGGACTACTGAACTGGATCTGCACCAATTTCTCCTCCATTTTCTTATATAGTTTCCTGAAATTGATAAAATTACAATGGAGTCAAGTGACCAGAGAGAGAATTAGACTCACAGGAACTGTTCACATGAGTGAAACAGTATTGAACTTTTCAGACAATGATAATTATGATTCATTGAATTAACATCCAATTTCAAAATATCTGGATGAATGAGGTCCAGGATTTTGATTTGTCTGGGTTATAAATATGGATAGATCTGAAATAAGGCCAGAAACCTTAATCTAAATGATTGTAGGCAAGTTTCAAATGAAAAACTGTGGGAGGAAGCTTCATTGATTCAGAAGTGCATGGTTTTATTGTGAAAGAAGAAAGAAATGGGTCTGAAAGCTTGTGGGGATTAGCAGGAAAGAATAACAGAACCTGCACTGACTGCATACAACATGTTCAAGGTAATAAACAACAGTGTTATTAGCAAATATAAAGCCTGTGATAAACAATGCCGGGATGTTTCATTCACTTTAATAGGCAGGAACAGATAATTGGGACAAATAAAGTACTGAAAACTGTCTCTAACCACCTTTCTGAGCTGCTCTTAGAACAAGTGAATCAGGTCCTGGCATGCTGCAGAACTCAGCAGTAGCTTTGGAAACCAGCTTTTGTGTTTCACTAAAAGAGTATGTTCCCGTTGCTAATGGAAAACAACAGAAGCTAAAGACAGTCGCTTGAATTGTTAGATGTTCTATTTTTTTTTCTTTTTTTTTTTCCTTTTTTTTTTTTAAGTGGTAATGAGAAGACAGGGAGACAATTCCAACCATTCATCAAAGAGCTTGCAGAACTCTTTGGAATTTTTTTGCCATTGAAGTCCCAAACATTTCTAACTATGGGCACTTTTAAAACTGAACTGAAGCTATTTGTTTTATCTTGCAACACTCCTCTCCCTCTGTCCCCCCCACATGGCAGTTTGTGCATGGAATAGGTCATTCTATTTTATTTTCATCCCATCTGTCCTTATCTTTCTTCTTTTTTCCCAGTCTTTTTTTTCTGTCATTGTTTGAGAACCAGCTAGAGATTTCCTTGGCACTAAGGGTGCTAAGGGAAATGCTGGAGTTGTTCTAATGCATTTGTGTCTGGGCTATCCTCAGACAGCAGGGGGGCTTTGTCATGTCAGCCATATTTTAAAATTATGACAACATTAATCTTGACATTGAATCATAATTACTCCTCACCCGGGGTTTGATGTACCCAGAATAGCCACTTGCTGCTGTGAGCAAGTGTTTCACATTAGCAGTGATATAAGCCCAGGTAATGCTTACAGTGGGAGGATAGAGGAAATGGGTCTTGGCAATTTGCTAAAGCTTTTTATATAGTCTTAATAATGTAAAATGCCAGCCTAGATTTCAGTAAACTAAACACACTGAAATGCACTGCTACAAATGCAGTGGTCTGGCAGCAAGGGCTGACTTTCAGATCAAACAGATATCAACATTTTGTAACTTTTAAATGAAAGATTTTTTTTTTTTCCAGCTGTACTGGCAAGGTGATAAAATCTCTACTCTGAGTAACGGTTTTGCATGTGTGTGGAACAAGTTTTGTCACCATTCAGGTGCTGTCCAAACTTTAATTCAAGACTTGTGCCAATTTCAGCTGAACAAAGACTCCAGATTTTCATGCTGTAGAAGCACAACCATGAAAACATGTAAACTGAGGCAGGGAGATACTAAGAAAGGGTGGCTGGGGGAAAGAGGGTGGGCCTGTAAATTAAGGCACTGGGCTTTGAACTCCACGAGCTTGAAATTGCGGTTCATCACAAAGTTCCTCTGTGACTTTCAGCACCAGTTATGGATGCTTTGTCACATTTCACCTAACTTTAAGTATTAAAGTCATACCTAAAGAACACCTATATCTGAAAACTTGTTCTCCCTGGGTTTCTCCTGCAGTCAATTGACAAAGATGGAGAACTCAAAAGAGTGATTCAGATTACAGGTGGCCTGACTCTCCCTCTATCAGGAGCTTAAGTGACTAAGCATGTCAGCTAAACACCTCAGCTTACTGCAATGCATCAAAGACTTAGGACCCAATGGGATATAAGGACTTGAGTATCTAATCTAGGACTTACACAAAATGTACAGTAAGCACTTAAACTGTCATCCTTAGCTGACCCCTAATGTCTGAGGAGCTTAAAATCCTTTGCCACCTGACTTCTTCAGTTTAAAGTTCCCCAGGTACCTATAACTGTATTAACATTTGGCAGGGATGAACATCCTAACTCATACCTAATATTGATTACAATGCAGCAATTCGGCTTTCTTCTGCTCAAATCTCCTGGGGGATCTAATTCTAGAAGACAATCTTAAAAAGACCTAATAAGCATTTATAGTAACAAGGATATCTATGCTCTGCAGTGGTTTCCACCTATCTTTTCAAGCAGATTAATGGTTGTCATATTTTCTTGAAATTAACATTTTAGTAATTTCAAGCACTTTACAAAGATGTGGGAGACATGTAATTTCCATTTTTTAATGGGGCTCAAATGTTTTCCTATCAAGCATGTACCAAACAACAGAATACACGCTATTCCAGCTAGAGACAAAAGACTGAGAACACGGATTTTCACTCTATCTGCTGAAGTCATAGCATTTAACAATCTAAATGTTGGTGTAGGGGATGAACAAAGAAGTGCAGAGAAAATGAGATGAAAGGAACACTTTCTAGGAAAGTTAGGGCACTAAGAGGAGGCAGACATAAACCCCCTTGAACTGATTGTGCATGTATATATCCCAACAGGTTCTATAAATTAACATATATGCTGTATGTTTGCATTTTAGTTTATTGTGCAGTAATTTTTTGCATGCTGGTATCCACAGGATATGAAAAGTTAATCATAGATCCATAAGAGAAATGCATAGATACCATGTGTTCTGCTCAAAAGCTTCAGTTACATGCCTAAGCTTTTTCTTTGATATTTAAGTAAGAGGTCTGAGAACATACTCCATCTTGAAGCCTATGGTAAGTCAGCGCTGTGTCCAAATCCTGAATATCCAGCTGTAAGAAAGTGATATTAGCACTTTCATACCCAGAAGAAAAGAAAACATGTATTAAAAGATATGCCTTGTTCAGATACCAAAGAGTAAGCATTAAAATTGTAAAAGAGAGAGATGTGATTTTAGTCACATAACATTGTGATTACTTACACCTATAACTCTTAATGACTGCTGATTCTGTAGAGAGGCTTTCTTGCCCTTACAGGTATTTTTGTTTTCCACATGAATCTCTGTATTTAAAGAGAAAACTCAGAGTCTGTAAATCTAGATGAATCACTAGTTTGGGTCACTTTCTACTGGACTACAATGGCCACATTGTAGCTGGCAGTGTCAGCTCAACAGTGAGTATAAACTAATGGATTATTTCCATGATTAGAAACATTACTCTTAAGAAATGTTGATGAGAGAATGGTCTTACTGGTACTGACGGACAGCCAAGCCAATGTTAGTATACACCAATAGCAACTTCATATATATACATTCACAATTAGTTTTCATGCATATGTGTGTGTACAGACACACTCATGCGTACATAATTGCAGCTCTGCTATGCTGCCCCTTGCATTGGCCTTTGTCAGTAAAACATAGACGTAAAATACCACTACACACTGGAAAAATGCAAATAAATCAGAGTACAAACAGTGAGGAAGCTGTTGATAACTGGCCCCTTAAAGTTCAGTAGTAAACCATATTAACTCCTTAAGACATTAGTGCTTGTCTTGTGCCTTTCAGAGAAGGATAAATTCACTTAAAGCTTTGAGGTAGCACATATAGTGAATATCATATTTAATATGATAATAAGAGCAGAAATCATTGAGAAATTAGATATGATTTTCCAAGATTTCTTTGACCTCTAAATTAACTTTATTGACCAATCTTACCCAGTTAATTTAGATAAAACCCTTTCTATGTGTGTTTAATGTTGGGAAATTTTGACTGGAAAAGAGATTTGACACAGCTCATATAAGCCATATTTGAGCAAAATGAATGCAAAATGTACGAAAGTGTTGCCTTAGATAGGTGACTTCCTGAGGGGAGGTATATACCAAACCATAAAGCCAGTGAAGAATTGGACTCATAGATTTTTCTGTGCTTATGTGAGACATGAGAGTCTAGAGAAAACAATTTTTTTTTTCTGGAAAGTAACTTTATATTTTTCTGATACACTCTGGTGCACAATATCTATTTGGATGTGAACTTTTGTTTGTCTGTTTTGTAAATACATTCACAGAGGAAAGGAACGCATCCACGCAATATTAAGTTTTTCTCTTCAGCAGGGGTGCTTGCATTTTAAAGAAGCACCATACATTTTTTCAAACCCTTTAAGTTGATTAAAGAAGAAAATCTTGCAGGAGCACAATGACCCATAGAAAAAATGCTCATCTTTCTGATCAGCAGATCATCACCACTACTTTGCACCCCACCACCCATTCCCCAATCTTCCCCAGATTTGTCACAAATTCCCTTAAGCAATGGCAGGATGGATAACAGCAAGCCTTATTAGAAATATATACCCCACTTTATTACCTTAACCAGACCTTTCAGATGGTCCTTCTATTCTGTTTCTATTATAACAAAACTTCAAAAGCACAGTTAAATTTCTTCACAAATTAGGTGAGATGTGGAATTACTGTGATGGCAGCTGAGCCACCAGAGGTTGTTAAACTTGTCTCAGTCAATATAAAATGCCACTCTCATGCACATACACTCAACTCACAATCAACAGGAGAATGAAAGAACTAAAAATAATAGCCACATGCATAACTTATGAGTGTTTACTTATGAAAAATCTCCAAGGTTATTCAGCAGAAACACAAATATTGGACATTTGTTATGTATAGTTAACAATAAGATATAAAAATATGCTGAAGTGAGCAAAGGAAATTTATCAGCCAGTTTAAAGCTTCACATCTAAAATGAAGTCCTTGTTTATTTCTTTTGTCATTTCCCTTTTCGTGTGTAGAATTCAAAATGTGCATAGTAACAGGAACAGATTAATATAATTCTTGTTTGTAAAGCTATTAAATCAATTTGATAATTTTTTTAAAGAGATTGTTGCTTTAGAATTTCCATTATAAAGAATTCCTGCTATTAAAGAGAAATGAGGTCCCACATAAAGACCTGAACTGGATTTTACTGGCATGTCTGGTACCAGGTGTATCCTCGCTGCCATTAATGAAAACTAATCCAATTTTACATCCCATAAAATTGAAAAAAGAATCAGACCTTGCCATCATCAAAGAGATTGTTGCTCAGTTCATGCATCAAACTTTTACTTTTTTTTTTTTTTTTTTTCTGGACCTTAGTTTAAAAAATAAGTGCTAAATTTACCACTTGAATACTAGTGCTATTAGTGTTAAGTAAATGAGAAAGGAGTTTCCTCATAAAGACAGTTTCTGAAGTATTGAAGTAACTTAAAAAGCTAAATTCTATTGACTTTAAATGAAACAGTAATTGGATAAAAGATATTAAACATCTATGAAGAAAGGCTGGAAAGATGACCTTACACAGGTAAGAGTTCTGACAACTTCTCTAGGGAATCATATTCATAGTCTCAGTGTCTAAAGAAAATTAATTTAATGGAGAGGAAAGTTGTCAGAGGGATGCACTTAGAGTGAATTGCAACTCAGTGTGTTATATTTTAAATTATCTTGAATGGTCAGTGACAAGGTTGATATTTCCCTAACAAAAGTGTTTTACCTACATTTCATGGAAATAATGAGAGAATTAACAATTGTGGTCATTTCTGAAGTTTGTTG
The DNA here is from genome assembly GCA_027925045.1 of Hypotaenidia okinawae. Lineage (NCBI taxonomy): Eukaryota > Metazoa > Chordata > Aves > Gruiformes > Rallidae > Hypotaenidia > Hypotaenidia okinawae. The sequence goes on along the minus strand of BSDF01000005.1, from coordinate 7,592,122 downwards.
TTGTTGTTGTTTTCTGGCATTTTTTGTTTGTTTGTTTGTTTGTGGGGTTTAATTCCTCATTTTAGTAATTCTGTATTTAGATATTTTAAATCACTCTTTTCCACATTTATGAAATTAATTTAAAACATTATTTTTAGGAAATTCAGGCCATCAAGTAAGAGAGCAACTGGAATGTATCAAGCTCTGGAAAGGGGTGGATGTTAAACAAGTTGAGAGGTTATGGGTAAGGATTTAGGGACACACTAATATGGGTGACTCTATTGTGCACGTTTACTACAAGCTACCTCGTCAGGAAGAGGAAATCAATGAGGCCTTCTAGAGATAGCTGGATGTAACTGGATGTAGCCTCACGATCACAGGCCCTGGTTCTCTTGGAGGACTTCATCCACCCTGATATTTGCTGGAAAGGCAACACAGCCAGGCATGCACAGTCCAGGAGGCTCCTGTAGAGCACTGATGGTAGAACAGTCCATAGGATGAGAAATACTGATGGACTTTGTGGTAACAGAGAAGGATTGGTTGAGAATGTGAAGGTTGGAGGCATTATTGCAGTAACCAAGAGATGGTAGATTTCAGGATCCTATATGGAAGGAGTAGGGAAATAAGAAGGATTACAACCCTGGGTTTCATAAGAGCTACATTTGGCCTCTTCAAAGACCTGGTTGGAAGAAAACCATGAGCTAGAGATCAAGAAATTAGGGATGGTCCAAGAAAGATTGTTAATATTAAAGAACCACTTTTTCTGAGTTTAGAATCAGTGCACCACAAAGTGTAGAAAATCAAGAAAAGGAGACAAGAGACCTGCATGGATGAGCAAGCACATCCTGGAAAAAGTGGGATTTTTATCAGTCTGTCGAAAAAGGGACTGGCCACTTGGAAAGAGTATAGGGATGTAGTCAGAGAATATAGGGATACAACAAGGAACTCTAAGGTCTACTTGGAATCAAACTAGTAAAGCATGTCAGGCATGTCAAGGAAAGCAAAAAGGGTTTTGTCAAGTACATCAGCAGCAAGAGGAAGACTAGGGAAAAGTGGGAGTCTGGTGCTGAATGAAGTGGGTGCCTTTGTGATGGAGGATACAGAAAAGTTGGAGTTACAGAATGCTTTATTTCTTCAGTATTTACTGGTAAACTGGTTGTCAGGAATCCCAGACCCTGGCGGTAGGAGACAAAGTCTGGAGAAAGGATGACCTTCCCTGGTGTTGTGGTTTTGTGTGGCAAGGTTCTGCTGGAGGAGGAGGGCTGCAGGAGTGGCTTCTGCAATGAGTTGCTAGAAGCTTCTCCCAGGCCCATCTGAGTAAACACCAGCTGAGCTCAAGGTCAGACTTGCCGCTGACCAAGGCTGAGCCCATCAGCAGTAGTCACAGCTCCTCAGAGTCAAACTTAAGAGAAAAAAACCCACAGGTGGCTCTGGGACTTCACACTGGAACTGGGGAAGAGTGTGAGGAATGGCTCCCTCATACCCACTAAGAAGTCCTGCCTGATAATCCCATAAACATCAATGTTCACATGACTGGCTGTGTGGACAAAGGGGGACTGGCAGACATTGTCTCCCTTGATTCAGCAAGGCTTTTGATACTGTTACTCATAAAATCCTCATAAACAAGCTTCTGAACTTTCAGTTGGATGAGTGGACAGTGAGGTGGGTACAGAACAAGATGAATTGTAGAATCATATAAACATTGGGGTTGAAAGGGACCTTAAGAGATCATCAGGTCCAACCCCCCTGCCAAAGGAGCTCCCTAGCTCATATTGCACAGATAGGTGTCCAGACGGGTGTTGAATATCTCCAGAGAAGGAGACTCCACCACCTCCCTGGCTCCCAGGGCTCTGTCACATTCACTGTGAAAAGTTCTTCCACATGTTGGTGCAGAACTTCCTGTGCTCCAACTTGCAGCCATTGCCCCTTGTCCTGTCTCCACAGACCACTGAAAAGGGGCTGGCCAATTCCCCCTGCATCCCATGCTTAAGATATTTATAAACATTAATTAGGTCCCCCCTTAATCTTCTCTTCTCAAGGCTGAACAGTCCCAATTTTCTCAGCGTTTCCTCATAGGGGAGATGTTCCAGGCCCTCAATCATCTTCATAGCCCTTCTTTGGACTCTCTCAAGGAGATCCCTGTCCTTTTTATAACAGGGAGCCCAGAACTGGACACAATACTCCAGGTGGGGCCTGACCAGGGCAGAGGAGACAGGGGGGACCCCTCCTTTGACCTGCTGGCCACACTCCTCCTGATGCACCCCAGGATCCCATTGGCTCTCTTAGCCACCGAGGCACACTGCTGGCTCATGGCTAACCTGTCATCACCCAGGACCCCCAGGTCCTTCTCCACAGAGATCTTCTCCAGCAGGTCATCCCCCAGCCTGTACTGATAGAAACGGTTGTTCCTTCCCAGGTGCAAGACTTTACACTTGCTTTTGTTGAACTTCATTAGGTTTTTCCCTGCCCAGCTCTCCAGCCTGTCCAGGTCTCTCTGGATGGCAGCGCAGTGTTCCTGCGTGTCAGCCACTCCACCCAGCTTTGTATCATCCGCATACTCACTGAGGGTGGATGCTATTCCCTCATCAAGGTCGTCAATGAAGATATTAAACAGGACTGGACACAACACCAAGCCCTGGGGAACACTGCTAGTCACAGGCCTCCAGTCAGATTCTGCTCCACTGATCACAACCCTCTGAGCTCGGCCCAACAGCCAATTCTCAACCCACCTCACTGTCCACTCATCTATCTCATGCTCTCTCTGCTTTGCTATCAGGATGTCATGGGAGACAGTATCAGAAGCCTTGCTGAAGTCAAGGTAGATGACATCCACTGCTCCCCATCCATCCACGCAGCCGGTGATGAGATCATAGAAGGCTATGAGATTGGTTGAGCATGATCTCCCCTTGGTGAATCCATGCTGACTACTCCTCATGACCTTCTTCTCTTGCAGTTGTTTGGAGATGGCATCCAGAACAAGCTATTCCATCACCTTTCCAGGGACAGAAGTGAGGCTGACAGGCCTATAGTTGCTCAGATCCTCCTTCTTGCCCTTTTTAGACACTGGAGTGACACTGGCTATCCTCCCGTCCTCAGGCACTTCTCCTGTTCTCCAGGACCTGTTGAAGATGATAGAGAGTGGCTCAGCAATCACCTCCGACAGTTCCCTCAGCACATGTGGATGCATCCCATTAGGGCCCATGGATTTGTGTGCATTAATCCCTTTGAGACACTCCTGGACCATCCGGGCCCATTGATTTATGTGCATTAATCCCTTTGAGACGCTCCTGGACCACCCCCACCTCAACCAGAGGGAAGCTCTTCATTTCCCAAACACTCCTACTTTCATCCAGTGTCTGTGGGTCCCGAGGGGCCTTTGAGGTGAAGACCGAATCAAAGAAGGCATTCAGTATCTCCACCTTCTCAGCATGCCCCGTTACTAACACACCTGCCTCATTCAGCAAGGGACCTACATTATCCCTGGTTGTCTTCTTACTATTCACGTATCTAAAAAAACCCTTTTTATTATCCTTTATGTCCCTTGCCAGCTTCATTTCCAAGTGGGCTTTAGCCTTCCTAGTCGCGTCCCTACAGGCCCTGACAACATTCCTATATTCTTCCCAGGTGCTCAGACCCTTTTTCCACAGTTCATAGACCTTCTGCTTCCCTTTGAGTTTACTCATTAGCTCCCTGCTCATCCACGCAGGTCTTCTGCCTCTCTTTCCCGATTTCTTGCTCAAAGGGATGCACCAGTCCTGTGCTTGGAAGAAGCACTGTTTAAATGCTAGCCAGCTCTCACAGGCTCCCATTCCTTCAAACAGTGTAGCCCACAGGATAGCTCCTATTAAGCTGCAGAGGAGATCAAACTTAGCTCTTCCAAAATTCAAGGTAGCTATCCTACTTTTTGGCTTGCTTCTTCCACTCAGGATCTTGAACTCGACCATTTCATGGTCGCTTTGTCCTAAGCTGCCCCTGACCTTCACTTCCCTAACGAGCCCGTCCTTGTTAGTAAAAACAAGGTCCAGCACCCACCCTACCCTTGCAGGCTCCTGCACCATCTGTAGCAGGAAGTTGTCTTCAACGTACTGCAGAAATTGTCTGGACTGCATACGACTGGCCGTGTTGCTTGCCCAGCAAATATCTGGATAGTTGAAGTCCCCCATAAGGACCAGCGCCTGGGATCTCGAGGATAATTCTAGCTGCTTATAGAATGCACTATCAACCTGTTCCTCTTGATCAGGGGGCCTATAGTACACACCCACAACAGTGTCACTCATACTAGCCTGCCCCTTGATTCTTACCCACAAGCACTCAACTGATGGTTCATCCTTCCCCAGGTGGAGTTCAATACATTCTAGCTGCTCTCTAACATAAAGAGCAACTCCTCCACCTCTCCTCCCTAGCCTGTCTTTCCTAAAAAGCACATAACCATCCAGGCTAGTCATCCAGGCTGTCTCACCACATCTCTGTGACTGCAATGAGATTGTGGCCCTGTGACCGCACAGAGGTCTCTAATTCTTGTTTGTTCCCCTTGCTACGTGCATTTGCATAAAGGCATTTTAGTGGGGCAGCAGATGCAGGTATCCTCAACAGATCACAGCGAGATTTCTGACAGGGGATGGGCAATAGCGGGAGTCCTCAGGGCAATCCACAGAATTTTTCCTACTATCACATGAAAAAACATCCCCAAGTCCGTCACTGTGCTGTTGGCATTTACCTTCTTCCACCATCAACTCACATTGTGACTCCAAAAGCACTTGCCTGACCCCAGCAGCCTTCATAATATCCCCTTCCCCCTTCCTAACTAGTTTAAAGCATGATCAATGAGCCCTGCCATCTGCTGGACAAGGATCCACTTTCGCCTTGGGGACAGGTGAGCCCCATCAGCAGTAATCATGCCAGGAGCAGAGTACACCATCCCTTGGTCAAAAACCCTAAGTTCCTATGCTGGCACCAGCCTTTCAGCCACTCGTTCAACTTGTGGGTTCTCCTGACCTGCTCTGAACCCCTCCTCCCACAAGTAGGGATAGACAAAAAATATTATTTAGGCTCCCCTTCCCTAAACAAAGTGCCCTAGGTCCCAGAATTCCCTTTTGATAGCGTGCAGGCTACACTTCACGATTGAGTCCCTGCCTGCTTGAACTATCAATAATGGATAGTAGTCAGAGGATCTTACCAGCCCTGGGAGCCTTCTGGTAATGTCTCTGACCCGGGCTCCAGGGAGGCAGTACGCCTCCCTGCGTGTGGGGTCTTGTCAAAATATGGGGCCCTTCGTCCCCCTGAGGAGGGAATCCCCTACCACAACCTCCCTTCTCTCTTGCTTGACAGAGGCAGTCTCAAGGCGTGCAGTCAATTGCCTCACTGTAGGCTTCCGCTTCCTCTGAGGCAGAGGGGCTGCATTCATCCCCTCACATACCTCCTCCTCAACTTCCAGGGCCCCAAACCTGTTGCTTAGGGAAACCTGGGGGAGTGGGGTAGGTAGGCAGGGGGAGTGCCTATGTTGGGGAGACGGGACTGTCTTCCAGCTCTCCTCAGGGTTCGGGTCACTCCCATTTACCTGACTAGGATGGAACAGGAGGACTGTCTTCAGTTGCGAGGTGTCTTCCTGGCACTCTTCCCTCTGGGACGCCAGGGAGCTACTCCACCAGTCAATCTCCCACTCGCATTCCTTGATAGCTCTCAGTCTTTTGAGCTCTTCTTTTAGTTCAGCTACCAAGCAAAGCAGATTGTTCACCTGCTCACACCTCACACTGGTGAGGTGTTTGCCTCTTTTCCCTGGCAGCAGCAGACTCAGGCATTCCCTGCAGCCAGAGACCTGAACTGCAGCTTCCCTAGGCAGGCCCTCCATCGGGGTTGCCCCAGTTTTGTAGGGGAAGCTCTCCTCCTGGTGGAGACCATGGTTTAACTGTCTGGGCACACAGCAGACAGGAAACCCTTTGGCTCACCCTGTGTACTCTGTGAGCTGCTCTGCTCAATTTCCCCTCTGAGCTAGGAGGAGGGGCTCGCCCTGCCTGCTTGCTCTGCCTGTGGGAACTGCTGTGCCATGCCCTTCTGATGTGCCATGCCCTTCTGATGTGCCACACCCTGTTTTCCTGTCCTGTTCCCTGAGCTCCTGGTTGCTGGCTCTTCCAGAGGCCCTTCTTGTATGGAGAGGGATTATTCCTGGTGCCCTAAGCTCCGCCCCTGATGAGTCACCACTCTGCAGTCCCAGGAGGGGGGAGGTGGGGGAAGAGTTATGGCAGCTGCTGGGTGCGTGGCCCAGTCTATCCTTTTTATCTTTTTTATTGTTTATTATTTGCCCTAACAAATGGCAGAGTCTAGAGTCCAGTTGGAGGATTGTAGTAAGTGGTGTGCCTCAAAGGTCAATATTTGGTCCGATCTCATTCAACATATTCATCAATGACCTGAGTGAGAGTACAGAGTGTACCTCAGCAAATTTGCTGTCTATATTAAACTGGGAGGAATGACAGACAGACCAGAAGGCTGTACTGCATTCAGGTAGCATAGAATTGGGTGGAGAGGAACCAAAGAGAATCAACAAGGGCAAGAGTAGGGTGATAAGTGAGGAATAACCCCAAGCATGTTAGGGATTGACCAGCTGAGACACAGAGATGCAGAGAAGAACCTGGTTGTCCAGGTGGCCAACAAGCTCTCCATGAGCAAGCAGTGTGCCCTTGTTGCCAAGATGGACAATGGTGTCCTGGCCTGGTGTACATTAAGAAGAGTGTAGTCAGCAGGCCAAGGGAGGTTGTCCTCCCACTCTGCTGTGCCCTGTGGAGGCCACATCTGGAATCCTGTGTCCAGTTTTGGGCTGCTCAGGTCAAGAAAAACAAACTGGAGAGAGTCTAGAGGAGAGCTGTGTGGGGACTGGACTATCTCTTGCATGAGGATAGGCTGAGAGAGTTTGGTCCATTTAGCCTGGAGAAGGCCAAGAGGGTGTCTCTTCAGCACTTATAAAAGGCAGGTTTCGAGAGAATGGGACAAGACCTTGATGATGCCAAATGACAGGACAAGGGGCAACAGGCACAAAACAGAACACAGGAAGTTCCATTTCAACATATCAAAAAACTTCTTCACTCTGGAGGTGACAGAGCACTGGGACAAGCTGCCCAGAGAGGTTGTGGAGTCTCGTATGGAGATATTAAAAATACAGCTGGAAGTGAACCTGTAAACCTGCTCTAGGTGATCCTTCTCTCCAGAGGTCCCTTGAACCTCTACTGTTCTGTGACTCTGTGATTTTGTGAGTGTTATATTAAACAGTCTAGTAGAAATCCTTCAGCTTTTAGAAAAAGGTGTCAGCAGCCTCATTGAAAGTCAAGCTAAACTATCCAGTTTATGCTGTTCACAGAGAAAGCAGGAAGACCTCACTTTCTGCATGGTCTGCTCGTGATTAAAAAGCAGTGAGGCTAAATAGACTCTTTTGATCAGCTGTCAGAATACCTTTAAAAAAGTATAAACATCCTTTATTTGTGCCTGAGCTACCAAGCACCAAGATCAGTTGCAAATGAATAATGGAGGTCTCCAGTTATCTCAGAGCCAATACTATATTGCATCTTAGGAAGTCTCAACACAGTGATGAAGGAGGTCTTGACAGTACTTTGTAGGTTGAAGAAGGATCTGATGTCCACCTTTGGATTTCGATCTTTCTTGTCCCATTTTCACAATATATAACCTCATACAATGAAAGCTGTCACTTTCTGTCCCTCATTTTACTCTACATTAAGATATGCATTATCTCCTAAGGCATCAAAAAACAATTTACCTATTTTTGTAGTCTTTTTCTTCTTATTTACTTGTCTGTTTTATCTTAATTTGGAAGAAAATTGTGACACTATTTTAAGTATTAAAGTATTTTCAAAGTAGACTCTGAATTAGCTCTATAGTTCAATAATAAAATATAATTAGTCATCGGTAATAAAGAAAATTACATACATATTATTATCATGCAATTACAGCCAGTCATTTATGGATAGTAAATCATTGCTGATAGACCGCAGACCCTGGATATTTTGTTTGGTTTGTGTTTTTCTTCCAAAATCCTTAATTGCTACTAGTATTTCATAAAACAATAATTGTTGATTACTTTAGGAATATGTAGGAATATGTATATTTAGGAAAATATATTAATGAAAAATATTTTTAAGGTGGAATTCATTTCACCTCACTAGAATTAAAAAAAAAAGTGTCTGTCTCAAAAAATATTTTTTTTTTCCTATTGTGAAATATGATAGGTACCCAGGAAAAGCTAAAATTTGTGCTTTTTTTGGAGCTAAATATTGTTTCAGTGCCTAATTGGGGAGAGTAGACAACTGGTTTAGAAGAGATATGAAAATTTTAGAAAATTAAAACCAAGGTAGATTGATCCAGCCACTCATGTTAGCTATTATTAATTTATGATGAATGATAGGAAAAATAAATCACATGCTATTGATTCTGGTTTATGAGTAGGTTGTGTTTCATTATTTCAACATTCTCTTTTCCAACCCTGGAGAACAACAATTGTCATTACATATTACCTTCTCATCTACAAGAATCCAATGATCCTTAGATTTCAAGTATAATAATTGTCCTGATCAGAAAGTAAAAAGGGTGCTTGAATATCTCTTAAAGGTTTAAAAAAAAAAAAAAAGGGTTTCTCCATGATACAGCTCTTCTTCATAACTGTGTTAGTGCTGGTTCAATAAAAAAAAATAATTTAAAAAAATCTGTGTTTTGAATCAACATCTCATTTATATTTCCTCTATGAATGAAGATATCCTTTTCTGACAAACTTATTTTTCCATTACTGTCGTCACTTAACTTACTGCATTTCAGAGCACCAGACAGCAAAATGATATAACATCCATCACAATACCTACTAAGCTGCAGCAAAGTCCATAACAAGTAAAGTCTAGTTCTGCAGTGTATCTAGACTTTATTACACTTCAGAATTTGTTTCTAACTGTAGTCTGAAAAGTAAAGGTGAAAAAAATTGAGTGATTACAAATGAGGTCTCCAAAGAAAAAGGTAGAAATATGTAATGTAGATAATTATGCAAACAAGATTTTCATATTCTAAATTTTAATAAAATTAGATTTAACAAAGCTCTCAAAGGAGGTGGCCCTTAAGAGTTTATCAAGATGAACATTCTTAACCAAAAATATATTGAGCTTAATGCTAAATTGAATTATGCGTGAAGAACTAAAAAAATATCAATGATGTACTGGACAAAAGTTGTGCACATCTTCACCCTTATTTTTTCGAATAATATTTGAAAAGTATAAAGTGCAGAAGAATGAGTATTAGAGAAAAAAAAATGGACAGAAGAAAATTAGTCTTTTCATCTGTCTCAAAATATATTTCCTACAGTAAGTACAAATAGTGGAACTGAGATAACTTTAAGGTGAAATCTGATGCACCGAACTGGCCTGAGTTAAATTAAGACCCATTTTTCAAAGTTAAAGTCTTATGGGACTTAGGTTCCCATACACTTATGTTGCATTTCAAATTGAGATTTTGTCTCTTAAGCTGCCTAGTTGCTTCTGAAAGCATTACTCCGGGTCAGTCTAATTCATAATTAGATTTTAAACTACTGGCTGTACTGGGAAGATCAGACAAAATTCAAATTTGCTCCATCTCTGCTAGAAATCCTCCAGGACTGCTATTCGAAAAAGACGAACAGATACAGTACAGGGTATAGTAAGCTGCAGGGGAGTTCAACTCTCCTGTTTAATGTCAAGTGGAATCAAGGGTCATAAACTGTTTGACTCCTGACCTGTCTTCCCATTCCTCTTGAGAAGAAACCATGTTCACCTCACACAGAGCCTGAACTTCCCACTTGCTGAGCTGTGCTGGCTTTTAAGCAGTGACAGTACTGAGGGTCTCTTGTAATTTCTGTTTTATATCTCTTTTATAGTTAAACCACATAAAAGAACAGAATTAATAATAATTACACAAACACACATGAGCAGTAGATGCGGCTTCTCAAATCACATTCTTACACCCCTATTATCCTCTTATTGTTTGTCTTTCTATCTGTGTGAAGTTACATTCCTCTTTCTCCATTATGTTGTTTTTTCCAAAGTTGCTTTCTACAGTTCCTGAATTTGTAAAGCACTGACATACAAACCCAGCTGCATATTGCTTTGGTGTAGCTGGCAACAGTGAATTGAGCTCTACTGGTAAACCTAGTGGGTAACCCACCTTAGCTGAAGAGGGATGGCTGGCAGGTAACACTACATGAAATCTAGTGATGTACTGAAGGTTACATAACTCTTCATTATGAAAGAATCATGGGGGTACTTATCTAGCCTTAAAACCTATGAACTTAATATTGGTGGAAATATTTTAGATTTGATACATCTTCCCTTTCTGGACCTGATTTTACTACAATACGTATTTTTATGTGTTCATATTTCTATAGCTATATCTTATCAAATGTAATTCTCTATGTATTTTTCCCTTACATTATATGGCCCTGCATTTTATAATCCTACAGCACAAACTGCTTGGTTTCTTTGTGTCTACTCTCTTTGATGCAAATATCAATACACAGCTGCTGTTAAAATGCCATTTCTTTCCTGTTTCAATGCAATCGATACGATGAAAAAAGGAAGAAAGGAAGAAATAATATTTTTCCCACATAGAATATGATCATTTTTGTCCAGAGGGACAACTTTGATCATGTTATCTTAATTCTTGGGTGACACATGGGATAGAATTTCACCCAAACTTTTCTGCTTAGAGCCTATACCTTCCAGTTGTTCTAAAATATGCAAGTGCACATCAGTAAGGGCAAATAGAGGCTTGATCTGAGTGATGGAGAAATTCCAGAGAAAAATATGAAAGAACATACAATAAATCAGACACGTGTCTGAATATATCAGACATACTGCACATGCACATATTGACGCAGTGGCGCATGGATGTGGCACAGAGATCATAAGTCTTCTCTGATGAGGCTTCTGTATGTTCATAAATCCTTGACAAACTACACTTCAGTGAGTGGAGCTAATGGAGTAGGGAGGTAAATTCCCTTAAGCCAACCTAGTCAATCTGTGTTTTCACTCGGATATAACTCTTTCACCTTCATATTGCTGTTCTACAATGTAACCTGTTCCAGTAATATTGTAGAGGCCTTTAGCCCCTCCATGGATGTATGTGGGACCTCAAGTGGCTTTTCTTGGCTAATTCCACTGAATGTTCTCTCTGAAAGATGATTTTGTGCAATCTGATGCAGAAAGGCACCTGAAAAACAACTTCCACTGAATTAATGAATTAAGCTATTGAATTAGCATTAACCAATGATAAGGACTATGAGCATTTATGACTCCAGATGTAGTTTAACCGTTTAGGACCTAATTCCCCAACAGAATTGCACTACTGGCCATGAGAAACATTGATTCAGGATGAGGAATATCTTTCTCTTGATCCAACAAAAGTTACATCTTCTTGCACCACTTTGCTCTTTGTCTTAATCTAGACACCCAGACACACCCATAAACATTTCCGATTCACACAAAAGATACTTCCAGTATTGCCCTGTGTCCTGGTTCAGGCCCAGGCAGCAGCTGAGCACCAGGGGCCATGCCACTTCCTCACCCATGCCCCAGGAGGAGATACACAGAGCCCTGGAGAATTGGGATAAGAACAGCTTGCTGACACAGTACCACAAGAGGGGAACAACAAAAGCCCATGACAGAATGCACATACAAAGTGATGTAACAGAGCATTTTACTGGCCCAACAAGGTGATAAGACAGACCAATGATTAACACATGACTACACTTGGACTACCCTGTAGCTTCCTGGACCTGCGTCTCCCCAACCAGCCCCTTTTACAGAGGTGTGATGTCACCTGTGGAAAATATACTGGGCCACGTCTAGTCTACTCACCTGTACTGACTGCCTGGGGAAATTAACTCTGTCCTGGCTGGAACCAGGACACCCCTCCACACCAAGGTGTGTGTATTGCTAAGTACTTAGAAAAAGGGTTATAATAAACACAATTTGAAATGTATTGACAGGAGGTCATCATAAGTAGCTTTAGCATGGAAATTACCTACCTACCCTAGTGACAGAAATAATGTAACAACCTTAACAGACGGACACTGTGTATTTTTATATTGAAGTTACAGATGGGATTGAGATTTAGGCATGAATAATTTCTGTGGATTTGGGGGAAGTTAAATTTTAAATCCCTTGCACCAAATTTCTCCCCGGAATGTTGGATTCATGTCAGATTAACTCTTAAAGGAAACATTACTCTCTACATTATTTAAAGTTTCAAGTATCTATGAGAGAAGTAAGGGATCAGTTAATATCTGAATCTTAACAAGAAATACCAGACATGAATTAACCGTGGCACAGATCCTAACCCTTATTTCACCTTGATTTCTTTGAAGAATGGAAGCTGGCAAAACCACAGAGATGGATTTAATGCTGTGTTTGCTACAGTTGCCTTATTAGGCCTCATGTAAGTTACATTGGGTACAGTTCAGATGGTTAACTTGGCTGTGACTTGAACTGATTGATAATGCAGGGAGCCACGGTGTCCTATACATGGGTAATAGATCCTCTGAACTGCAGTGTTGGCCTGAACTTGGACTTCAGATGGGTCACTCTGCCTAACTTAGGTATCTGTACTAGAATGTCTGAATATATTTTTTAATCTTTTCAAATTTCCATGCCCCCAGTGCAAAGTGGAATGATAACTTCCCTGACAGGCCTAGTACAAATCCAAATATACTAAATCTGCTGAGTGGGTGACAACTACAATAATAACTGAGACTTTCCAGACCTTTAAAAGACTTAAGCAGAGTCCTGTTGTGAAACCATTCTGGTCAAAATAATTCCTTGTTTTCCCAAGAAGAAAGAATTATTTGAAAATGGAACTCTGCATGCTGCATAGTTGACAGCAAGACTTCTCCATGTTGGTTTTGTTTATTGGTTGTTTTGGGTTTTTTTTGTTGTTGTTGGGTGGTGATTTTTTGTAGCTTGTTTTCAAGCAGGAATATTTTTTTTATTATTGGATACTGCCCTATTTTTACACACTTATAATGACCTCCATTGTATGTGATTATCTATTCTAGGCTCAGAAGAAATACGAAGTTTTTATATTTGCAGACGGAGCTGGTTTGCCAAAGGGGTATTTTCATCATGAGTTTGCACATAAAGGCAACTGAAGATCTCCACAAAAGATAGGTGAATATAATTTGGAGGAGTCAGAAGGGAACAGCTCATGACAAAGCCACTGACAAATTCAACACTTAGCCATATTAGGATGCAGTGGACAAAGGAAACATAGTGTGTTATACAAGTAACTACGATTGGATTGTGGAAATCTCTTCCTGCAAACAAATGCAAGGAGTGGTATTCATTTACAATGCACACACCTGCATCTGGGTTAGTCACCCTAAACTCCTCTATGAGGAGAAATTAATATCTAGCCTCTTACTGATATTATATTTAGGATTTTTAGGCTTTGCCCTAAAAGGACATATTTTATTCACTTGCTGCATTTTTTGAATTATTACTACTATGTGGGAACTAGAGTCATTTGCTCACACTCAGACCTCTGCACTGTAGCTGTCCATAGCTAGACAGATGAAACTTTCTCCAGAGGTCAGAAAAGTAAAAACATAAAAATGAAGAAATAAGAGGAGAAAAACAGGTGTGCTTTTTCAGAGAAATGAAGGAAGTATTTGGAGACTAGTGACCTGTGTATAGGCTCTGACATTTGTGTCTGTGAATATGTACATACATAATATCTGTCATAACAGGGGTGTTCTTTGAACTTCCATGCAATTGTATACATAGAAGCTATTTCTTCAGGGCGGGATTATGATGTAGGGCAGATATATCACTCAAAAGTGCTTTGGAATTCACATTTAGGCTTGTTTCCTGTGCATTTATGTTTATGCTAATTTTAGTCTCTCCTGATAGCCCTAGGAGTATTTTGTATAACTAAAATAATAAAACATTTGGCCCTCTTGTTGAATTTCAGTACCCTGAAAGATGGGAAACCCACAAAAAACCCAGCTTCCTTGTTATCTCAGCTGCAGAAATTGCCACTTGAGGCAAAAAGAAAAGCCTGTAAAAAATGTGAAGACAGATACAAATGATGAGATCTTGAGGTTTATTTGTGTTCCTGGGGAATCAAAACACTCAGCCAGAAAGTAAAGGAAGAAAGAAATAATAATAAAGAAATCTAAACCCTTAACATGTTACAGGACGGAAACTATCTTCCTTTCGTTTCCTGGTTCACAATAAATAGTATTTAACACTGCATTTAAGTCACTTTTTGTTGCATTTTAATCAGGTAATTAGTTTTTTTCCATGAATCAAATACTTTTTAAGGAGATCAAGCTGGAATAGCATTTAGCTTAATTCTGATGAGGCTGAAGCTATGCTTCATTTGACCAAGGGTGTTTAAGAGTTGAACAATAATGTGTAATATAGAAAGTCTTTAGCAGCAACCTTTTCCATTCTAACTAGTGCATAATATTGGTTTTGCAATCATTTAGTAATTATATAAGGAGGACATATTTATTACGAATTATTGATTTTATAATTACTGCTGCTGGTGTTCACATTATTACACAATGAAAATCTTTTAATATACAATGTTCTTCACCCTCAGCTGGCAAGCAGATAGTGCAATGCAATTTACTGAGTAGCCAAGAGTAGATTTTTATCGGCACTTTTTTTGCCAACTACCTAAGTGGCTTGCTTTATGAAAAAAATATTGCTAATGGCACTTAAACCAAGAAGAATGTCCAATCTCTCAAGGTCATTCCTGGAAGATTATTATAGTCAGTCAGTGAGGAACGAGAGAGAAAGAAAGAGAGAGAGAAAAATTTGTTTAATTGTTGAGTTATTTTACTGCTAATATCACCAGGAATTAAAAGTTATAGCTTTAAATTTTCTGTAAGCTAAATAGACATAAAAGGCCACTATCATACACTGGATCATGACATGTGAAGATATATCTCTTATGAAATTGATTTTTCCATGTGTGCAGGCTGACTGCTCGGTGCAACTAGCCTGCCTGTAGAACTGCAGGGAAAAGTTATATTCGGGGATAGTGTATAATTGTCAATATGGTTTATATTCTTGAGCAAGGGATTTTTCTTCAAGACGTGTACAAAAGAGATTGTCCAAGTTCACCATTTGATTGGGTCTGCAGCTGCTCACTAATAGCTGTTGCTAAGAAACTGTCACCCCAAACAAAGAGGAGTTCTGTACCATCAGAAATCTTTGGAAATAGGTCTCTTTGTTACTGGCATCAGAATTTAACATCCTGGTCACAGAATATAGACCTGGCAAGTGCAGGAAAGAGGATGCAAGTACCTTCCACAACTTCCTTTGTACTTCCCAGGAGTGAAACTTTGCCTGGAATCTCTATTTCCTATGGGGACACATGCACAGATACACAGATGCTCAGACACACACATTCTCACTCTTCAATATATATGCATTCGGCAGTGGGCCCAAGGTTGGATGTAGGTCTGAATTTTGTTGCTTGTTTGTTTTCCCCTCAATAAAAATATTTTATTAGAATATGTTTGTAGTGTAATCTTTTTTGCAAAAGAAGAAATACTGCTGTAGTACATCACTGAGAACTGCCTGTTCAATCACAAATATTGGTGTTTCATTCCAGTATAGACTCCAGATCATCCTAGTTACACGATGTCCTACCACTTATATATACACACATATAGAAACAGAAAGGAAGCTAAAGAAATAATTCAGTCTGGAATTTTTAGGTTGCAGAATGAAGCTGCTGCTATATTACAGACTGGCTATTACCTAGCAAGGAGCATACTTTGGCTTTCACTGCAATATGAACACACGTACAAGAAATCTAAACAGAGGAATTAGAAATGTACATAAGATAATCTCATTCATTTAACTTTTAAAGATGGGGAGAACTCTGGAGCCATGTCAATACTGGTAAGTGCTCCTTTCTTAAAGAAAAAAAAGAGATATTATTCCTATAGTGGCTCACGGAAAACAACACAAATCTTGTTTTTACAAGGGATACTTTTCCACAAAATTATAAATCAGTTGCATTTCTGAGATTCATGAAGTATAAAACGATGAATGCAAAAGTACTACTGTTGTCATTTATTCAATAGTATTCGGACTATTTTTGTATCTGAGCATTTTTAGCTTTGCCTGGTATATTCCCAGGTTGAAACTACATTGTTCTTACACCTTCCAGGTAGGTAATTGTGCTGATAGCTAAGATGGAAGAATCAGAAAACATGATTCCATAGCAAGATGACATGAGCATACAATGCTCACCTTATTCCCACTCACCCTATATTTTATTATAAAAAAAAAAAAGTAAGTGAGCTATGGACTTACTAGCCAGGTCCAGATGTGTTAGAGGCACTCTGGGACTGCTTTGCTTTTGCTAAGTGAAAATCTGGCATTGTAAACAATTGCAGGAGTATATGCAATGTATCATAATGATTGTGATACGCTGGCCACGGCAAGTTTCACAACTGGGTGTGCTTCATCATGACAAATGCCTGAGCAATGTCATGCAAAGATCAATCAATCTCGACTTGGTGTTAAGACAAACTAGATGGTCTAATGAGTTTTTTCTGTCTCTTACAGTAAGAGGAGATCAATCAATGCAGAAAATCAGATCAGTGATTTTAAAAAAATGGGTTTTTTTCAGTGTTTATATGCAGAAGTTTTGAACTTGGAAAAGTTTGTGAGCTTTAAGAACAGTTACAAGAAAAAGACGACTGTTACTCCCTAATATACTTCTTTTTCATCAAAACAATATTAGGCAAGCAAATATTAGGACTTTTTCATTGTGTTACATTCTACAGAAGTTTTTGAAATATGTAAGAAAGTACAATCTGAGAAGTATGATTAACTGGAAATTTAACACAACTTTTCGTAAAATATCTGAAAGCTTTGATAAAAGGTCTCAGATAAAATTCACTCTCAGAAGTGCCTCTTTCTCAGCTACCTTTTTCTCTCTCCACTGATAATAGAATAAGATGAAGATGATAAGCTTTCACGTATAACCATTTGAAAGCCTAAAGGAGGTGAATCTGAACTCTGGATGTTCTGTGATATGTGGGCATATACATGACAATTCATTTAGTAGCCCAGTAACTTGGATATTTAAAAAAATAATTTGATCAACACACCTGTAGAGAATATTCCTGCATGAAAATCTCATCAATATTTTCTAGTCTGGATGAATAATATTACATATTTTCCAGAAACTACTATGCAGGAACAATATATTTAAAGTTAGAGTTTAAAAAGAAATTAAATTCCCTAAATCTAGTCTACAACAAAACAAACAAACAAAAATAATGATCTATGCTTATAATGTCAGCTATCATCAGCAGAGATGGAGTTTGCTTCAGAGTGCAATTCAAACTACTCTGCCTAGGTACACATTGTAGGACATGAAGTGTCCATTGGAGATACCTACACAGGTGGCATTTTCAGTCCTACATACAGGATGTCTAGAGTAATTGCTCTGAGGTTCTTAAATGTGAGAGGAAATAAACACATTAGATTTCTTTTTTTTTTTTTTTCTTCCCCAAATTTCCAAGTTCTGAATATTATCGTTAACTTGGCTGAAATATATAAATGGATTTTTAGATTGCAAGTCCAATTTTGTGTGTAAGAGACTCAGAATTAGGTAGGAGAAATGCCCTGTAAATGTCAAAACCTTTAACTATGCACTATTTTAAAATCTAAAGAAGCAGATTTCAAACTATGGAAAAACTTTTGTCCTGTGCATTATCTGAGGTTAATTCTTCTGTGTCTCAGTTTAGGAGTCTTTGGTAAAGACAAAATCCCTGCAGTGTCTGTACAAATAAATTAAACAAGCAAGCAAACAAACAAACAAAAAAACCCAAAACAAAACAAAAACCCAACCCAAAAATGACAATGACCAAATACTCAGTGAAAATTGCTGTCACAGAGATGTTAAAATTTATGTAAAAGTTAAGAAGACAGCAGGATTTATTGGCAAATGGCAAAGTAGACATCAGATTTGCTCACCAGTCTTGGGTTTTTGTGCTGTTTTAGAAACATTTTAATTAGCAAAGGTAAAAGCAGCTTCTTTGTCTTAAGGTGACCAGCTATGGCTGTCTCACAAAAACCTTTGTGCCTTTTTTTTTCCCTTGAAAATGTCAGGGTGTGCAATAATAACAATTAATGATGATGACTGTTGCTTCAAAGCCAAAGACTGTGAGTTTAATAGGTTCATAAGTCCATTGCTTGCTGTGGAGGTTGATTTGTGATATACTGTCACAGACCTGTCGGGCATTTTGATAGTGCTGGTACAGAAATATTTTATTTTCCCAGCGAAAACAAAAAAAAAGTTACAAGAACCAGTTTTAAGTATTGGTCAACATTTAGAGGAGTTTATTTTTTTATCTATTTTGTAAGGTAAAAAAGGGCAAATATATTTTATCAAAAGACAAACATGCAATACCCTTTGCAAGAGAGACATCAGCAAAGGCTGGTGTGGATTTTTTGTTGTGTTTTGTTTTTTGGTTTTCTTTTACTGTAAAAACAAGAAATTTACAGAAGTTAACATGAAATTCAAAACTTTTCTTCTGCTAGTTTACTTCAATGCTATACTAACTGCCAATTGATTATGTATTCCCATCTTGAAAACTATTTTCATGCTGTTTTTCTCTAATAAAACATACACATTTTTTTTATGTAGCTACTGCTCTAACTGAAACCCATTGAACATACTTGCATAAGTATTACACCATTGACCTTAAGGACTTAGTGACTTGAAAACTTGTTATAGGTCCAGCAATTAATGAAACAGAAAAAGTACAAACTTTCAATACAAAAAAAGCTAAGTCTTTTAAAGTGTTTGTGGTTTTGTTTTTAAAAGACAACTAAAAGCAGCATCTTCCTCTAGCATATCTTGTAAACTACCTCTTCAGAAAACATAGCTAGCCACATCTAAAAGTTGATTCTTCTACTCTGAAGACAGTAAGCCAAGCATAAGTGATTCTTTATTTTTTTCTCTATCAGTTACAGAGGAACCAAGATGACTGAGAGGAAACCTCAAAATTCAATAGTAATACTGAGATGAAATACATCTATTTTTCTACAAGCACTTTTTAATTTAATGGAAATAAAACAAACTCAAAAAACCCCACCCAAAACAATCAAAACCCCCCAAACCAAACAAATAAAACCCCAAACACACAAAACTAAATATCCTGAAACCCACAATTTGAGCAGTGTATAAATTAGCATGATTTCACAGTTCTGTTTAAATGGAGTTTTCGGAGGTTTTTTTTACTTTTAAGTAAAAATTTTAAAATTTTGATATTTTCTTGTTTTGTCTAAGCAAAATATTTGAGCGTAAAATAAATCAATATATGCAGGAATAATGATAGTTACCAAATCATATGAGTACACTCTCATTACTTTATTCTTGAATAAAAATTAGGTTTAATTCCGCGACAAAATGTTAAACTTTCTTTTTTTTCCTAGATGGAATTATGATTTACAAGCTTGCTATCAACAAATTTCTATAAAAGGATTTTTATCTTTCATGGGGTCAGATAAAAAATTAAATATCCTAGAATGAAGCCTGCATTTCTATAGAGACTGAATCACAAGTTATATGAAGGCAGTTTTGTCTGTCATTTACTTTCAGCTTCACTTAATTGGAATAGCAAATAAAGCTTTACATTGCTGCATGTCACCACTATAATGCATGTGACTTTTTTCAGAGAATGCAGATGTTGTATTTTCTCATTAGCTACCTGCTTTCCATTAACTACTTCATGGAAGACAAATCACAGGTGAACTTTTATATGAGTCTTAGATTGTGAAGGAAACAGATATCACTGATTTCATTTAGTTTGGCCTCTTCCGTAGCACAGAACATATGATTTTTAATTCCTACTTCAAGTCAATAGCAATGCTTTGTTCAAAAGGAAAACAAAATCCAATCTTGTTAAAAAAAAAAAATCTGGTGATGGAGAATCCAATATAAATCTTGTCATTCTAACACTTAATTACTCTCACCGTAAAAACGTGAGTGTGTCTGCTTTAAATTTCTCCTTACTTTTTCTTTTCTGTTGTCCACTAAGTTAGCTCTGTGGCATTATTATCGTCTTTATTTTAAAAATATTTTTACTATGTTTTTCCCACATTTTGTAAATGTGACAAGCATGCTTCACCCTTAAATGTATTATTTGTTATTAGCCACGCTGAAAATACACACCAGGCTTAAACACAAAACCTATTATTGTATGCCAGCTGATCTCTACTCTCTGTTCCATTGTGTACAATAAATCTGGGTTAAACATAAGATAAGCTGAGTTTGCTTAGCCCTCTTTTCAGTGAGCTAAACTAATTCGAACAACCTTGATTTTCTGCAGGGTAGACTACTCCCACGGATAGTTATCATGAATCAGCTGACTTGTTATATGTGATGCCAGAATAACTTGTTCATATATCTGAGTCTAATAGTATCCTTGTCCCTAGATTATTGGAGACAGCACTGTGTATCAGTGGCCTGTATTCTTCATTATTTATCATTCCTTTAGCTTTTGTATCAACTCCAAGCTTTACTGGTAATGATTTTATGTTTTCTTCCACCTTGTTGATAAAATGTTTACTAGTAGAGAGCCAAAAATCAATCCCAGGGAGACCCCAGTCAGAACACACCTTATTAGTATTAATTCCCAATTTGCAATTATGTTGTGGGACATAGTTATAAACCATTTCTTTAATAATTCAATGTGATTTGAAAAACAACAGGGTTTCAATGTATTCTTTAAAAATTTCTTGTACACAAGCTAACTTCTTTAAAGGGCCTACATTACTATCCAACATTAATACTTTATTGAATTGAATCAGTCCTCTCAGCAAAGCATTGACATGAGCTGGTTTGAAAAGATTTATTTCAACCTTTGTCTATTCACTGGCATTAATTTATTATTTTCCTTTAATTCATTGTTAATTCAGTCTTGTCTCAAATGGTCCATCACTTTGCTTCAAATGTAAAATTGCTTGTAAATGTGAATGTAATTGTAAATGTAAATTGTAAATGTAAACATAATTGTTTGGATTATTCTATTTATTCTTCTTTAAAGAGTTTGTTTCTAAGCATTCTTTTCACTGCAGTCCTGGTATGTCTTGAAGATTGGATTAAATCTACTTTAATGATTTGGGTAGTTCCTGAGCCAGCTCTTTAAGATTCTTAAATAAAATTACTTAGTCCTACTTATTTAAAAGGGCATCTCACGTGAACCCAATAGAATTTGAATGGGAAGTATTTTATCATGATGTAACAACCAAGTATGGATCAGAACCCTTGATCATTTCAAGGTTTTCTATTTTCATTACAGATATTTCTAACAATCCCATGCACTACTTCCCCAATGTCCTGTTAGTAAATGCAGTATAGACCGTTTTGAATTACACAGTCATTCATAGACTTTGAAATGGTAGTTGTTCAGACAACATTGTATTAGCAGCTATAAACCAAAGTGTCTTCACTAGAAGAATTTACCCTTCATGTGAGCTGCATAAGTGGGTGTTAGTATTCCCTGGAGAAGAGGGATGTAGTGAGGTCTCCTACATCTTTTGGTAATACAAAAAATCACATTAAGGGATTGTCCCAGAAGAATCTAATCTCTGTTTCCAGAGCTGGGCTACCAGCTGTTTCCTTTAGCATTGTAGAAAAAGAAGGGGGAAGTAAAAACGGGGTGAAAAGATATCTGTCTTCAGTATTACCTGTGAAATCAGAGATCATATTATTAGATCCTCAGTCATGTATGATCAAGCCTTTGTAATGATATCCCCTTCTTTTGCTCATCATTTTTACATTTGTAGTAGTTATGCCACCTCTGGTGCAGTTTGCCATGTGGAATTACTGTTCCAGCTTCTTCAACCTCTGTTGTACTCTTAATAGTAAATTTAGCCACCTGATTAGATCCTCATATAGGTACTTAATGGCTTCTGAACTAGTTTCCACTGCAATAGCATTATTTTGTTGCTGTCTGAAGATATGGAGAACAGGCATGCATGCATAAAACTTCCAGGGAGAGCAGCCAGACACCATTTGCAAGATTGGTCTTTGCTAAACAGCCAAGGAGTAGTAATTCTGTAATCAGCATGAATGCGGAAAACACCTGATATTTAGATGCCTAAATGGTTCAAACACTTAGTGGGCAAGGACAAGCCTTAAATTCTGGTCCATGACTAGAAGCCCATGGCATCTTTCATAGCAATTTGTAAACCCAAAGTCTGTTTGTTTAGGTAAGGCACCAGATGATATTCATTTGGAAGGTCTGGGTTCAGTACAGACCTGCAGCTGCCATTTTGCTGCTCACTAACCTGTGGACATACATCAGAAGGAGATAATAGTGGCTCCACTACCCTCATTATCTATATGAACAATAAGCTTCATTTCAGAAGATTTTGTGTGTGCTTTTGTCACCTTGTAGTTTTGGGGTTTTATTTTTTTCCAATATCATATTCTGAGAATAAACAGCACAACGGGGTTATTATCAGTTGAAAAAGTAACCATACTCTGCTAACAATATTAATAGTCTTTCATGGCCTCCCTCATGCAATGAGGAGGCCTGAAATTCCAGAGATTTTTCTCTGGAGTCTGCAGTACTGCATAAATGTGGAACATCTTATATATCCTTCTCTTCTTACCTTCCTTTGGAAAGAACACTTTTAAAGTGTTTTCATTTCATTGATTTTATCAGAAAAATTCTATTGGGCAATATCTGAAATCATAAAATTCAAATTTTCTGAGGAGATGGCAGGTGATATGTGTAGCCATGTATTAATTTTTTTTTTCTTCTCAGTGACTGCACACATGTTAAGTAACAGAAACATACCTCAGTTTTAGATTGTAAATATTATTTAAAATGGCATACAAGTTTAATCAGCAATTAGTCATTAATCAAATCAAGCCAGTCATTCCAGATTCTGATTTTTGTAGTATGCATTTAGTCCTGTGTTTCTTGACTGATATTATCTGAAAACAAGCAAGTCAGAACAGGAGACTCAGTTGAATATGAATCACAGGAGGAAAAAAGTAGCTCTCAATTCATAGATCATTCTAAGGGATTGCTTATATTGTGGAATTCTGCCTTAATGGTAAGCAGAAAAAAATATTCCAGATTTGTCAGCATTTCATAGAATCACAGAATTAGAATAGTTATGGTTAGAAAGGATGTTAAAGACCATCTAGTTTCAATCCATTGCCTTGAGCAAGGATACGTTTCACTAGACTAGGCTGTCCAGAGACCCATCCCGGACACTTCCACTACCACCTCCCTGGGCAACCTGTTCCAATGCCCCACCACCCTCACTGTGGATGATTCCTCCCTAATATCTAATATAAATGTAACCTCCTTCTCCTTAACACCATTACCCTTTGGTCCTATCAGTACATGCACTGCTAAACAGCTGAGTCTAGATTTCTTGTAGGCCCCTTTAGGTACTGGAAGGCTGCTATAAGGTCTAAATTTGAGCCTTCTCCAAGCAGAAGAAAATCAGCTCTCTCAGCTTGTCTTCATAGGAGAGGTCTTTCTTCAGCCCCTGATCATCTTTGTAGCCCTCCTCTGGACTCACTCCAACATCTCTAAGTCTTTTCTGTTCTGGGGACCCCAGAGCTGGACACAGTACTCCAGGTAGGGTCTCACCAGAGCAGAGCAGAGGGGCAGAATTACCTCCCTTGACCTCCTGGCCACACTGTTCTTGATGCAGCCCAGGACACAGTTGGCCTTCTGAGCTGCTAGTGCACACTGCCAGCTCATGTTGAGCTTATCATCAATCAGCACCCCCAAGTCCTTCTCCTCAGGCTACTTTCAATCCATTCTCTCCCCAGCCTGTAGTTGTGCTTGGGATTGTGTCGACCCACATGCAGGACATTGTACTTGGCCTTGTTGAACTTCATGCAGTTCACATGGGCCCATCTCTCCAGCCTGTCCAGGGTGGAATCCCTTCCTGCCAGCATTTCAATTGCACCACACAGTGTGGTGTCATCAGGCAATTTGCTGAGGGTACGCTCTATTGCACGCTCTATGTCACCAACAAAGATGTTGAACAGTGCTGGTCCTAGAACTGATCCCTGAGGAGAACCACTCATCATGGACTTCCACATGGATGTTGACCACAACTCTTTGAGTGTGAGCATCCATCCTGTTCCTTATCCACTCAGTGGGTCCATCTGGAAAGTCCATGTCTCTCCAATTTAGAGACAAGGATATAATGCATTACAATGTCAAATGCTTTGCAGCAGTCAGGGTACATGTCATCAGTTTCTCTTCGCTTATCCATCAATGTTGTAACCCCATCATAGAAGGACACCAAATATGTCAGACATGATTTACTTTAGTGAAGCCACATCAGGCTTTTCCATGTGCCTGAGCATAGATTCACTGAAGATCTGCTCCATAATCCTGATAAGTACAGAGATAATACTGACTAGTCTTTAGTTCCTTGGGTTTTCTTTTTTTCTCTTTTTCAAAAAGTGGATATGTTTCTCCTTTTCCAGTCAGTGGGAACTTCACCAGGTTGCCATGACTTCTCAAAAATGATGCAGAGTGGTTTAGCAACTTCATTCACCGGTTCCATCAGGACCTATGGTTACATCACATCAGGTCCCATAGACTTTTGGACCTTCATATTCCTTAGGTGGACTTGAACCTCTTCTTCTAATACAGTAGGTAGGAATTTGTTCTCCAGTTCCTGACTTCGCCTTCTGAGGCTTGGGTGATGTAGCTAGGGCAGTTGACATTAAAGACTGAAAAAAAAAAAATCATTGAGAACCTCAACCTTCTTCATATACTGGGAAAGAATTGGTCCTGTATTGTTCCAGCGACACCTCAGTTTTTCCCTAGTTTTCTTTTTATCATGGAAGTACCTATAGAAGCCTCTCTTTTTGCCTTTGACATCCTTGGCCAGATTTAACTCTATTAAGGCTTTAGCTTTCCTATCCTAATCCCTGAACAGTTTATCTGCTTCCTTCCCAGCTTGCCTGCCCTCACTTCCACTTTGTGTATGCTTCATTTTTGTGTTTGAGTTTGCCCAGGACATCCCTGTTTTTCATGCAGGCCTCTGGGTGTTTTTGCTGGTCTTTTTCTATGTTGGGGTGCATCATTCCTGAATTTGGAAGAGATGATCCTTGAATACGAGCAAGCTTTCTTGTGCCATTCTTACCTCCAGGGTATTGTCCCATGGTACTTTATCAAGCAGGTCCCTGAAGATGTTTTCTTGACTCCAGGGCTGTAAGTGTCCTGTGCACCCTTCTCGTTGCTCTGAGGATCTGGAACTCCACTACTTCATGGTCACTGTAACTAAGGCTGCGCTTGAGCTTCACTTTCCCCATCAGCCCTTCATTTTGGTGAGAACAAGGTCCAGTGTGATACCTCTTCTCATTGACTTCTACGATCATATGACTTCTCTACCTCTTGGAGAAGGAAGTTATCACCAATGCATTCCAGGAACCTCCTGTATTTGCTATGCCCTTCCATGCTGGCACTTCAACAGACATAGGGATGGTTGAAGTCACCCATGAGAACCATGACGTATGAGCATAAGGCTGTTCCTATCTATAGCGGACCTCATCCATTTGGTCTTCCTGGTTGGGTAGCCTGTAGCAGATCCCCATTATAGTGTAACCTGCCCTTGCCCTCCCCTTAGTCCTGACCCAGAAGCTACTCCTCATCCATCCCCAGGTGTAGATCCATACACTCTAGCTTGTCATTTACATAAAGGGTGACATAACCTCCTTGTCTCCCTTGATTTGCCTTCCTAAAAAACTTGTATCCTTTAATTTCAACTCTCCAGTCATAGGAGCAATCCTACCATGTCTACATGCTCCCAACAAGATCAGAGCCTTGGAAGTGCACTCATATCAATAATTCATCCTGCCTGTTTCCCATGCCATGTGTGTTTGCACAGCGGCATTAAAGTGTGGCCCCTTCTCAAGCTGAGTGACTAGATGGTGTGGCTAGAATTCCTTTGTGCTACACTTCATGTTCTCTTCTCCTGACTCATGGTTCCCACAGCTCTAGGCACCTATTTATAGAAGTGGCATCAAAATGGTAGGAATAGGATGGTTTGATGGTTTGGTTTTTCACCCCTTTCCCAGAAACTTGAATTGAAAGCCCTCTTCTCCAACATGGCAAGGTGATCACTGAAGATATCTGTCCTGGTTCTGGCCAGGACAGAGTTAACTTCCCCAAGCAGCCAGCAGAGGAAAGCCAAGTTGGGGAAGGATGTTTTCCACACCATGTGACATCACTCCCCCATAAAAGAGTCTTGTTGGGAAGGGCAGATCTGCCTGGCTACCTAGCAGTCTGAGTTTGGTTTGTCTTCCTGACAGTGCCACGCTCTGCGTTCCCACCCTGTCATGTCAGTGCAGTGCTCAGAGTTATCACCAGGTGCCTGTGTTCTGTCCCAGGCTTTATTTTCCCTGTGCTTGACAGTTAACCATCCCCATCCCAACTCCTCCTGGTGCAGTGGTTAGCGAGCAGTGTGTGGTGCTTAGCTGCTGCCTGGGGCTGAACCCTAACCATACTCTTCCCCTTCTCTGACACATGGATGCCACCAGCCCCCAGTAGACCAGATTTCTCAATGCAAGTCCCATAGTCTAGAGTAGATGAACCACTGGCTGTGCATAACTTCTGTAGCCATTTGTTGATTCACCAGCTTTGACTGCCCCTTTCATACCCCTTCCTTTTGACCAGAAAGATTGATGGAAAAACTGCCTGTATTTCTAAGTCCCTCAGCTGTGGGCAAATCATGTTGAGCTTCTAGCTCAGTATGCTCTTTGCTAGTATTTATTTTGGTTTCATTTTCTTCTTCCAGCCTTTATCTGTGCAACAACTCCATTTACCTTGAACAGCATCACATAAAACATTTCATAATACATGAATTGTGCTTCTCTTAACTGTTTTCCTGTGTGGAAGAAACGGGTATAAATCTTTTATTCTATCCAAAAGTAATAAGTATGGCTATCTAATGGATACAGCTTTGCCTCATTTTCTGTTGAGGAACAAATTAAATCACTAGGAAGAAAAAAATTAATAATTAAAAGCAACATAATGTTACTAAAGAAATACCTGACTACTACTGTACACCGTTGCATTGTTCCTCTGTAATTTTTATTATTACATTATTTTCTTATGAGGTCTGTATTTAGACATCCTAGGAACACATGAACCAGTGGAACAGACTTTATTAAAATTTTCAGGGACATAACCAGTTTGAAGATGCTTATTTTCTTTTAGTACTGTAAGAAAAGAACAAAAAGACTGGTCAAGAAAAGGAAAGGAAAGGAAAAGCCTCATCATAATATTGTGCGGCTATGATGGAAATAGCAGTAGATATTCAATCCTTATTTACACATAACTAAATCCTTATGGAAATATACTAATATCAAGAAGGAAATTAAGTCTACTCATGCTTTCTTTGTTTATACAGGGTTTGTTGATCCTGCATTAGGACAAAGATTTTTCTATCTGGTCTGTTGTAGATTGTTCATTCTGATGTTTCTGTGAAGGCTAAGTTACCAGCAAGTGATGATCAGGATGGTGATTGTTCACATGTTTCAAGAAAGAGGATTTGACCAAAGCTGGTTGAGCATGAAACAACAAGGGAAATATACTGCTTATCAAAACAAAAACAACAACAACAAAATTACATTTTTGAATAGCTATATATGATGTATAATCATTGCTGTTAGTGCAAGTGAACTTTGACTTTATGGATGTCCACCTACATAAATGTAGAAAATGTAAAAGAAAGAACGGCATCCTCAGAAACAGAAAGAGAAGAAATTCTCAGTACAAAACAAGAGAAAACATGTATGGGTACACATACACAATTAAAAAAAAAAAAAAAGGATACCTATATTTAAAAAAGAACCTACATAAATTGCTAAATAAATAATTTCTGTACAAGAAATAGAAACCTTTTTAGCTTATTGAGGTGCCTAAATTGGGTTACATCTGTACATACACTAAAGAGAAGGAAAAAAAATAATTACTTCTCAAAGCTAGATGATAAAAACCCAGATAAAAAAATGCTCTCCAGATATACCAGTCCTTCTCCACAAACTACACTCTAGGAAAGAAGACTTTTAACATCAACTTGTTCCTGGCCTAATGCCAAGGTGAGATGAATAAAAGAAAAACTACAAAATTGGGTTTGATTCCTTCATTAAAGCCAGTAGAAAGTAGAAGAATAATAATGTTATAAAAGCACATTCTCCAGGGTAAATTTGTACTCTTTCAAGTCTCCAAAGAAATAGATTTTGGCTTCAAAAAGATCCACAGATGTTCACTTTGTCATGGTCTCAAAACACTAACTTCAAAATAGGACCCATTTTCAGTCACCTAGCTTAGAAATAGTCTTCATTTTTTTCCTCAAATAAAAATTGAATAATAATACTAGATTAGAAAAGGATTTTTTTTTCATAAATTGATAAAAATAAGCACCTTTTATTTTCTAATGGATCACATTTAAAGCTTGAAACATTTTTTTTCCTCTTCTTTTTTCCATATATTTTGGTATTCAGTTAATTGTCCTTCAAAGAAAAATAACTGTGAATTCTAACACCTCTTATATATGAGGTTAAAAATAGATCAATATGGTGCCTAACTGGAGTATAAGCCATGTGGTAGCCTGATGCCATGTTCAAGGATGGTCTTGTTTTATCATCAAGCTCCCCAAAGATAAGAGCTAGTTGGATTCTGGTTTGGGACCCAGGTAAATCCATCATTTCATTATGAATGTGTCGTACATCTTTGAGCAACCTTGACCAAGGGTATGGATGCCTGAAGAAGTTACGGATAGCTAAGTTTTGGTGCTGCAGTTTTACATTGCAGCTGTTGCTACATGGTCACTGAAGGTGCTCTTTTTCCAAGTGGTAGGAGCACAGAAGGGCACCTGTAGAGCAGTTTTGAGCTTCTTTGATGTATATGATTTTATTTTTTTAATATGCAAAATAGGTATATCCATGATTTTCTATGAGTAGTTTTGCATGCACTTGTACAGAATTTAAAATAAGTAGCTATTATTACTATCTCTGTTATTATTATTACTATTGCTATTAATAACAATACATTTGTTGATGCACTAAGCAAAATCTTTGCCGATGTGTGAAGTTCCAAGACAAGTAAATCTTTCACTCTCCCTATTAGTTGTCCCTCTCCTTCACTTTTTTCCTCATTAAAATGAAAGTAGTATAAAAAGGTCTGATCAGGATTGTAGCTGCAAAGAAAGTCAATAGGAACCAGTCATTTAACTTCTTTAGGCAGCTTTGAAAATCCCAGCCTGACATCACTACAAATTAGCTGAACCAGAGCAGGGTTTTTCTTGGTAATATGAGAGTCACAAAGTACTTCTGCTTAACAAATGTTTCTTTTTCGTTACAGAACTCTCAGACTTTTTTGAGTTTGATTCTTAACATGGATTTTTCATACAGAACAATAGTTAGTACTCTGACAGTTAACACAGTAATGAATGATTAGCCAGTAATTTATCTGCTGCAGTGTATAGCTCCACTGAGATGAGACAACTTTTCTTAAGATTTCTGGAAGGGTTTTTAGGGTCTTTGTCAGTTAATTTTTATTCACATCTGGCTGTAGTTATAGAGGACTATTGCATTATGCAGAGTGACTTCACTTCTTTTTAAAAGAATATATCCATTTTGAGGTGTTTTCTTTTCTTTTGGTTTGTGGTTGTTGTCTTTTGGAGGGGTTTTTTGTGGGTTTTTTTGTGTGTGTGTGTGTGTGGGGGGGGGTGTTGTTTGTTTGGTTTTGGTTTTGGTTTTTTTTTTTTTTTTTTTTTTTCTCCAGGTTCTATTTACCCTAATTCCACTAGCAGAATATCCAGTATGGATTATCTCCATAAAGTCTTACATGTTTTCACTTAACAAAATGCAGAATTAGGTATTTGGGTAATTTATCTAATGCACAGAAAGAATCAGACATCGAGAAAACAGTCCATAAGGCTGAGAAGCTACAGTAGGAAATGCACAGGGTGAAATGAGACAATAATTTCAGAGCTGTGGTGAATTCATTTTTATCTGTTTTGATAGAAATGTCTGTTAGAACTGCCACTCATTTTTGGTCTTGCTCTTAAAAAATAAAATAAATTCTAATGAACATAACTAGAGGTTGATAAAATCAGAGCAGAATACCCACAATTTTATACTTAAAAGCAAATCAGGAGTACATTTCATCTGACCTATGTTATTTGCCCATCTTGGGATGAAAAGAATAAGTCTCTTGAGTCTCTTTCCATTGACTTTACAGTATGACTAAGCTATTTAAAAATTCATAAATCTGGGAATATGAATGCCCCCTTAGTTGACCAAGTCTATGCAAGTTCCCTAAATCTGTCTATAGTATTCAGCTAAAGGACCTTAAGAAAGCTTCCATAGATGCAGTCAGTTGCCTTCGAACAGTATCTGTCGTAGTCTGCGTAGAGAGCTTAAAAGAGAAAAAAATAGGTTAATCTTGTCTCACTTTATGAAATCCACTGGAGCTTAATGGAACTCAATAACCATGCCACTAAAAGGTTGATTATGTGCATATACCACAGAAGAAATGCAGATGTTCACAGTAGAAATGTAAGTGTAAGAAATTTTGGTACCACAGTGTGACTGTACCATAAAGGTTTTCTGAAGAGTTAAACTTTGGGCTTGGGTATCTAAAACATCAACTTTAGTGCTGAGCAGTACTTATACAAAGGATCAAACAACTCTTGCATCCTACTGTTACTAACAGCCCTTTCACACTTGCATACTATTACAAATCTAATTCCCCCTGATTTGCCTCAAGGTCTGGTTTATACCAATTAACACTGGCAATAAGAGAAACAATAAAAATTTAGGTTATTATTAATGATTCAATACATTAATATTATTTCAAGATCTAGTTCTATTAAAGAGATATTAACCTACCTATGATCATGGTCCCAAAAGTCACCCTTTTAAAGAAGAAAAAAAAATCTGCAAGCACCCTTTAATGATAGATACAGCCCTGAGTCATTCACTCAGCTGTTTTATTACTTGTCTTTAATTCTGATGAGTTCAAAGCAGATGTGCATCACTGAATTCTCAATAAAAGGCCACTGCTTGTCCTGCTGAATAATAAGAACCTCTAATGACACCAATTAAGAGCTGTAAATGTCATTTACACTTGTTTGTTATTTTTCAAGTCAATAAGGCTATGTAAGGCAGAGGAGCCTAAGATCACTTAGATTGGAGCAATCTGGGGGGATATTTTAATTGAAATATTGCATAGAGTAACAATGAAAAACAAAAGGACAAAGGTAATGGAACAATTATATTTGTGATAGGGTAAGTTGCAGAAGATACCTCAGTCAAGAATTATGAGCCATAAATAAATAAATGTGCAAAACTGAGGAAATAAAAAAGGGGGAAAAAACCACCCACAAACTCCAAGTCCATATAAAAATAAAGCAAACCACTTCTAGATGAAGAGGATTTAAAGTAAATTTGTTCTAATACTAATTTCCAGCCCTACAGGTTTGATATACACATTCAGACAGAAAACTAGGATCTATACTAAGAAAGAGCTTTAGCGCACTGTCAGAACAACTAGGACTGATGACTGCACTAAAGCTCGTTTATTTAATATTACATTGTGGAGGATTGATAACAGGTGTTCTGAATGGAAATTAGTCATCTGGAATCTGATGTGTCTAGTCACAAATCTAGTTCCAGATCTCAGGCTTGAAGAAGCCTTATTCATAGGTACAGGGACTCTGTATATCTTGTTTTGCCATCAAAATTTCCATTAGAGTATGCCTTAGAACATTCTTTTGAGATTATCTTGCAAGGAACAGGAAGCAAATGAGTAAAACCAGTACTCTGAATCTCAGTGGCCCAAATATGTATGGCTAAAATAGCAAAGATTATTCACTGCTTGCCAGTGTGTGTAAGCAGCCGACCTCATTAACTGTATGTCACTAAGATACTCAGAACTGTTGCCCAAGTGTCTCAAATACTACCTGCATTCACATGGTACTTTAATTTTTCCTGTTGTTCCGTGCAAGGTCTCCACAGAATACTTCTCCTTCAGTGTTCAGCAAGTTGCAGAGTGCTGCTTTCATAGTCATGATCCTCAAACACGAAGCTTCTTTATCTATCATGCATAAGGATACCAGCACTGTGGTCATGGGTAATGATCATAGACAAGGTGCAGAACAAGAACTACATCTGTGCCCCACATCAGAGTAGGTCAATGCAGGATTTTTCACAGCTGTATGAGAAAAATTGAATAAAACTATTTTATAGAAACAGAAAAATATATTTTAATCTCTTACTACCCAATTAGCTGCCCTCTCTACTGACTCATATAATTAATCTCTATTTCTTTTTTTCTCCCTCTTTAATGTGGGAATTAGGACATGAGCAGGAATCTGATTCGAGAAACACAAACTGGAGGCAAAGCAGAGTGAGGATTCAGATCTTTGCCAAAGGAATATAAAGGCAAGTTTCCTAGCAAATAGGTTGCTAATTAATTTGGCAGGAGTTTATCTTACTATATTTTGGTTTTGGGAAAGTAGCGTGCTTTGCTGTGGCCAGTAACATGTGCTCTCCAGTCTCTCATCCCATTCCACCCTAGCAAAGCTGTCTGTACATCTAACTGAATTAACCTTTTACCTTCTATGAGATTTATCATTTTCATGTGGAGGACCTTGTTTGCTAAATTTGTGTTAAAGTTTTTTCTAAGTATCTAGGAAACTTGAAAGAATCTAAGTCTTTGTGCTATTTATTATAAGAACATCTTTTACACTTTGGATATCTTTAAAAATTCTGTAAGGTTTTTGTTCTAAGTAATGCAGGAAGCAATATGTGCAAAATAATGGACAAGATGGAATCATTTGAATAAAAATACCCCTGTTTTCTGTGAGCAATAATGGAAAAAATGAGGTATCAGTTGATACAATCACAGCAGTCCATAAATACTTTTTATGATAAAAAAGAGAGAAAGAGAAAGGAAAATAAAAATAAAGGAAAAGAAAAAGAATAAAGGAAAAGGATAATAAAGAGAAAAAAAAAATTACATGATTCCTAGCTAAACTGTGGTAGTCACTGAATCAGGATACTGTGGATGATAAATGTTCATGAGTTCCCAAAGTTCCTCCTGCATCACAGACTTCTGCGATAGAATATAAGAGCTAAAAGCTTTCCCATATTTGCACTGTTCCCTACATACTGATATGGGCTATTTTCAGGGGTGGGATACTGATCTAGATTAAATTGTTGTCCCTGTTGCTATAGCACTTGTAACAGAATTGTGTTTTGAAGTGTCTGAAAACATCAAACCAAATAGTATCCCAGTAAAATGCTATGATGCTAATGGTTACATTTCATTTTTTTGTTTTGTTTTTTTTTTTTGTTTTATGCCAGGGGAAATGGAGGGTGGGCGGAGGGTAGCCAGATAAACAACAACATAAACAAAACACTTCTACCGTTGCAGCCTAGCATTCTATCTACATCTGTCTTGTACTTCCACCAAGTAGCAGTTATTGAGTGCTTTTCAATTGGCATTTATGACTGCCTCTAATGGCTTGCTTGTACATGAGGCTTGCATATCCTAACTAAATATTCAGTGATTTTTCCTTATTCTAATGTCCTTAATTAGATTTATGAACTCTTTACTATGTTTTATGTTGATGAGGGACTGAGAATAAAATCCCGAAATGCTCACTCTAATAAAATATCACAGCTAACCAACTTGTGCTTTTGCATGTGTTATTTCAATGAATAATGAGCTTTAAATAATGTTCTGAATATGTTACCAACGATAGGCTAAGGAAATATAGACTAGTGATCTATTACAATACATTAATAAATGCACTGGTACATATAGTCTGCTGTCCATAAGGAGTAATTGATCATACTGTAAGAGCAGAATTCACCCTTCCAGTAACTAAAAGAGGATTAAAAGAAAGATGAAGAGCTGTTGTTTATGAGAGCATGTAGGGACAGGACAGGGGGTAATGGCCTTAAGATGAAAGATTTATATTATATATTAGGAAGAAATTCTTCCCTGTGAGGGTGGTGAGACACTGGAACAGGTTGTCCAGAGAGGCTGTGGACACCACCTTCAAAGTTGGATGGGGCTTTGGGCAACCTGGTCACTCTAGTAGATGGTATCCCTGCCCATGTCAGAGGGTTTGAACTAGATGATCTTTAATATCCCTTGTGATCCATGATTCTATGATTCTATGATTCTATGAGCAAGTTTAGGCATAATGGCTTGAGGCTTATTTTTGTAAAGCCTTGTAAATAACCAATCATTTTATGTAGTAGAAACTAACATCTTACCATTTCCACTTTATTTTTTTTGAAACCGAGATAAATTATTGAGCAAGGTATAAAAATGTTTGCAGTTTAAGATATCTTTGTCTCACATTTTCATACTCAAAATTAGTTTCTTTTCCTAGAGTAGATACTGAAAATATTTAAGGAACTTAAACTGTGGTCACTGTCAAGAAGTAGCAATCTAATCAAATTGACATACAACTAGACAGAGAGCCAGTACCTAGTAATAATTACCAAAAAAACCCCACAAACACACAAAACAAAACACCAAGCCTCCAAAAAATCCCCAACAAACAACAACAAAACCTACATCAAACAAACAAAAAATCAAAGCTGACTATTTCCATACATTTGTTCACAACACGAAGACTAACATTAATTTTTTTTTTACCAGTATCCAATCATTCCAGTGTGAATTCTCTAGATACCAAGCCTAATTATGCATTGTGTTGGTAATCATGCCTTTTACTCAGAGGAAACTATGTCCAGATGTAATATATATGAAAACAGCCCTGTTGACTTCAGTAGATCTGCTGTGACTGACATCAACTCAGTTACATAAGAAAAAGCATATTCTACTGGCTTTTATCCTTCTACAATTCCTTCTTACAGGAAGAGATATCAGGAAAGTTTCTCTGTTTTGTGATGTCATCATGTGAGCAGGTAGTTATTCCTTATTGTAGCAAAACCAATAATTTTGTGACTGACTTCCATCATTCCTCCTTTCCTATTTTGTATGACTCTTTTGCTGGCTTTACCAACAGGCATGAAGCACTTAAGTCTTTCCCGTGACTCCACTGTGCTTTGTAGAAGAATCTAGAATGATATGCTCTTTCTGCCAGAGACCATTTTTCACTTTTTTTGAAATAGTCAAATGGAGCCTGCTTTGTCAGGGGGTTG
This sequence comes from Hypotaenidia okinawae, assembly GCA_027925045.1. Classification (NCBI taxonomy): domain Eukaryota; kingdom Metazoa; phylum Chordata; class Aves; order Gruiformes; family Rallidae; genus Hypotaenidia; species Hypotaenidia okinawae. The sequence goes on along the minus strand of BSDF01000005.1, from coordinate 7,556,902 downwards.
GACCCGATGATCTCTCGAGGTCCCTTCCAACCCCTGCAATTCTATGATTCTATGATTCTATGTTGATTAAGGCATGCTGATGTTCCTGATCTACTACTGCAACTAATATGTTCTTGTGAAACAAAAGTGACATACCAAGGGCAGCTGGTAAAAAGATCTTCTAAAGAATTCCCTCAGGAATGCCAGAAGAGTGTGCACATATATATAGATTTTGACTCACACTGAACTATGCACTTACACAGAGCAACAGGTTTCTTTCCAATGTTGTTACTAACTTACAGACATATGTTCCCACTAATATGTATCTTAAAAATTAGACATTGAGAGCTTGGAAACTTGCATTCATGTGCATATAAATACCTGTGTAGCTAAACTACAAAGCAAGACCAATATAAATCAAGATGGTAAACCTCAGCTCGAGAGTTTAGATGTCTGCTATCCAAGTTCTAGCTTGATGTACAAGTGTAACGTTAGTTTAATTTTATACAGATATTTTGTGTTAAAGTGTAGGACAGTAAGTGTGCAAAAGTAACAAAAGATATGAAAAGTTTTTTAAAAGAGTCAGAGTGACATTGTTAAGACAGAAAACATTATGTTAATGCTGAAAGTTAAAAAGCTCTATGTAAAATTTCAAAACATCAGAAGATGACAGCATTTTTGAGGTACAGATAAAAGCTGTGAAATCTGATCTTTCCACTACTGATAGCAAAGGCTGACCAAATTTCTTTTTTCTTAGCTATTAATGCCTTGCTCATTCAACCTTTGTATATATTGTATTTCTTATTCAATAAATATTTATATTTAGAAATTTATGATACAATTAGGCTGGATTTCTGGAGATCTGATCCAATGTTGTCTGAAAGAATTTGAACTAAGGTCCTGTAAAACTATATTTCCAATAAAGCAGATTCCACCACTTCTCAGTAAAGCCTTTTCCAGCATTTAATTGCTGTCACTGAAAAAGAAAAAAAAGTCTTCTGATTGCCTTGATAAATCATTTTCTGCAATCCTTTATTCATCTAATTTTTCAGACCAAAATTAGGGCTAAAATTTAGCAAACTAAAACTGAACACAGTGTTCCATGTGTATTCAAACAAGTGAAGACCAGAGTGGAATAATCACATTCCTCCTTCTGCTGAGTATGTTCTTGCTCATGGAGCTCAGGAAACAGTCTTTCTTCATACCTGAAAGAACATTGTCATTCAGGACCCTAAAGTCCTTCCAGCAGAAGTGATATCACTAACCAACGGAGACGCCAGCATGTACTGCTGCTGCTTCTGTCCTAGCAGCAGGATATTACATTTGCCTCATGTCAAACCTTATTCAGGTCCTGTTGCCCCTGCCTTGTTTGTATCCCACTTACAATATTTCTCTGCTCAAAGAAGTAGTTCTCCAAATCTATGTGATGTGTGGGGGTGACGGAGAGGGGTCACAGTTAAAATTGCCATTTATTATAGCCTATTTGTCACATATCCATCCTGAGAGACTGCTACATGATTCTTAGCAAATTCTAAACTTTGCCAAAGAGGTAGCTAATTAGATACAGCCTGTTCTCTGTGAAGTTCCTGTACGTGAAATGGGTTAAAATTTTTTACTCTCTCCACTTTCCATTCAGAATCACAAATTGGGAGCTCCCGAGCCAGTCACTGCTTCTTTCCTTCTTTATTATCCCACAACTATCTTTAACTTAAACCAGTTACATCATTATTTTATATTTTTCCTGTATCAATATCACCTAGGGTCCCTCAGTTCAAATTGATCTCTGCTTCCCACTTGTATTCTGTAATGGAGAGGTAGAGGATGATGACGACAACTGATCTGTCAGCTCTCTGTGGTGATCTGTCAGCTAAACACAGGACTTTCCCTACCTTCCTGATTTTCCCAGGTAAGATCTGTGAGAAGCGCAGGGAGTGCTACTTTTCTTCCTGAAGTTCATACTGGATTACATAGAAAGACATATTTCCACTTCAGAAGTATATTGGCATGATAATAAAGCCAGAAAGCAGGCCCCTAAAGCAAAGAAATAGACAACTGGAACACCCTTTTTGGAAATAAAGAATTTCAAGTAGAAAATGTGTTTTAGTCAATACTGTCTTGATTTTGACGATTTTCCTTTTTCTTTTCCCCAATGACATTTCAAACTGAACAAGCACTACTTGTTGAGAGCCACATTAAAATATTGCATTTCCAAATGTTAATTTGACTTCATATGGCATGTGGAATGGACATTTATTTCACAATAAATGACAATTTGGCACATCAGAGTTGGACAGGCTGAAATATCAAAACTATTTTACAGTACAGATTTGCTCTATTTGCTTTTCATGCAAACATACAAACTTATTTTTTTGGGGTTGTTGCTCTGAATGGATTAAAACCAAAGCAAAGCAAACCAAAACTTAAAATGGCTTTTTTCTCCCTGTAAAATTTCGGTGATTTCTGTCCCAATTAGGAGGGAGTATTGGAACAAAGAATTTTCTGATCAGTTCTAATATGTGCGTATACCAATATGATTCAAAGCAAAAGTTTGTTATTTTTAAGCCCCAAACAACCTGCAAGAACTTTTTGGAAAATGCAGGATGCCTCAGACTTCATGTTAAAGTATTGTTGTATAATATAAATTTTGGGGTTTTTTTCTTAGAATTTATTGATAATGGCTGGAATGGATATCAATGGTTTTACCAAGGAAGGCACAATTTATTAATTGGAAAGATTTCATGACTGAGCACAAGAGGTATAAACAAGACCTTTGAAATCAGTGTTTCTTCAGCAATGCCTGTTCTCTCAAAGCACCTTCATATTTATATGTGTATAATATTAGAACAATAGTCTTTGAATCAATATCTATACATGAATATTAATCTTTTATAGAGAATTCATTAACAAAATCAAAATTTATTACACCACAAAAATTAGTTCTGTGATACTGTATCATCCAATCTTACCGTCCCAACTGACTATGTCTACAGTGCAGAACTGTTTCTGACACCTGCATAAATATGCAGAAAATTATGTATTTTCTCTGTTTACTTTTCCTTAGGATAAAGAGTAAAACAGTAAAAAGAGGCTAAGACACAACAGGGGATGCAAAACAGACAAGCTGCAACAGCCTACATGGGAGGATATTACAGAATTACTGTTGTTGCAATGGCTACCAGCTGTGCATCTGGAATGAGCAGGTTTGGAGTCCAGGAGTTTTTAATACAGGAAAGAGTTGGCTTCAGATACACACGCCTTTACAGTTTTATTTCAGTCTTTACTTCAAATGTTTTAAAGAAGAATATTTCAACAACTCCAGATATTTCTGTTGTTCTTCAAAACAACCAAAAGTGTGGGTATGCTGTGTCTGTGCTGACAGCCTCACGTCTCAAACAGCCCTTGAGCACTTAAAGTAAAGGAATAAAGTTGGACCAGATGACAAAGTCATTCTTCTTATTAGACATATTCACTGACAGTGTTTGACTTGTGATTCAGTACTTATCCAGACTTCCACTGTGTTAGAGTACCCCCTGGTTACTACCAGGGTTGTGTGACCAAGTTGTCTTTGTGGAGAACCTAGGATGTTTTTGGCAGAAAATCTGAATATCCAGACCTCTACCTGGTGGCACAACCAGGACAGACATTATAACCCAAGAACCTGAAAGCATCTCCTGTTTCCCTGGAGATCACAAGAACGAGACAAGTTATGTGTTCACTGCTATAATGAAAGGAATGAAAAGACCCTACAATTTTAGGTTTCTCTTCAGTCTCTGCATATGAACATAATCCAGTGGACAGAAACTTTTGATACCAGATCTATCCTGCACCTGATATGAACAAGATTATTGCATCCTAAGATGTTATCACAACGATATTAAATCTAATATATATATATTTTTAAGCAGCAAGCAAAAAAGTCGTCACCAATTTCCTTAGTAATATTTTATCCACTTTCCCCAAATTTCCTCTCTCAGTCAAAGATGGTGAGTCTTGCAGTACTATATCTTTTCTGGGGATAAGATAAGTCAAATTACGCTGAAGTTATCAGAATCAAATGATTTTAAAAGTTATTCTCAGAAGACTGGTGAACCACTATCTGACATCTAACCCAGGCTGACTAGTTCTGCTGTAGTCTGTTCTTATTCTACAAGCCATTGGTTCTTTCTCTGCAATCCGTTGTTGGTTACCACTTCCCATAATTTTCCCTAGAAGAAATCTGAAACAAACCATTCTGTATTTTTTTTCCATTCCTCTGTTTACAAACTCAGACAACTCAGATAATCTTCTGGCATTCTCTAGTAGCCCTTTCTTTAATGAGATCAGCTGGCTGTATAGCTTTTTTCAGTGTATACTGCCAGCTAATGGCAACTTTATTAGGTATTTGCAGTGAGATGATGAGCCACCTGGGAGTATTAACACCTGGATTTACAGTCACAATGGTGGAGCATATTGAAGTCCTTCACTACACTGAATTACTCAATAATAGCTTTTGGAAACATAAATAATCAAGAAGCATCATTTTTGAAGATAAAAGCCAAGAACATGTCTGGCTAATTGACCATGATGGAGTTGTAATAGTGAAATACTGCACACTTTTGGAGTAAAGTTCTCTATCAGGCTGCCTATATCTAAAGCATTGAGGGTTGGCAACTCTACTGAAGTTTATAGATTCACACTGCTCCTGCCAATAAGATGCACATCAGATTTTACATTGGTCTAGTCTATTGCAATAAACTGTGGAAATCTAAGAACCACTGAGATAATGTGAAACAGGAGGAATTCAAACAAGATTAGCTCATGGAGAATGCCATCAAGATTGCTAATTCGGTTTGCATTGAAATACAGGAAAGGTCAGATCCTGGTACCAGTAGAATGTTTCATCTTGTTTCTCTAGTTTTGGTTAAGAAACTGTAGAAATTTATTTGTATTTTAATGCTTTTAGCTCCAACTGATTAATGAAATGCTCAATATTACATGTAGATATAACTGAAAAGAATAGACTTAAGTGTGAGAATTACAACTTGGCTGAATGAGACCTGTATTTACTCAAATTAATTCAGAGGATAAAAGAAGGTGAAAGAATGCAAAATATAAAAGTATATACATGACAATGAATATACAAATGTTTTTTACTTCTAAATGTTAGGTTTTAATGCAGTGGTTTTCAAAGGAAAGGTTTTGTTCTTTGTTTTTTTGGGGGTTGACTTGTGAGAAATTGCAAAAATTTCAACAGAAAAGAGTTGTAAAAAAATTCATAGACTGTCTGATTAACAATATACTTTACACACTCACCTCACAAACCAAACAAAAAACCCTATAATTTGTATTTAATTCTTTCTTTTTTTTTTATTTTTTTTGGTCAAAATTTAAAAAAATAGAATCCTCCACAATTTTTTGCCAACATGAAAATTTCTATGGTATTTTTTTCTATAAACACCAAAATTTGTGAATAAAGAAAAAAACAAACAAAAATCACTTCACCAATAGGTATTTAAACCATTTAAACTTCAGGGAGTATCTCAACATATATTAAGTGGTATTGGAGAACTTACTTCAGTAACTATACACAAACAGAAACCACATTTTACTTACTGCCCCATGTAATTAACTGGTGAGGTACAATCACTTCTTGTTCTCTCCCCAACCCAAAGTGCATTTAATTATTCATATGAAGTGGAATGGTTTCAACAGAACAAGTAAAAGAAAGCAATGCTGCAGCATCTCGTAGCCTGGTGGTTAGCATGTACCACCTCAGGGTCCCATTTCTCCCTCTCTGCATCAGAGAGGCAGAAGACTTTACTTTGGACCACTCACAATGCAGGTGAACACCCTGTCAGGTTTTGGGTACTACCTGTGCCACATACCAGGGTGCTTGTGGCCCCTGGTCTCTGGACTTACAGAGGCTTCTGGACCCATCTTGACTCAGGCTGTATGACAGCCCTGAGGATGAAATGATCACTCTGCCTCTTCTACAGAAAAGCTGACTTTGGTGTAACTTGTATTCCTAGAATTTATTATACAAGGGAGGTTCAATAAATTAAGTACAATTTGTTCCTGCTCCCCTGGAGCTGTTAGAACACAGGAACTCATGCTGCCTGCCTAGGCAGTTCCAGTGCCACAGAGTCTGGGAGCTCCCTGGGAGCGGCAAAGAACACCAGTGCAGCAGGGCAGGGCCTAGTAGCTAGGGCCTGTCCCACCACCCTGGCCAGGGGCAGGGCAGCCTGGTGGGCAGTACCAGGCATCTGGCACCTTTCTGGGGATGGGGACAGACTCAGGCCAGACCAACTGTCATTTTGTAGTTGGGCCCAACTTGAGGCCCATAGCCAAGCTGCTCATGGATGTGGAGACCAACATCTACAGCATCTGTGGGGCAGGCACCAGCAACCCCCATGGGAGGCAGTGACAGTGAGGACTGTGGGGACCTCAGGACATCGATGTGCAGCAGAAGGGCAAAAGTTAGGTATGTTTTAGAAATGGAAAATTAATTTAGCTCTCTAACTTAAGGCAGGGCTGAACAGGACACAGTGCTCATTTCCAAACTACTCACTTAACTTCACGCTTATAAGACTTTGTTGTTTTCTCTACACCTTTATGGGTTACTGCTCCATATCCCCCTGCTCCCAGGAAGACCATTCTGTCACCCAATGAAATACTCCTGGCTGAATGTCTAACTTGAAACAGACATAAAACACATGTGCATAAAGTCTTAACATGTGATATTTAAAGTCACATCTCCTGAAGTACGGTGCAGCATAGTATTCTAGACTATTTTCGTCCTTTCAACAACCCTGATAAATATCCATTTTATCACAAGTGCACTCCATATCTATTGACTGAGGGGAGAAAGATTGTAGTAAACTAATTAGAGCAACTAGGTTAATGGGTGTTCTGCCATACATGTACAAGTGTAAACCAGGCATGTCATATTGTCTTGGGACAGTCTTTGGTTTAATGAGGCAATGCTGAATGGGATTTGAGAATGTGGGGATCAGCTATAGAATCAGGGGGAATATCATACCCAAGTGGGATATTGCAACCAGGCTAGGATGCTAGCTGTAAACTACAGATGTTGTGCAAGTAAGCCAGAGACCAGTGTGGGTATTCTCCGAGGGCAACAATTACAGTTACCTGAGCACAGAGATGGCTGGAGTGATCATGATAAATATTTTCTACTTGTTTGAAGAAAATAATTCTATAGCAAAATTATCCCCACTTATTAATTAATTAGGCATCAGAAGTTATTTCTCAAACAAACACACTAAGAAAATACCTGGACTTCAGTTAACCAGTTAGTGCATTTGTGATTTTAATTAAGGAACTGGACATAAGAAAGACAAGCAGAGCAGAAATTGCTGAAAGCAATAATTAATGAACTACGAAAGACAGGGCATGAAGCTTTTTATAGTTGTTGCCATTTTCTTCCTCTCACTGCCAACCAGTCAGATAAAAATTTGCTTAGACGAAGGCATCCCAATTTAGACTCAAGGGACCTCAGTGTCTATTGGAATCAAGACAATCTAAAAACAGCTCTGTTCTGCTTCAAAAAGGTAAATGAACCTTCTGTGGAAAGCAGAAGTGTGAAAGGTTCAGAAGAAACCCATTACAAGCTTCAGCACACACTTGTGACAAGAATTGTGACTCTGTATTTGCAGGACACAGTCTCCCTCCCCGAGGGATGCCAACTAACCTGAGAAGTTAAAACATTGCATTCACTTCAGCTCTATAACTTCTTGTCTCAGATGGTGGTCTAATTGTTCTTGTAATGTTGCTCCTAAAACAGATGAAGATTTTTTAGCATTCTTAAGAGCAGAGAAGTTAAAGGTTGCTGCTCAGAATATATTTAATTAAGTTGTATTCTACTATGTAGTTATATTTTGTCAAAATGGGAGTAGTTTATACAAGCATATTGGCCTCAATACAGTTCTATTCAGGTTAAGTTTTATCTTTCATTTAATTTGTATTCTTTTTTTTTCTGTTTTTTTTTGTTTGTTGTTTTTTTGGGTTTTTTCTTCTTTGAAAGGGAGAGATGAGTACCTCAATTCCTTTGGACATGAATCCAAACCCCAAATCATTGATTAGCAAAATAGATGTTTCAACACAATGTGGAAAAAGAACAACTTTCAAAACCTTGAAAGTTGCCTCAAAATGAAAGTGTCATCCTGTCGACAGCTCCAATTCTTTAAATTGTTTTGCCTGACACTTAGTAGAGCTTCCAGTAAATGGACTTCTTTGATCATATCTGAAGAATTGTATGTCAAAATCATGAAGCTCATTGTTCATTTTCACTCTTATTTCTGTCTTGCAGAATAAACCTTTGTAGCTTGAGTTTTGCATGCTACTTCTATTAGTACAGAGAATCAAGATTGCAAGAATCAATACTGCACATAGGGTGAAATAGTACTTCAATTGATACTGGAATATTATAATATATCCATACACATATACACACACATTATCATAAATGCAAAATATAATTTGTGTTCATTGTGTGATTATTTTTATCAACTCACCACACCAGTCCAGTCAGTAATGGAATATTATTCTGAAGTGCTGTCTTTGATAAACAGTATCTGCTGAAGATCAGGCCCTGTGCTTTTAGTTTTTTCAGATATCACATCTTTCATGGATTTTGGAGAGAGTACCCAGAAGGTACATTCCAGGAGCTGTTGTTAAGTAACAGAAGCTGTTTGTAAAAGTCACTTACTTAAGAAAAGCTAGGCAAATACAAGAAAGGTTACAAATTCAAACATAGTAATAATTCCTGTTAAGTAGAATCTGTAAAATCTATTTTCTTTCAGAAATTATTCTCTTCTGACAATCACTAAAGGCCCAGGACTAGAAGGATAACTAAGATACAGTAGTAATTCACCGACTACTAGAAGAATATCTAGACAAAGCTGTTCCAACTTTTTCCCAAATGTCAAAAATCTAAAAAAATGATTATTCATGGAAATAGCTGAAAACACTCATTGGCTATTTTTTTTTTCTTTTCCTGTTTTCTTTAGTTCTGCAGTACAAACTCTGAAATAAGCATTAACAACTGGCTAATTTTGTCATGAAGCTTCATTTTATGTTTTTTTCCACATTTCTTAGCCTCTGGATTCCTTATTTAGAGTTTGTTTGATATAGATTCCTACTCACTTTGCCTGCAGCATCAGTTAATGAGCATGCCTTTATTCTAGAACAAAGTAAAGGAGCCATTATTGCAGAAATTGTTTTCCATTAGGAATAAAAGGCCTGGTCAAGGCAGGGAATTTGTTTGTTATCTTTCCGGTGGTTAATTTTCAAGTCCTCTATTAATCATAAACAAAGGTAAAAGTAGAAACAGATTTTGCATTTCACTGTTTCTCATTTATATGTGGACTTACTGTAAGTAAGTGTCATGTAATTCCTGCAAAATTTTTATTCCATCCTGCTATTAGATTATTAAGCAGCTGTTTGCATGTATGGAGTGGCATATGTACTTTGAACGTTTAGTTTTCGTGACATACCTGACCTTTCAAAATGAAGAATGGTGGAGCATCAAATCCTAGTACAAAGCTCAGAATAGAGCTCACAATTGTCATGGGAACTGACATCATAATTGTATCTCATTTTTCTTTCCTTTTTTTTTTTTTTTTTTTCATTCAATGCAGGTTTAGGTGAATCCGAACCCATCAGCTATGTACTTAAAAGGATCTAGTACCAGAGCTTTGCCTCTTTCTAAAATATTGTAATGAAGCAACTAATCTCTTAGGCTATTTAACCAGTGATATAAAGTCATAGTTTTGTTATATTAGTTATAAATTGATCTCTTTCCCTCCAGCAAAACCTTTTTTTCAGTATATAATTTCTTTGAGCCAGGATGCATTTGCCTGCTTTCCCTCCAGAAGGTAGAAGGGGCTGCAAGGGGCTGCATATTCCACATCTTGATGCCAGCAGCATTCAAGCATTATTTATTTTTTACTTTAAAAAAACAAATGGAAACTTGTAAAGTTTCTCACCAGTTCCCATATAGACATAAACAGCTCATCCTTCTCTCAGTGTTCTTATCTTAAATCTATGCAGTTGCAGAATTTTAAAAGAACAGTCAAGTTGAAGAGTGTAGCAGCACAACCAAGGGAGTGATAAAGGAGAAAAAGAGAAAGACATGTAATAAGACTGGGTTTGAAAATGAAGAGGAAAAAGGAAATGCTTAGTCTAGCAGGTTAAAAAAAGGCTCAGTGAGGACAACTCCACCCAATTTGGCACAGGTAATATAGCTGACTGACTTGCCACTTCATATCTACCAACTTTCAATCTGTGAATCTCTTTGGAGCCATAATGCTTAGCACTGCAAATCATCCACTGAAAGAACCTTCAAGTCTTTGGAACTTATTGATACAATTACCTTTGTGCTGCTGAGTTGAATGCAATGTCCATTGTTTGCCTGTAATCCTTGTCTGCAATTACAAGAAAAAGAAAAGAAAAGAAAGTATTAATCTGTGCAGCATATATCTTTTGAGTACTCTTCCTCTTTGGATCAAGCTAAGCTAAGAAATTCGTTTAACCTTTTAGTGTCAAGTTTAATGGACCCAAGGTGACACTATATTTTTTCATTGTGCAGTACAGTTTATGATTGCAATAAACCTGAAGGAAAAATTGATGTTGACAAAGATTATATATATATTTTTCTTCTCCTCCTGGTAAGACAGAAAAGTGACAAGTGTCACTTTTAAAAGCAGTAGCCTCGCGTACAATCTAAGGACAAGGTTAGTCATCAATCATGTCTTTTCATAAGTCTTCACTGATGAGTTTGACTTTGGACCTGCAATCTTTGAACCTTGTTTCAGCTTTTGTCCAGAATCATAGATTCATTCATTCATTCATAAATTCATGGATTTTTTAAGGCTAGAAAGGACAATTACAATCATCTTGTGTGACCTCTTACATTACACAGGCAACAGAGTTCAAGTTATTATTCTCTCTACCCCTGCTTCTTTCACAAATGTTTTCACATTGTTCTTCTCTTGCACTCAGTTGCTCATTGTGATCCTAAAACATTTTAAAATACTGCCTCCACCTCTCCTTGTTTTGGATGTATTCCTCCCATGGATCACTCACAGAATAATTCTTTGCATAAAGCATGAAACTAACAATTTACAGCTTGTTAAACACAGAGAATATTACTTCTGTGTCCTAAGAAATGCACATTATCCACTAGTTTTCATCAGTAGAGACTGTCTTCCCTGCTTGTTCATCATCTAATCTCTTGAAACACATGAATTTAACAAGTGTGTGGTTTTTGGGGTTGTTTTCTTTTTGTTTGTTGGTTGGTTGGTTGGTTTGGTTTGGTTTTTTTCCACATTTCTTACTAAATGTGGTGAAATAAAAGGTACTATTATGATTCATATCCATATCTGATAGTTCTTCAAGCCTCAGTCTCTCACTTCCCATTTTTTTCCCTTCCATCTCTTAAGTCTGTCTGAATCTGTCTCTTTTCTTATCTGTCTACCTCATAAAAGTTTAAATGCAAAGGACTTCTTAGTTCACAGGTAAAATAAATTGCGATGTGTGTCTAGTAACAGTTCATAGCCTTTTATTCCCCCCACCCCTTATACAAGAATTAATGGAATGCACCAATCTGCCATTATGTCCTTGACATGTAATTTGTTATAAATAATAATACAGATGATTACAGGGAAAGCTACTACTGCTAGGAGTGCATCAGTTTGCCGGCATGGGGATAAATAAGACAGCTCTCTCTGTGGGTGACTCTGTCATCACGTTTTGTACTGGAGCTACCCAGCAGGCTTAACAACGTGAGTCCTGTCATGGCTAGTCTCAAAGTTTCTTCAGAGAGAAGCCGGAGGGCTAAAGCCCTTTTTAAAGAGAAATAACTAAAAGGAGTTAAAAATAAGTGGCTCTCCGATGGGCCGCTGTGTCGAATGTATTTAATTGCCCACAAGTCGCATATCTTCCCTTCTTCGTATTATTGCACAAACCTGCTGCATTGCTATGGTACAGCAGTTACTCAGGTTTTATCTTCTACAGAGACAAGCTGTAATTTCTTTTATAGGGAAAAGGGAAAAAAAGACTCATAACAGAGAAGGCAATTACTGGAGCAACAGTCAATGCCAAAGATGGGAGAAAAGGTTGTGTTGTTATTCAGGTGCAAACCAGAGAATCAAAAGTCCTGGAATGTATAGCAGTTCTGCCCCATACCTGTGTGGGTAATTTACTTAGACTTAACAGTGGATTAGAGAGATTTATAGGGAAACTCTTTTTAATTCTTCTCCCAACCTTGAAACAGATTTAACTGTCTTAGTTTGTTGATGCATCCAGATTGTTTATATTTTCGTGTCACTTAGAAGCCTCATTTAAACACAACTATGAAAATTGCTATACATAAATATAATTAAATCTGTTACCAGACAATTTAAAATTTTTAAGTCTTGTTCTGTGTTTTCATTTTTGGTTTGGTTTTGGGTTTTGGATTTTGGTTGGTTTGTTTGCTTTTTGGAATTTTTTTCTTCTTGTTGCCTTGTTGTTGTTGTTTTCTGGGTTTTTTTTTTAAATTAATCTTTGAATACAAACCATATCTTCTCTGAATATTAATGTGTCATACCTCTTTGATGAACTGCCATAAGAACTATGTATGTTAGAGAATCAGAAGCACTGAGCAGATTTGACAAATCATACTGATTATCTGAATGGGTCAGACTCCTGTAGGTAAAGGCTAGCAACATGAAACCCTACATTTCAGATTTAATAAAAAAAAGAAAAAGCGATTAAACAAATGTTTAACTCTAATGACATCTTGTGTGTGTGTGTGTGAAAATTACATCCCACACAGAATTTATTTTATTTTAGTTTTTTAATTCTGATTCATGATAAAAAATACCAACATTGGCATACTTGTATTTTTCCAGAACATTACATGTTCTCATCTTACTATTTATCTTTTGCATTACTAAAAATCTTCAGAGCATTCATTGTGATAGCATTTATATAAGTGTTGATAAGTGTCTGCTTTTGCCACCAGCAGTTTGCAATTGAAATAGGTTGTATACGTACCAGGTTATATTATCTGCCCCAAAATTTCAAAACCCAAACTATTTTCCCATTTAGAAAGGACATAATTGTAATCAATGGTAGATACTTTCAAGAACAGTGCATTCTCCACTGCCCAAGCAGGTCTCCCATTTCCCAAACACACTCATAGAAATGTGTCTTATTATACGATGAGAATGTGATATTCTAAGTCCAGCAAATTGTTCTGAAAAAAACCCCAGGAATGTATGGTTTTCAGTCAGGTTTGTAAGGCAGGATACGTGTTATATGAATTATCTTTAACCTCCTAGGAATGAGACATGCCCATTAAACAAATGAAGGAAATATCTCACAAGGAGTAATGGGGTTGGTAAAGTGAGGGCCTTAAATCAATTATATTCATTAGTAGAGCTAGCTAGAGGAATATACTACCAAAAAAAAAAAAATCAATAGGAATGGAAAGTATTTTGCAATACCACGAGTTTATGTTAACACTATCTCCCTAATTTTCTAAAATTACATATTCCACAGTCAGAACCCCAAACCCTTATTGAGCATTAAAAAAAGAATAGATTTTCTTAGGAAATATTAGGCATTCCCAGTGTAGATCGATACCACCAGGAAGCACAGGTGATTAGGCCTTTTGAAACTTGGTGTTCAATTTAGATGTTTATGCCATTTTGGTGCCTGCCATTGAATCCTTACACCAAAAAATCTTGATCTGCATTTATATGCAACTGTTGTTTATGCTTTTACTTCCAGTTTGATTTGCAGTATAGATAAGAGTTCTAAAATAAAGCTAGCATGTACTGACAAGCTTTATGACACTGTTTTAAATATTGCTATGGAAAAGAAGACTTTAAGACAAAAAACCTTCACAAACCAAACCAACCACAGTGCAAATCCTAAACAAACAGGCAATAGCTATCAGTTTTAGAAAACTGTTGCACCACAGTGAATCCTCTATATTAAATTACCATTGTTTTCTTTGGTCTCTAGGGATACTCTCTAATCATTTAATTAATTTCTATTTCCAAACCTGTTTCCTCTCCATTGATAGGGAATGGCTGCCTGTTTTAAAAAGCCAAGTCCTTCTCAAATGGACTTATAAATCTGACAGCTTTTAACTGCAGGCTCCAGATCATTGTGAAATCTAGTTCTAGCAACCAGGTCTGGCTGGCACACTTGTAGGAACTCTGAGCTAATGGAAAATATTATGAATAATATGAATGAATAAACCAGACTAAAGTACAAAGGCTTAAAAGTAGCCAAGACACATATTTGTGTTGCCATATACAGGTGGGCTGTTTTGTTCAAGGTGCCATTGTGGATGTTGTGGGGAATACTGTTGTGGGAGGGAATACAGTAAACACACTGCCCTTCTCCTGAGGAGCAGTTGCTGCAAATAATGAGGTGGAATGAAAAAACGCATCCTTGTAGCACGTGCTTGCTTCATAACCTTATATTAGAAGCAGTAGTAAATTCAACTATATTATTAATCTTCTCTATTTCCTATTTCCTTATTTTTATATCTACTGAAATTGATTCCTTTAAAAAAACCAGACTTTTTTTTTCCTGTTTTCCCCATATTTTTTCATTTATGTCATTTTTTGAAGCAAAGTATTCCCCCTCTAGTTCAGTTTAGAAATAAATCAATATCTTTCAAAAGTGGAAGGCATGTGTACTCAATGAAAATACCAAAAAAAGCTTGACTGTGGACGAGTCGGATGTTAAAACATAATAAAAATAGGATGAAAAGATTAGTGTGAGAAACAAGCTGCTAAAGTTTGTAAAATGTAAGAAGTAATAATAAAAGTTTTTCATATCCATCAAAAGTGAGAAACTTGCCAGAGAGTTTATGGGATTTACAAATGACCAAGATGTAAAAGAATCATACAAGGAAGATAATGTCATAACAGAAAAGAAAAATGAATACTTCATATCCATGTTCACTGTGAAGAAGGGAAATTCTGTTGCTTCTCTGTGTTTGAATGTCAGTCTCAAAATGAAGTGTCAGCAGAGGAGATTTCAGACATATTGATAAAAGTAACAAATCATCAGTACCAGAAGGTCTGAAAGGTATTCAAGTATATAATTACTGAATTAACTGTGTTTCAAACACTACTACTTCTGGGTAAGAAAGAGCTAAAACAGCAAGGGGGTAAGGGAATAATGGGTGAAGGAAAAGGTAATGGGATTGGGAAAAGGGAAATGGGGAAGGGGGAGAAAGGAAATGAGAAAAAGGGGAGGGGAAAGTAATGGAAAGAAAGGGATTCTTTGCTTGTAACTGAAATCATAAGCAAAATCATACTTACTGCTACTTCCAGTGTCCTTAACTTAACATCACACTAAGATTACATGCAGAGATTTTTCTTGTAAGTATTCATTGTCTTTCATTTGTTGAAGGAAAAAAATCACTAATGGGAAGACTGTCTTAGCAATTTGATTAGTGTGGAATAACTTCTTTTTATTCCTTCTGAACATTTAACACATTTTTGAACATAGAAGTTTAGGTATTCAGTTTTTCTTCTATTTACCTCACAATGTGGTTGTTATCACATCAGACTTCTCTCCTCATGAAGAAAACAAACCGCAAGAACATTAACAACAAAAGCTCTCCATTATTTCTGTTCTTTTAAGGCAATGCAAAATTCATTGTTAATGACATGGCAATTTTCCAGTCAAACATTTCTTTTAGTTGTAAATACAGAAAGCATGTGAAAACAAAAAGGCATTTTGGCAATAACAGATTTAACAAAGCTCACTACACAGTGGCTGCTGTCACTGGGAAATATCAGTCTTTGAAGGGTAATACTAATTCAAATAGCATAGCACTGTGTACAGGTAAGGGGTCCAAAGACCTTCAGTGCTGAAAAGGACTACAGATCTTCAAAGTCTCACGTACAAAGAAAAGGTAGTATGTAATGGAAACCTGAGTAATGTAAAAGTATTTGTCTGTAATGAAGGGAGTTGAAGGGGAGAAAAAGGGGAAGAAGTGGAGGGAAAAGAAAGACAGGCGGAATGTAAGTTTTAAGCATTGTAATCAGAAGATGTGAGGTGTCACACCTTGCCTGGGTCTCACAAACAGCAATATCCAGACTTAATGAACAGCTGAATGACAGTGGTGTCCTGAGAAAGACAGTAAGGTAATTACACTGAATCAGAGAGAAGGTGTGGGCTTTTTTTAGAGTAAAAGGGATGGATGGTTTGGATATTTTGTCTCAAATAGAAAACTATCCAAAGTTAATTATGTCAGAGATGGAGGAAAGTTAGTCACGATTGTTGATAAGAACTCCAGGTCAAAATCTGAAACAGAAAGAAAAATACCTACTGAATTTCCAAGACAAAATGCAGACATGTCTAATGACATAGAAAAAAAAAATAATTTGAAAGACAATGTAATGAAAGGTAGAAAAAAGTCCCAAGCATAAGGAAAGAAACCGATACAGCAAAATTTGCAAATGCAAGAACTTGGTCTTTTTTTTAATCTTTATAATAATTCAACATTCCTTATCTGTAAAACCAATCATTTTTTTCGCTTTCATTATAATGTTTTTCACCCACCAAGATTTATTTGGTTTTTACGTAGCTCCAAATTTTATTTTTTTTTGTTTAAAGTTGTTATCAGCTAAAAGAAAAAAAAAAGACCAATCCAAAACTTAAAACTAGTAAGTAATAGTAATGGACCTGCATTCTAGGGCCTATCACTCACAATATTACAGTTTCAAGTTCAAGGGGAACTTAATCCCCATTTAGAGTATTTAAGAACGATTCTTAAATGATTAGGTAAATAAAGCTTATATCAAAACTGTTTAATTTTCATATTTAAATAAAAAATAATTCAAATACTGAAACCTTAAAAATCCAACTGGACTAGAAATTTTTGTTATTTTTTTTTATGATTTGGTTTACCACTTAAAAATACTACTTCCTCTACATACTTTGATAGAGTTTAGGAGTAAATAGTCACTGATCTAGAAGGAAATGCTTTGGAATAAAGTCTTAGTTTACAGAATGGGTGATTCAGTGGTTGATTCCTACC
The DNA here is from genome assembly GCA_027925045.1 of Hypotaenidia okinawae. Taxonomy (NCBI): domain Eukaryota; kingdom Metazoa; phylum Chordata; class Aves; order Gruiformes; family Rallidae; genus Hypotaenidia; species Hypotaenidia okinawae. The sequence goes on along the minus strand of BSDF01000005.1, from coordinate 7,539,870 downwards.
TCTGGCCTTTTTATAGCAGGATTTTTCAAAGGTTTGTTTTCCTCAATCTTTCTTCCTTTTCGAAGTGGCCAACTCCAGTACTTTTTAAATACAAGGTGAGAAAGAGGAAGTATAAAAAATTACAGTTCTGTGAGATACCTGAATTTTAGTTATTTGTACAGAAAGGAACAATCAGAAGAAAAGACACGGAGACATCTTTCTCCAAATATCCAGGAGATAAAATGTTGAAACATTCTTTTAAGAGGTGAGCTATATTGCTCAAATGTTGTCAAAGAGTGAAGTGAATTGAAGCTGTTCTAGTCACTAAGCTTTTGGGTGAAAGGGAAAAGCAGCTCCAAGAAAATTGGTCTTCAAGTCCTGAACTTTTCCAAGTATCCAACTTGTACTTTAGAATCAAAAGTAACATTTCACTTATAGAAAAAGGAGGAAAATACATTTAAAATAAACAAAAAAGATAAAAAACACTTCACCCTTAGTTTTGTCTCATTTTTCTTATCATTCACTTATTTTTCTGTAACTAAGTCAGAAAGTAATTTTCATAAAACTATTTTATTTTATTACTATTTTTACATAAACCCTTAATTTTCAGTGATTACCTTAGATTACATTTCTTTATGAAGATGAAAGTTTTGAAGAGTATTGAGAGGCTTACTTGTATAGGATATGATTTGAGATATAGTTTTCCTTCACTGTATAGGCTTCTGTATATAAATACTTCTGTATTTATTCATTTAAACTGTAAATAAGGTTTTACTTTCCTTAAAACTATTCTTAATTTTTTTTTTTTTTTCATTTTGCATTAGTTATCAATAAAAATTTCTGAAGGAAATCACTCCCACAGGAATAGGAAGACATAGTGTCTTGTCATACTGATCTCCAGAGTTTCCTTCCAACACCTACCCTTCTGAGATTCTGTATGATTCTGTGTATTATATTTGTTGTATATTTCTTTAGGGTGTTTGATAGTTTGCTTGCTGCCTCTTCTTTTTCTTTTTCTTTTTTTTTTTTTTTTTAAGCTGATGATTTTAAATTAAAGACACAACACATTTCAAAAAGTAGAATGGATTAAATAATCTTAGAATTTATGATGACAAGGCCACTTTTAGTATTATCAAAATATAGTATTTATATATAGGAAAAAGTATTATCAAAATATAGTATTTATATATAGCAAAATGCATTTCTGAAGTCAGGCAAATTTGCAAGGTATATGCTTTTCTAAACCACAGTACCATTATTTCAAACCTTTGCAGGAGGGACAAAAGTAAAGAGCAATGCAAGGACTCAACACACATAAAAGTGACTGTCTGCAGACAAGCAAGACACACCAATGGATTTCAGTATCTCGGGACTTGGGCTCCAGGCAAGTGAAACCCTATGCCCAGCTGTATGAGGCCTTGATCTTAGTTAAGACCTCAAGTTCCACCTCAGTTCAAATGCTGTTACTTGTGTCAAATTTCAGTACAGAAGTTGTCTTAAAAAGAAATAGCAATTCCAGGCAGGCAATGCTTTCCCTTGATCCAGTCTATGTCTACTTGTGTTGGGTTGTAATTCTGCTGCTAGGATCTGTCTTTGCCAGAGGACATGCTTCCAAGCTCAAAATGATGACTGATGAAGCTTGTCCCTTTTTTATGCACTGATAGAAAGGTCTCCTGGTTACCAGGAAATATCTGGATTGAAAGTTAATGTGTTTTTTTTTTTAAAGTGTTGATGACAGCATCCACATATTTCAGCAAAATTCTGATAAAAAACAGACAGATAGACAGATAGAAGACATAGTGTACCTATATGTTTTCTATTTAAACAGCATACGGATATATACAAGTGCTGTACTGGATCATAACTTAGATTTACTAATGCATATCTGAACAAAGTTTAGCACTGCTCTCTACAGATCAAGGGACTTAGACTGCAAAAGTGTTAGAGAAAACTGGTACCTTAACATACTTGGTTAGTGTCTAAAATATCAGACCCCCTGGAGGCTGATTCTATTCTCATTTATTTTCATTTTATACCAGTGTACTTCCATCAGTGTTATCAAAGGCCCTAATTTATACCAGTGGAATTGATGACAGATGCCATTATCTATTTCACAGAATAACCTGAGACATTTCCAGAGATCCTTTCCCCTCCCACCAAAATGTGTCACACTTGAGAATACACTTCTGTCAGGTCTGCTGCTATCAACTAGTTAAAACGTATCTTGGCAATTTGTTATTCCTCGTACCTTGGAGATGTCATCTAATACCAGGAATTTAAGCTAAACATATTTGGACAAACAGCTTCCTTTAAAATTGATTGCTTGATTAAGTATGATAGAAAGTATTAGCACAACAAAACCCATGAACAATTTAAGTCTTTATGGTGGCTTTCCAAATTTGATAAGGGATAAAAATGTAGATATGTTTTAAATCAGTAAAACATAGACATATATCTTAACATATTTTTAAACTGATCATTGTAGATCTGCAAATCTATTTGAAAAGAAACCTTTCATGTGTTGGATGTATAAGTTCATAACCAAAATAAATAACTCATATACATAGTTTTATACTGGTAGGACTTCCAAATTTAATTTCTATGAAATTCTGCTATTCCAGACCCTTCCTGAAGATGTCAAAAGGATTTTTTTTTTAAATATTTAATTTTTAGTTTAATATTTAATATAAAAATTAAAGATGTCTGCAGTGGAATGATATTGTGTCCAAGTAATTAACTTAGATTGTTTGATAATTAATTATTTACAAAGAATGTTCTGGAAATAAAGGGAAGGGAACAGAAGGGAAAGGAACTATTTCCATTGGAAAGGACCTACAATGAACATTTGTCCAACAGCCTAATTTAGGGCTGACCAAAGGTTAAAAGCATGTTGTTAAAGGCATTGTTCAAATGCCTCTGAAACAGTGACCGGCGTGGGGCATTGGCCACCTCTCTAGGAAGCCTGTGCTAGTGTTTGGCCACCATCTTGTAGAAGAAATGCTTCCTAATGTCCATTCTGAATCTCCCATTCTTTGAACCATTCTCACACCTCCTGTCCCTGGATATGAGGGAGAAGATATCAACATCTTCCTCTCCACTTTCCCTCCTTGGGAAACTATAGAGACCAGAGAGGTCACCCCTCAGCCTCTTTTTCTTGAAAATACACACAGTCACTCCATGTAGGACATGCCTTCCAGCCCTTTCACCAGCTTCTTTGCCCTGCTCTGGATACAACCAATAACCTTCACATCCTTCTTAAATTATAGGGCCAGAACTGCACAGAGTACTCAAGTAAGGCTGCACTAAGCAGCATAAAGTGGGGAAATCCCCTTAAATCTTCAGACTGTGATGTATTAAGAACATGAGAAAAGTTAAGAGTTACTCCTGAATGACTTTTACCCGAGTATTATTCTTATAACATTGTTTTACCTTATCCCCATCAGGGGTTTCTCAACACAATTTGCTCCTCCTGTGAATGCAGAATTGGGATGTTTGAACTTTTTAAATCCCTAAGTAACCCCCAAGCTGTTATGTTGCAGCCCTGTTACACATGTCTCCTGGCTGGACACCCCTTTCACCCAGGAGGTAAGCTTGCATGCCACTCGCCTCCAGGACATGCATGCTTCTCCCTTGATTTAAATGAGCATCAGTCCATTAGGAAGCAGCAATTAAGAACCTTGGCCACAGCACACTTGTCCCATTAGACCCATTGCTCTCATCTACTTTCACAGTGGAGTGTATTGAAAAAGGTTCAGAGGATGGAGCCTAAGGAGGTGAAGCAAGAAAACAACATCCAAAAGGTACAAAATACAGTAAAAAAAAAAAAGAAGGGAAATAGGGTCCCCAGCTAAAAGAGGATCAAAGCAAGCTTATATTAAACAGCTCTTCAACTAGCAGCTCTCGCAAAGCTACTAGTTAGTATTCCATTTCCAGGCTCTGGCAAGCACCCCATCCCATTATGAGAGAATATAATCTTCTTTTTGCTACATCGTTTGTTTTTAATAAATCACATGCAGAGCTTTTATATCATAAGCCTCAAAAATCAAACTTGTGTGCACACATCTCACATAAATAAATAAAATAATAAACACACATGCATACACACACGAGCAGAAGCCAAATAATTACTGAGTTGCCAGGGTCCCAAATGCTGGATTGTAAATTATAGATTGGTTTGGGAATTTTGCCCTGTTTGACTCAGTCATGATAAATATGCTTTAAAATGTAAACTGTGTGATGCTGATATACTGTGGGTATTTTCACAGGGATTCTAGGTTCCTCTGATATATTATTCTGGCTACTACAGAAAGGTCAGAATTTTACCTGCTTTTGGAGCAAAGAAAAACTTTTGTAGGTCTGGACAATGCCATCAGTTTTCTTTGGCAACTTACTGTTTCCATATGTTAAAAGTGGGAGCGCAAATTTCATACTTAGCCACAATGAGAACTATCATGTAATTTTCTAAATAGGCACGTTTATCAACTCCATATATGCACAGTAAAACACATAAAATTATTCAAAATTACTTTTTTTATTATAATAAAAATATGAAATCTTATTTTGCTTCTTGTTTTATTTGTGTGGGGGCACTTTTAGTGGGTGTTTTTCCAGCCTCTTCCTGTAATGATAAGGATGAATTTGTACAAACCAAAAGACAACATTTTACTGGCAGAAACCCCCACAAATCTAAGAAGTAAAGATATTAGAAATTAAATCAATTTTGTGATACGTGACAAATTCATAGCACTAAGTTGTCTAACGCAGAAATATAAGGAACTTATCTTGAACTTAAAGCAAAAATAACTTCCTTACAAGCTTACATTCAATTTATTGCCACACTAACCTGCAACTAAGTGACATTTCCATGAAGGCCAGCTCTTCCAGTCTAACAGTGTAGATATGTTGGTAGTGGACCATGAAGCTTTAATATTGAGTGCTGCTCCATATAAATGAGAGTGTTGTGACAAAAATAATGAAATCTTTATAGAAAGAAATAATATCATTAAAAAAATCTTCCCAGTGACAATGACTTACAGGTTAATTTGCTTTGGTTTGCGTTAGTGTTTTGGTGAAGTGTTTATGTCAGGCTGGTTTTCATTCATAGTGACAGGAATGGTATGGAGCGCCTTTGTCCCTGTATACTATTGGACATAGGGTGGGAATTTTCTCTGAGAAAATTTGTGGATGACCTAAAATTGGAGAAAGGTTTAGTCCTTTGACTCACAGGAATCTCCACAGGTTGCTGAAATAGTGTTTCATAAATTTCATGATATTCAAAACAGGCAAATACTAAGTCCTATGTCTGGTATAGAATAACACTGTGCAATGCTTCAAACTGGGAATCAACTGTCAAGAATAAAGACTTTCTTTGTAATTTCTAATGCTAACTTCTGTATTTTACATTGTATTTCTATAGCTTGGGAAGAGCAGGGATGCAGATGGAATTGTGGTGTGTTTTCATTTTCTGTATGAAATATTGTTCCTCCAGGGATTTTTCCATGGAGAACTGCCCCAGAAAACAAGAAAAAAAAAGTAGTCTGAGAAGCTCAAAAGAATAAATGGTTAGTATCCCTTTATGTTTCTAGATATTATTTTGTTATTTGAATACAGTACATATTCTAGTCTGTAAGCCCAGACCACTGATTATGATGGCCTTTAAGAAAAGTTTTCTGTGTCCCTGTATAATAACTCAAAGGTTGAAAAGCAGCATATGCAATCAGAAATACTCTGTGCGGTTCTGAGTGGAAGGAGAAGGGGAAGGAGAGAAAGAAAGAGAGGAGGGGAGGGAAGAGGGAAAGGAACACAAACCTGAGCATAATTGATGGTCTAAAAGAATTACCTTTCAGCTGTGGTATTTCATAAGGAAGGATATAAAATCTTAAGTGGCATAAATTCTTTGTCTCTGCAAAGGTGTGGTAGGCATTTGCTATATATTACAGATGCATTAGACACGTAGATAAGATTGTAAAAGGCATGGAACAATCACTGGACACAGAACTGCTTCAGGCACACCAATCTACAGGTGCTAGCATACTACAATTACAACAACTAGGTTGAATTACAGCTACCCAGCAGAGATGTAATAAAGGTATGAATTATTGACTTGGCATCATCCTGAGACAGCTTTGGTCACAGCCTTGCTATGTTTTGGAGATGATAGAATGAGATTTGTGTGATGTAAAATTATAATCAAAGACAGTTCAGGATGAAAGATGACCGCCAAGGTTATGAACCTTAGTGGGAGGCTGCATACTATGATAAAAAAGGAACTGCAAGGAAGAAAGTATTGATCATTTGGTTGCATGGAGCCAACCCAAAACACCAGTCTCCATTCAGAATTTAACTTCAGGATTTATTCGTTTGTCCAAACAGCACACACAGCTAAGGGACTTAATTGTACCAGAGTGGGTAAGGATGAGTTAAGATTTACAAATTCATTCTTTAAAGCAGAAATAGGGCCCTGACAATAATGGCTTATATCTTATGTCTTTTGTTTGTTTTATGCTTGTTTTATATGTTTTGGGTATTTTTGCTTTGGTTTGGTTTTTGGGGGGTATTTTGTGTTTTGGGTTTTTTGGGTTTTTTTAATATTTGCCCTGTGTGACAGTTTTGTCTCTGAAATAGTTATTAATATCTCATGAAGTTCAAAAAGGGGAACTTGATAGAAATTAAGGTGAAATTGTGCTGTCCAACAGGACAGGAATAGGCAGATAAACGTTTCTCTGACACAAATACCCATAATGGCAATGTTTGTGTGGTTTCTGAAATAGGGTTTGAAGTTACTTTGAGGAGTTTTTCATTCATAGCTGTTGAAGCAAGGTTCTGTGGGTTACTCCTGTTGAATACAGCACATGCATAAAATGTGACATGGGGTAAAGGGCATTACCATGGTTACAAAATCTTTCACACACTGGTAATAGTCTGACATAGGGTGTCTGTATTTGTATGTCCTGAGAGAATGAATATGAGGATGTATTTAACCAAAGTAGCTACATTGTCAGCAATAGTGCTAATGTAGTGAAAGAGGCTGATGTTTGAGAGCAAAGTCAGTGCAACACTACCCACAATTTACTTATCTCTCTCTCTCTCTCTCAACTGAACTTTATGTTTTTCACTGGAAATCTATAGACTAAGTTTTTCCTGAATTTTCAGAATCATGCAAGCCAGAAACCATGAAAACAAATCAAATGGAATCACAAAAATTATAAACACAGAATGAAAATGAAAAAATGCTCATAGAGGCTTTTCCAGATCTAATCAGCAAATCTTTGTAAGCCATTCATAGTATCCCACCACTTTTCTTGTCTGTCCTTTCCCTGAAGTTTTACCCAGTATAATCCATTCATGCATTGTCCATTGGTTCAAAAATAGTTTTTTTTAGAGTATATCCTTTATTTGTAATTCTTCCTGATGACTATTTCAGTCCATTTCTGCTATTCTTTTTCTTTGTTGGTATATATTTTTGTTAAACAGTTTTTGCAGATATCAAGCTCCTATTAAAAATTAACTTGCACTTCATTTAATAAAAAAACAAACTTTAGAATATATTGGTATTAATCAGAAAGTGACCATCTAGGCCATCACAATGTCACGTGCTTTAGCACTTGTCTTAGTGATCATATGAAAAACCTAATATAAAATTGAAAAAAACCTGAAAATGTTAATTACCAGCTGATGAAGTCAAGCATTCCATGAGGTAATGAATCAATTATTTAAAAAAAAAAAAGTTTATAATGAGACTTAAAATTGTTGGGTTTTTTTGGTTTGTTTTTTTTCCTCAGGATTCTCAAAGAACAATATTAGGTGATTGAAATACTCCTGTGCAGAAATAAGAGCATAAAATAACAGAGAAAAAAGTGGCTGGTTGACTAAGGTGATAGATTTATCCTGGTCTTTCTTTTCCCAATTTTCTCTTTCCTTTTTCTTCAATTTGCTACTAAAAATATATTGTGAAAATATGAGAATATAGGGGGAAAGGAAAGTGAATAAACAATCTAGAAATTTTAATATTTGGAGGTCATCAAGAAAATGGAAAGTTTATCAAATAATAAAAAGCTAAAATAAGAATGTATTAAGACTTTTAGTTTTATTAAAGTCTACATTATAAAATTATTTTATTTACAGAATTTCACTTGCAGTATAGTTCGTGTCAGAGTTCATCTCTATCTACAGTTTGTACTTTAACAACTCACCTAGTTATTTCACCCATGCTGTATCTTTTCCTTGTTATTTCTTGTCCATGTTTATACAGAGGGAAATGAAACAAAAGTCAGTTTCTCCCTTGCAAATGACACTTCCTTTTAAGGGGTCATTAAATGTCTGTCTCTCACTTGATTATTCTGTCATCAGCAAAGTCCTTTCTTTTTTACTCATAAATGACCTTTTTTATGGACTACATTTTCTGCCTTTCTTATTTTCTTTTCTCTTATTCTTTTGTCTTATCTTAAATCCTGCCAATGCTTAGAGGAATAAAGGTCAATAGCTGTAATCCAGTATCTCACAGCAGTGAAGCCTGAGATGGTATTATGCAGCATTGTCTACTTTGTTGAAATCAAACTTTCCCAGATGCTTGAGATATTTGGGCCAAAATCTTCATTTCAGCCCAATTCGATGATACACATGTTTAATTTAAAACAATGAAACTCTAATTCACAGATTTATACTGTGCCATAGGACAGTTTTATATCTTCACATAATTTCAAATTAAATATGAAAAATACAGTAACTCAGATTAATGCATTTCCACAATATGATCAATTACTTTGTATTTCCCAGCCATTGAAATACAGTTTTATAGCATCAATAACAAATGTAATAAACTTATATTTCCTTATTAGGTCTTTTTTAAAGGAAAAAATAGCCACAAAACCCCACAATAACTGAGAATTGTTTTCTTCAAAGTTATATTCTTTTAAAAAATAGTTTAATTGTTCTTATATTGCATAATAAAAGAACAGACGGTATTGACAAAATTAATTCCAGAAAAAATGGTCGTTGTTTGGTTTTTTTATTTTCCAATAAAGCACAATGCTTGACTGGAATTTGAGAAATGGGCCAATAAAAAGAAATCACTTACAAAAATGTAGAAATTGGTAAAAAAATTGTTTTAATTTTATCATTCACTAGCTGATTTTAAGAACTGTAAATTACTGTAAATATTTTGGTCAAATTGTGATTTGGACCTTATTTGCAAATATTGTAATTGAAAAAAAAAAAAACTAACAACCCACACTAAAACCAACAAAAAACCCCAGAAAATGTTCCAGGGTGAGGGGTTTTTTTAATGTATACTTGATACATAATGCTTTTCACCAGACTTTTCTTGTCTTCCCTCTTCACTTGCTGCACAAAGGCTTTTATCTTCAAAATTTTTTCTTCCCTGCTGATAGACAGGCTGGGAGAAAAGGGAAACTTACTTACTCAGGAAGGGGGTAAATTAGCCTGTAGAACTTCTTTTATGAGGTCTGAGAGATTTTCACTGACCTTTGACTTACTGAGGAAGTTGATGTTTGTGTGGATCACAGACATCAATAATTCTATGATTCTTTTGTCCTAGGTCTTTGAAATCACAGTCAGTCTGGTCCCAGAACTTGTCTGGGTCAGTACATCACCTAACAAGGAGACTGTGGAAGCAGATCGACATAACAGGCTGCCAGGCTCTCCTGTCATGCCTGGAGTTTGGGGAAATGGTTGAGGGGGAGTGCTTCTTACTTTTGAACACTTTAATTTCTTAGTCTCAAACAGGAAAACAGACCATAGAGAGTCATTAATATTTCTCACATGTTTCAAGAATTCCTTGGTTAGATGTATTTTCAAAATTCCTCCTGAGAACTGAGTGTGACCAATCCATGTAACCTCATATTCTAGCAAGCACCTCCAGGCTTTGAGACTGGACACTTAGTGCCTCTTCTGTACCTGTCCTCCACATAGGATCAAAACTAATAGATGTTTATAAATACATTAAAGAATGCTGAATAAAACCAAACAGATGGTATGGTTTATTGATTCACTTTAACACATAATATTTTTTCTAAAATTATTTTCATACCTTATGAAATTCAGTAAAAATATATCAGATGACTGGTTAAATTTGGGATATCATCTTCATGATATCCAATATCAGTGAGACCTGATTTAATTGGGACAATTTATTATCTCTGCAGTGAGACTATTAAAAAGACGTAATTTATGGTTCTTTGATGTTCTTTCATAACAGAAAATTTCAAAAGTAAATGCCTGTAACATTTCAGAATAAGGAAATTGCTTTCAAGTTCCTGCCCTTTTCTATTCTTGCCAACATTTTCCATTGGAAATTAAGATCTCTTCAGATACTAGAGTTTACATGTGCAAACTTCTTCTAGTTACCAGATTTGAAATTCTCCATGAAGTTAGTTCACAGGATGCTGAGATCTTGATGCTGAAGCCTGAAAAAAATTGCTTGTATAGGGATACTAATACCTTAGTATATAGATTGTGCCTACCACTGGGGATTACTGTAGTACTTGTAGCAGTATCTTGTAGCAAAAGAGTTCAACGTGTTCCTATTAAGCTCAGGATGAATTGTAGTAGGAGATTTTGTGACATCTTTAGATGTCAAAATGTACATATGTCTCAGAAATCAGGGACTTCCTTCATATATGTTCACTCATGATTTAGTGTACATGAGTATCTGAGTATATGAGACAGACAAATTAGATTTACATCACTGAAACACGAATTACACATTTACATTCCTAGCTAAAAATAAAAATTAAAAAACTGCATGAAATACACTATTTCTACGTAAGTGATTTTTACCTTACCATAGCCTGCCTTAGCTCCATAGTAGTGATTTATTTTGTTCCCTGCTGTTGTCATCCTAAATAATATTCAACAAGACAACTATGTTTTAGAATTATTTTACTTTATCCAATCTCTTTGTTGGAAAACACAACCGGAGTTATCTTTGTAGATTGCTTTTTTGTTTGTATTTTGAAGCCAGCAGGATATCAGTTTAATTAAAAAAAAAAAAAAAAAAAAGACAAAGAAAAAAAAAAAAAAAGGAAGAAAAAAGGAAAAACTCACAAACCAAAACAGCAACCACATCATCAAAAAACCCAACCACACTGTTATTTTCCTGAATTCATCAATAATAAAACATTTTGATTACACAGAGGACCTATTCAGTTTAAGAAAGACATATTTTTGCAATTAACCTACATCCATATTGTGTTTATGATACAGATGGTAAAAATATCCTTTGTGGAAGTGGTTCTAAAATAACATGGAAGAAATTTTTTACATATTCATATACCACTGTATTTCTGTGACATCTTATTTTCAAGTATGTTACAACACATTGTCCCCAATTTTATAAATTTCTGTGTCCTAGTGTGCAATCCATTGCCCCATTAAAACATGTCCATTGATGAGTTCCTTCTTCCCAAGACTGCTAACAGGCAGAATTTGAGAGAGTTTGTTTTGATCTGTGATCTGTATTTATATAATGATAGTGATTATCTAGACATGTACAGAACATTTTATCAGACTGAGAGAAAGTCTCATCAGAGACTTCCTTCAAAGACATTAGTTTTTTCCTATCCCAGTTCAGCTTTCTGTGTTGTTCTGATAATATTCATATTTCAAAGTTAAGAGCTTTTGTTTTTCCCATTGTTTCTTAGAGTAAATTATAAAAATTAGTTTAATAACTCAGAGTTCCTTACATTTACCCCTGAAAAATGTATTCGGACACTGGTAGGAAGGTACCCAGGTGACTGACCCATAGATAATATAACCCCATAACAGTTTCAAATAACTGAAGCAGCTAATGTTTTAAATTCTGAAATACAGCTCTTGAGTTCTTGGTAGTCTGGCCATTGGTATTTGTAAATTTGTAAAAATCCTGAAGTTTTGTCTTGCCTTCTCTTGATAATTTTTTAAATCTGCTTCCATAATTAAGTCCTATTTTTTTGTGTCAAAAAAATGTATTTCAGGAAACACTGATGATGGTTCTCCTATGCTTTTCCAATAGTTACCTACTTTTGAAATATAAATGAGAACCAATCCATAAGTTCAAGTATTGAAAGTATTTAAATACAGTATTTTAAGTGCAAGTTTATGAGGTGCAGCTCTTGGATATTTTAACGTGCAATAATTGTTCTTTTTTATTATTTGAGGTTTATTCCATCACTTTTTTTATTCAACTGTTATTTTATGACACATTAAACATGCAAAATGGCATTTAAATGTTGAACTGAGCTGTTTGGGTGTTTCCTGTGGGAAACTTCACATTAATATCTTTTATCCCTCTGCAATCTAGAGACTTAAAAATCCAGTGTTCTATTTCAGCTCCTTGTAGACCTGTTTCCATAGATGTCACCAATGGTACCACTTTTTAAGGCATCAAAATGCCTGCAAGGCATTAGCATGTAGTGAAATAACAACTATTTTAAACACAACTTGGGCATAGTTGAGTAAAGGGTGTCTGAAGTTCAGATTTTCTGGAGAATAGACATACTCCCTTTCCTTCTCCATCAAAGACATGTAGCATCAGAAGTTTAGTTTAGTTTTGTTGGTTTAATTGGGTTTGGTTTGTTTCCTTTTGTTTGGGTTTGGTTTGGTTTGGGTCAGTTTGTTTTGTTGTTCCCTATTTTATTTGTTTCATTTAGTTTTGTTTTGTTTTGTTTCAATTTGTTTTGAATTTTTTGTTTCATTGACTTATGACTGAAACTACCAGGACAAAGAGCATTAGCAAATGAGACTGTCTCAATCTCTAGAGGAAGACATTATTCTAATAGCTATTACATAGTTGTAAACAGCTACACACAATGGATGTCTGTAATTAGACTGACTTCCTTCCTTCCTTCCTTCCTTCCTTCCTTCCTTCCTTCCTTCTTTCCTTCCTTCCTTCCTTCCTCCTTTCCTTTCCTTTCCTTTCCTTTCCTTTCCTTTCCTTTCCTTTCCTTTCCTTTCCTTTCCTTTCCTTTCCTTTCCTTTCCTTTCCTTTCCTTTCCTTTCCTTTCCTTTCCTTTCCTTTCCTTTCCTTTCCTTTCCTTTCCTTTCCTTTCCTTTCCTTTCCTTTCCTTTCCTTTCCTTTCCTTTCCTTTCCTTTCCTTTCCTTTCCTTTCCTTTCCTTTCCTTTCCTTTCCTTTCCTTTCCTTTCCTTTCCTTTCCTTTCCTTTCCTTCCTTTCCTTTCCTTCCTTTCCTTTCCTTCCTTTCCTTCCTTCCTTCCTTTCCTTCCCTCCTTCCTTCCCTTCCTCCCTTCCTTCCCTCCTTTCCTTCCCTTCCCTCCCTTCCTTCCCTTCCTTTCTTTCTCACCTGCGTTTTCCCTCTTCTATTTATTATCACAGGATCATTGAAGTTGTTTGTTAGGTTTTTGTTGGGTTTTTTTTTCTGGGGTGGGGGGGGAGGAAAAAAAAAACAAACCAGAGGGGAAAATTATAAACCTAAATTATAGCCAATCAGATTGTACTCATAGCGGAACTACTAGACAAATTACAGCTCATGAAATTTGCCATGGGTCAGGAGACTGAGTAATTTCATTTTAATCAGTCTTATTTGAAGCAGAGATGCCACTGCAGAAAAAGATTCATAGCAAGTGGAACCTAGTAGAGGGAATGTATCGAGGGCTATAAGGTTTTATGGTTTGGGGTATTTTTTTTATTATACATTGAGAAGTTTCCTTACCTAAGCTAGGGATCTTATTAGCAGATATTTTAGAATTATCATCCAGCCTTAAATATATCACCATTTGAAGCTTACAATTTACCAAGGCCTTTGTTACTAATTACAGTTAAACTGCCCCTAATTATATCCCCAGAATGTGTTTACCTATACTGGCTCTACTGCAGTCATTACATTTTTGCACTGAACGTCTTCAGCCATCAAAAGTTTTCTCTTTACTGTCTTCCTTTGGGTTTTAAAACCTCTACAATTTTCAGTGTTGTTTCATGCTCTAGAAGCAGAATAAAAGCATACCTCAGCTACACAGCAGAGAAAAATAGTATTTTAATCTTTCTTAAAGGACCATCTTAGAATCTTTAACCACTAACTAGAATTAGTAATGTAAATTACATTAACATTTCCCTCAAATTGCTTGTATTTTATAATCAGAAATCTGCATGCCGATTAGGTTATAGCTGTAGGGAAGAGCTGATCTTAACACATGAGGAATTACTGTGTGTAGAAGAAGAAAATTTATTTTAAAAGTTCATTTCAAATTTCTTGGGGAAACTGGAAGTAATAATGAGGCTTTGCACGTATTTAATTTTAAAAACCAGATCTTTAAGTGTTCAAGTCAAACAATAAAGAAGCCAGAATACTATTTTTCCCCAGCTAAAATGTAGAAACAAGGTCAGGTATATATAGTTTCTGAAACAGAACTTACCAAAGAAAAGCATTACCAGTAGAGTAATTCCATCCACGTATTACACAGCTGATCAAAGCCTAGCATATATGGAAATGGATTTGAATGGCTTTTTATTAAAAATAAAATACTGTGTTTAGGATCATTTTAACAAAGTCTAATTCAAAGGTCTTTTCGGGGCTTGTCTTTGAGTTATTGGAATTTCTACAAAGAAATTATTTGATTAATGTATGTTTATGTAAGTGAAGTGATGAATGACACCTGCTGCTTTGTTTAGTAACTTTGAGCTACTCAGATACTGTATAAGAATAGGGGGAGAAAAGGGGGGAGGGAAAAACAACAACAACAACAATAATAACAACAACAACAACAACAAAAACCCACCAAGTAAGCCTCCAAAATCTCAGACACTATGAATCTGGATATCTCAAGGAAAAGATTATCCTAATGTATGAAGCGTAATATTTACCTTGAAAAACTAAATTGAGGTAAATGTTGCCATGTAGTCTCTGCTGGGGGGATTATTCAAGCTATCTGTGTAATTTATTTTTTTTTTAAAAACCTTTTCTTAGGGTTTGTTTTTGCTGTTTCATTGCCTCAGGAAACCATATTATTCTTCTGTTCAAGCATTCCCAGACTGTTATCAGTGACTGTATTAGATACTTTAGAAATATACCTCAGCTATCACTGATATACAACTAATGGAATCGATCGTATTACAGGAAGAACCTGAATACAAATAAATAATAATTGAATTTAACACTGACTGTCTCCATTTCACAGAGAGATTTCATATGCATGAAGATTTCATGATCCACATCTTGAATATCACTTGCAAACGCAGTATTCATCCTTTTCACTAAAAAATAGAAATTAGATTTTTCAAAAACGTACTTGCTAAAACTTATGAATTAAAAAAAAAAGAAAGGCAGAAAGAAAGGAGAGAGACATAATGCTATTCCACCCTTCTGTTCTGACAAAAAAAATTAAATCCTTTATACTTTGCTGAGTACTTCACTGGGCCTCACTAGGAAACTGCATTTTTCAGGAAAATGTGTAGTTCATACAAACTCATCAGGTGGATGAATGGGGCTGACAGTACAGAGAGCTTGTCAGGTGAATGATCAGTCCTCAACATGATCCGTGTTAGGATGTCCAGATATCAGATTGCATAACAACTAGGCTAGTGAATGATTTAGTTCAGTTCATTTTGAGTGTAGGAGCAGGACAGTGTAACACATGCAGGAGCCCTGAAAGTTGTTGCCAGAGGAAGCTTTCTTTTGGTTATTACTGTCATTCTTTACCTGCTAGAACAGAAGAGTATGACCAGAATGATTTAATATGAACCATGAGTTCCAAGACCATAAACGTGAACAAATGTATAGGTTGAAGAGCAAAATGTCTATGGAGAAAGAAAAGAAGTAATTTTAAATATGGAACATACTAAATACATGAATCACACAATAGTTGTATGAGTAATACTGTAGAGCTAAAGTGAAAACTATATTTATGGAGTGGTTTTATGTTGTTTCTTATCTCTTTTTTTTTTTTTTTTTTAATATATGTGGTAACTTTACAAATAAAGGCATTATTTTGTTGTTTGGTTGATTTTTTTCTTTTTTTACCCCTGTATTTATTAAAGCACTCTTCAAATAATACTTTTAGTACCTTGGAATTTAGATCTGTTTTGTGTCATTGTGTACTTCAGTCCCATTGTTGTGTCCTCATAAAGCTGAATGAATATATTTTACATTAGCTGAACAAAATGTGGGTATCTAAATATAATGTAATTGCATCCTAATTATCTTTTCTTCACACTAGAAATAACAATAAGAACAATAATAAAAATATCTGTTCTTAATTATTGCATTTTATCAAGCCAAGATCATTCCGTGTAAGCCTGGAAGCAATATGAAGATATGATTTGCTCCTTTATTCCAGGTTAGTGTTGCTAACGACAAGACGAGTAGTGTGCACTGATTCCATCTTTACCTGTGGCTGAGCTCCCATTGTACTCAAAGGAGATATAGTCACGTCAGCCACTCAAGCGATTAATTCAGATTCCAAAGTAGAAGGTCTTCAAAACACATTTGATTTAGGGTCCAGTCCTGTTGCATAAAATAGAAGTGTAGTACAGAGCTAAATGGAGACCAACATCCATTTTGAATGGCAGCCGAAGGGGAGATGGCACTCAACAATGACTGGAAGGACACCCAACAACTGTTTGAAGAACAAATATTTAATTCTTTCTTAAGTCTCAACTGAATACAGTTAGAATTTTGACACAAATTCATATATAGACTGGTACACATTAGGCAGAAACATTTTGCTGCTGGACTCTGGAGCTGAATCCCAGTAAAAGAGTATTTAAAAATTATTGTTAGAACCAAGGAAAAGAGAAATATCAGAAGCAGATGTTCAAGCAATATTCTTATTCAACAGGAAGGAAGGAATGAAGAAAGGAAAGGAAGGGAAGGGAAGGGAAGGGAAGGGAAGGGAAGGGAAGGGAAGGGAAGGGAAGGGAAGGGAAGGGAAGGGAAGGGAAGGGAAGGGAAGGGAAGGGAAGGGAAGGGAAGGGAAGGGAAGGGAAGGGAAGGGAAGGGAAAGGAAAGGAAAGGAAAGGAAAGGAAAGGAAAGAAGGAAAGGAAAGGAAAGGAAAGGAAAGGAAAGGAAAGGAAAGGAAAGGAAAGGAAAGGAAAGGAAAGGAAAGGAAAGGAAAGGAAAGGAAAGGAAAGGAAAGGAAAGGAAAGGAAAGGAAAGGAAAGGAAAGGAAAGGAAAGGAAAGGAAAGGAAAGGAAAGGAAAGGAAAGGAAAGGAAAGGAAAGGAAAGGAAAGGAAAGGAAAGGAAAGGAAAGGAAAGGAAAGGAAAGGAAAGGAAAGGAAAGGAAAGGAAAGGAAAGGAAAGGAAAGGAGGAAGGAAGGAAGGAAGGAAGGAAGGAAGGAAGGAAGGAAGGAAGGAAGGAAGGAAGGAAGGAAGGAAGTTGGTTCAGCTATTTCATGTGTACATTCTATTCATTAGAATATTTCATTACATCAGAACTGTTCATTAGTTGAACACAGATTCCATGTCGTGAAATATTGTTTTGAAGAAATTCTGGAAATCTTTGAAAACATGTCATCTTGCAAACAATAGAATGTTATCTTCACAGAGAAGGAATCAAGACTGACACAGCTAAGACAAGCAGGAACCAGACAAAGTAAGAAAAAGGACCCTTGATCCACGTAATATGCTATGAAAAACACTGGTATCAAGGAAAATAATACCAAATGGATTAGAATTTCAGTCTACACCAAGATAAAAGTGTGAGCTATGAAAAGCAGACCACTTTATGATCCATAGCTGCAGCTCAACCAGCCAACAGGATGTATGATGATTGAAACTTAGGAGTTCAAGATCTTTGTTCAGTGACTATAATGTATCCAAAGAGCCTCACTCGGCTCTTATTTTTTCTTTTTCATTTGTTATATACAGTTATTTTTTAAATCAATGATCAATTTCGTTCTTACTGTGTTTTGTAGTCAGTAGGAACATAATCCCAGAAAAACAAAAAGACAGGCAAAACTTAAAACCAAAGATAATATAGCCAAGGGTGTACTTAAAAGTAAGTTTGAAATTAAGGAAAGATTTAGACTTCTGATTAAAAAAAAAATTAAAAGGAAGAAGTAAATAAATAAACAAGCTAAGAATTAATATGAGTTGGTATTCAATGCAATTTACTTGGAGCAGTGCAATATATGGCTGTTAATACTATAGGCAAAATCAGCAATCCAGCCATGATAGGGCACCAGAATAGTAAAAAAGTGTCAGCTTCAGGCCTGCACAGCTCTCCAGGAGGTGATAAGGACAAATTTCAGAGAGATGGACACTTGGAAGGCAAGCTAAATTTGGAAATATATCCCTCTCAAACAAGTTCGTGAGACTACCTAACTTTCCATTACAGATCAATATAGATGCACACAGGCATATAATCCATCACTTGTCTATTTAGATTACAAACTGCTCCACAACAGAGATCACTTTTGACTCTGTGCCTCACAGTGCTTGGTGCAATGGTGTTTCAGTCCTGGTAGGAGCTTCTAGATACTATCATACTAAATTAATCAGTTAGGAAGGAGTCTGGACGTTCTTTGCCCCTGTATGCCATTTGTGCTACATTTTCTTTGAGATTACACCTGGAAGGGCACTTGTATTTGCAGGAGGAAAGGAAGAGAGGATTAAAATAATGTAAATATACAGACAGATATCCAAGGGAGAGGTAGGGGATGCTTTTTTTTTTTTGCCAAAGCTTATTTCTGTGTTGATGGCAAAAACATAATAATTGAACTCTGGATGACTATTTAATCACATCTACCCTGTATAGCACTTGTTAGCACTTTCCATAACTAATATGCCTGTGACAACAGACAGCTGATGTTTCCATACTCTGTGCAAGATACAGTCATAGAATTGTCTGTGTGCAACTAGTCTGTACAGAATTTTTAAAAAAAAAAAAAGCCCCTAAAGATAACACAAACTGAACATGAGTCATTTGTGTCAATGTTTATGCATTATTTAAAAGAGTTTTTTAGCTCTAATTTTTCTTTCAAAACAGTTTTGTATGAGCATATCCTAAAACGTTCCAGTGTGTCTTTTCCTATCACAAAATTCTTGATTCATGGCACCTTCTCTCCCTCTGTCATAGGCTTCCACGTCAGTTTTCTCAGCTAGGTCTCTTATTTCAGTGGAGAGGTTTTGCAGTGACTTTTGGAGAAAACATTGAAATGGATTTTTCCACTCCGTTAACTGGAAAACTATTGAAACACAATTTCAAAATTGGCATGTTATTCAGTATATTTAGCAACTATAAAAGGAAAGTAAAAAGTAAGATTAAAAACTTAGCACTAAATATAGAAAAAACACCCAAACAAACCAACTTAAACCAAAATTTATACATACATGGGGAATATTTATACATAATGACACTAACAAAACACATTTTAAAGAAAGAATTATGATTCAGGAACTTAGAAGCTAAGTGAGAAATCAGGGAGCTGTTCTGATTGTGTGTCTGTCATTGAGGTCTTGTTCTTGTCAATCAGTTATAGAATGATTCTAGTTTTGCCAACTGTAGAACAAAAGTACAATCACTGCATAAACACCATATTCTTCTGTTCTCTTCTAGTGCTTTCAAAGTTGTTAAAAATCATGCTTTTTGGCTCAGTCATTGTAGCTGATATGCCAACCAGGAGCATGATGTGCTAGAACACAGTGAATACGCATATGTGTAAATACGCATGCATGTATTTCCATCTGAAGGCACTTTGTGACCTAAGAGAAAAACACCATATGGAAAAAAAATATGTTGCACTTTCTGTACTAGAACACATATAGAAATAGATTTTGCTCTTTTCACAAAATTGGTCTGAAAGCTGTAACAACACAATGAAGAATTAGAAGTTTCAATGAAGTTTTTTTTTGAATAATAATAAAAAATTTTATGCTTTCATTAAAACATAGACTTCTAAACCAAAATAAATTTCAGAAAAAACCAAACCAAACCAAACCAAAATGATATTTTGCAAATGCATTATTCAGTTTTTCAGTCTTTAATTTTTAAAAGAAAATATTGATTCTAAATTAAATTTTATCAAACAGATATAACTTCAAATGAAGTTTGTTTTTTTTTTTTTCTAGAAATATTTTCCTGAAATGACTTTTTTTTCCTGATGGAGAGCTTTTTATTGCTTTTCTGTTTTGTTTTGTTATATTTTTTATGAACCGTTATAGCAGGTATATATATTAACCCCTACACTTCTGGTCTCTTTCCTGTTATTTTGTGACAATACATGGTATTTTCAAAGACATTGTGAACTGCTTGAGAGCAAAGGAAATCTGCAGAGAAAATGTGTTCCATTTTCTCCTTGAAAATCATCTGAATCACATCAGGTTTCTATCACTCATGTCATTTTCCATGATGTTCCATGACACACACTGAAAACACAGAGAGAAAAATCCACTTTAACTGTTTCTGGTTGTTTCTTTTTTTAAGTCCCAGCCACCTGCCAGAATGTATTATCCTCAAGAGCACTAACAGAACAGGTTTCTTTAAAAACATGGTTATAAGAGTCACAAAATGTTAAGGAGTAAATGAAAAGAGTAAAAGACACAAACTGATCATTACCATTTTACATAATAAGTATTAGATGTAAGAGTTAACTTTTCTTCAAGATAGTCTTATCCACTGGTAAGACACTGATAACTGGCTATATACATATATTTGTGATAAAAATAAGATATAATATTTGAAATATATTCTTTCTGCTCTGACAGTAACAATCATTTACCTTGTACAATTAATATATATTTTATTTTGCCTGTGAGACACAGATAAATATAATGATTACTTCAGCAGCTTCTACAGAAAAAAATATGGAAAAAAAAATCTTTATTTTCTCTGAAGAGTTTTTGGAACTCTTATATGGAACAGCATATTGGAAACATTGTGTCTATGTAAAATTAGACTGGATGAAGATATAAAAGTCTTTTACATCACTTTAAGCAGGGAAGGTCAACTTAAACTCCCTTCCTGGGGCTGACTATGAATGCCTACATCAAGATGAGAACAACAATGTCCAAATTTCACATGGTGTGACATCCATGCTGGGATAGTTACTGTAAAAAGTTAAGCTTTCTTCACTGAGTATCTGGTTTTGAGAAACTTTGTATAAAAGTTATGTCTACTAAGAAAGCTATATGTATTCTATCTACAGGCAGTGGAGACAAATTGGTTTCTCCCTGGGGGAAGTGTATCCCATCCTAAAGTGAGATGTCTCACAGACAACTTTAGCTATTTAATATTAGCTGTCATGAATCCTATCTTAGGTTATTAATTTTCCCTTTATGTTCTTTATCTAGACAACCTAATATTTAAAAACATCATATATTCAAAAAATACTAAATATATAGGTGAAATTTGAGTGATTTGATTAGGCAATAAATCTCACTTATGTGGAAAAGACTCAGTAGCCAAAATGTTTTTTTTTCAAAAAAAGAAAGTGAAACAAACAAACCAAAGCAAAGCCAAACTAAAAACCAACAAAGAATGAATGTGAGTCGATAAAATAGTTCTAATATTTATATAAACCAAGAAATGGGTATTGCCTTGTCCCACCTCTTGTCATTTAGTGATTAAATCACAGAGGTGAGACTTATTTGTTTAGTGTAAAAATAATTTTAGAAAATCAGATGAAACAGTAGTGAAGGCTACAGAAGTATCAAAAATGAATAGTCTCTGTTTCTTTTCACAATGTCAGACTTGAGATCAGAAAGAAAATATAAGAAACACTACCTTTGCAAATTACAGACATACAAGAATGACACAGAATCATACAGGATTCATTTCTACAGCTATATGCTGCATCCAGAACAGACAGACACATGTGGGGCCCACTGCATGGAGATTCACCAGAGGGTGTTCAACTGGTGCATACAAAAGATACACCAGCACTCATAAAACAACAGCTGAATGAGCAGACAATAAAAGCCTGACTGCAAGAGGCAGTTAAATGATAAAGAGATGCTGCAGCACTGAACTTGCTTAGGTAAGAACTTTCTGCCCAGTGCCACTCCATTATGATTAATGTGTGCACATGCGAACTTTATGAAAAAGATAATGAATTGATTGTGTTCCTAAACGATGCCATTTTAGACCTGTTTGGATTCCTGCCTTCCCCGGGGAGAAGATGACCACAGTCTGTTAGCTTAAACAAATGAACGTTTAATGGTCGTCTTTCTGCCAGCCAAGTGGAAAAGGCGAAACATTTATCAAGTGAAGGGAGGAAAAAACTGATCAAGCTGGCTATTCATCCGGGATATAGGTGCTACAAAGTGGCTGTTGAAAAGGGAAAACTGCTGCTGTTACTCTGCCAAACTCACTTCAGGCATTGTTCAAAATGTGGAGGTCACAGAACCCACAACTGGGGACAATTCCATGACCTGGGTTTCTCAGAGTAGAAAAGCTAAGAAAAGAGAGTTTCATTACTTAACAGCACAAAAATGCAACCACAGGATGATGTGAATGCAGTTGATGTGGATTTTCTGTAATGTTTCCATATTTTACATTTAGTGTTCCCCTCAATGAGAATGGGGAAACTCACAACAGCTTTTGGGTTTTGTTTTAATTTGCTGGGTTTGGGTTTTGGCGTATTTTTTTGTTTTCTTTAGGGGTTGTTTTTGTTTGTTTTGGTTTGATTTTTTGTTTTACATCAGATATACTTTACATATTTTTTAAACCACACTTAAGTTTATCTCCTCCAGTCAATGGTTTTTATTCTTAATGAATCGGTTCCTTAAACAAAGAAGATAATCTTAACAGTTCAGAGTCTTTCCATGTATTGGATTTATTTCACTTCTTTTCAGATGCCAATTTTCACTGAGAGAAAATAGTCCAGTGTCTGGTTTCAACTGAACATCTGATTTATGATGATTAAAGTTGTACAAATCCTTTGTCCAGAGACATATTTTCATCTGTGCTTTTGGTAAATCATCAACCATGTTTTTCATAGTAGTTATCGGAATTATAAAATTGGGGGGGGGGGGGAAACACAATTAAATAATTCCATGATATGGTCACTATGGATTGATTGTGTTATTAATTGTCTATTACAACAATATTTCAGTGCCCACTGAATAATGCAACATTAAGCATTTAATAGTACAGGCTGAGTATAAACTTAGTAGAAAGCTTTTCCCCCCAAAAGTAATAATTATACCCTGGTGTATAAATTGAAAATGTCAGCAGTATGCCCTTGCAGAGAAAGCTAACAACATGTAGGCTTGTAATTGCAGCAGTGTAACCTGATGATTAAGATCTTTGACTATTTTCCTCTACTAAAATTTTGTCTGGAGGACTGTGCTTACTATTGGATCTCCAGTACAAGAAAGAGGTTGACAAACTAGAGCAGGTAATGGTGAGAGACACCAAGATGCTTAGGAGGCTAGACAATGTGGTGTATGAAACATGTTGAGACCTTCAGGTTTGTTTGGCCTGGAACAAACTGCTGTTTACAATGGATAAAATTCCATCTATTAGTAATTTTAAATTTTTTTCCCACTACCCTGAAGATGATCAATAGAAGCCCAGAGAAGGTGTGGACTACCCATCCTTTGAAATGTTAAAAATATGGCTAGACTAAGCCCAAAACTGCTTGATCTAACCTTGAATTTAAGTCTAAATTTTAAGCTGTTACAGGTGAGGTGTGTGATTCTGTAAGTGTATATGATTCTGCGATCCTAAAGGAATTTACCATTAAAAGTAATATACAGACAGGAAAGGACCATAGAAGAAAGATGCACAAGTCAATTACAAGGCACACGCTAGTACCTACATTTTGACTGTGGTGCCTTATTGACTACATATGAAAAGATAAATTTCCTATAGACTTGTGATTGTCTTTTTTCAATGAGTTGCAAAGTAATGAGAAAAACAAATCAAAGCTTCTCAGTCTTTTAATGAGAGTTATTATTTTTTAAAAACTAAGTTCAAACTTATCTCTTTCCAAGAATAACAGTTTATTTTTTATGAAAACTTGTCTCCTTGAGATGCAACAGCAGAAAACTATCCTAACTTTTCAACATCACTCACGCTGTGTAGTATTTCTTCCCCAGTTTATAGGTCCCCAAGTTCAGAGACTTTCCAGTACAGTTTTCCAGTACATCTCTGTACATAATATGAGCAAACAAAGAAAACAAAACAACTCATGTGAATACAAAATTTCATTCTGTGTGTTGTAAGCATGGTTTAAAAATATTAGACATTCATACACAGGGCTCCTCTCAGTGCTGAATGGGAGGCTAGCAAGCTCGAGGAGTGAAAGCTGGATAGCACCCTAATTTTAAACAATTTGAGCAATTTCCTGTGGTCTGTATTCAACACAGGGAATCAGGTGTTCAGTTTTATGTCTCATCCAAAAAAATTCTACTTCCTACAGCAGAGTACTGTTCTAGTGCAGTATTGACATATTGGCTAAAAAATTCTTTGAAGAGAACAGTATTGCATTTGGAAGAAGTCACCCACTGCTGTTAATGAATAGTCTTGATTTTTCCTAAAGTACCGGGCTACATTTTGAAATAAGTATAGTCCCTTATCTAGGACTTCTCATGAATGTCCAACTGAAAGTCTTCAGGGCATCATTTGCAGAAAAAATTCATCAAGGCCTACTCCATGATTTCAAAATCTTCAGACCTAAATAGAAGTATTCACTAAAATTTTAATTAAGAGGTATTTTTGACATTGATTTGCAGTTTCCCCGAAATGAGCTGGACTGTTGATACAAGTAGCCATGAACTTAAGGTTGAGCTGTATGGTTTTAAGCTCATCTCTTACAGAAATGTTGTCTCAATAAATGTTTACAAGAAGTTCTCTATTAAACAGTGGGGTTTTCTTCTTCCAACAAATTCCTCTCTTCAGGGTACCTGAAAAAAACGCAACTCCAGTTAGCGATGTAAACCAGATGCTTAGCTCCTTCATTCTGCTAACTACATTTTCTCTTTGTAAATTATAGACATGCTAACCTATTTAAAACATAACTCAGGTGGCTGCTGAACCACAACGCCTGCCAGCTCCTCAAATAAAGAGGATTCACTTACTCATCTGCTCTGTCTCCATCTGCCTGCTAAATTTGGATTGACTGCTCACTGTCCAAACGGATAGCATAAGGATCTGTTTGAGAAGAATTCCTCTGAACACTGTTTTCTCTCTTTCTTTTTCCTCTACATTACACTCTCCTTTTGTAAAACAGGTTTGTTTCTCTGCATTAATGTGACATGATGTAAGATGAACTGTCACCACACGTCAGAAATTAGAAAGAAAATATTTTTTCAGGCCAGAATTCCTTCTGTGATTTTTATTTCCTTCGACTTTTAGCAGATTGAGTATTGAATTGTTCAACTACAGCCTGTGGATAATTTAATACCCGGAACATTCCTCCTAGTGTGAATTACAGACACATTTGACTTGTTCGACAAGGCTCTGAACATATTGTTTCAGGCCTTATCTATTTCATGGGAATCTTGTAAATATTGATTGATGAAACCCCAGAGAAATCTCTTTTAACAAAACCCTAAAAAAAAAAAAAAATAAAAGGCACTAAAATAAGAGACTAGTCATTATCCTTTCTGTCCACTCCCATGTACAGATGATTGTCAAGCGATGCAAATCAGCATAGAGTCACTGCCTTCCATAAAGTAACTTTCATATTCATATTCATTACCTGTTATGCTCCTTTTAAAATTTGTATTTTCCTTTTGGAAACTTGTAAATATCAGACAAATCCATGGCATGATTTCACTAAAAATTATGAAAATCAGAGAAGAATAATGATTACTATATTTATTTAGGAATTTCCTTCACATGGATGAAAGGTACTGAAAACTGAAGTTGTGCAAAATTATAGCAAGACTGAGAATCATTAATCTTACCCAACTTTAGCCATCTACAAAGAAGGGCAATTCATCTCAATAATCAACTCAGGAATCTGTCTACATGCAGATAAATCACTCTTTGGAGGTGCTTTCTCTTTCTTTAAACTACTGAGGCAGTCTGTACTCCAAACATAGATTAGCTATGTATTATTATATAGCTAATGTTAGATGAGATGAGTCCAACTTTGGGATACCACCAAAAGAAACCAACTTGTTTAGTTTTACTGTGTAAAAATAAAATTAGGAAGTATTTCGCATTTTTTCTTGCATGAGACATTTTTCCTTTTTTTTTAAGAAAAAGATTAAAGTAATTCACTGATATAAATCCAATGTTTAGAACTTGGAGACAATTTTTTTAAACACTTTGTCTGAAACTGGGTTAAGACGTCATAAGTAGGTAGCAGTTAATTTAGTAAAATACATAAACAGTACAGAATATAAAGTCTTTCTCATTCAGTAATGAAGTTGTTGGTGGTGGGTTTTAGGCCTGGGGTGTTTGTTTCCTGAAGTATACACATTCAAAACTAAAATGGTCAAATGTAAAATTCTATCAAATTCACAGTGCGTAACATTCTTCCTGAAGTGTCATAGAGAGAAACAATGTCTGATAAAGGTGTGTGCATGTGAAATTATTTTTTATATTATGGGCCTTAGCAGGTTTGAAAAATATAGCTAAATACTGACATTTCCTTTAGGCAAGTTAAATAGCTCCCAACACTGCATTGACCACACCAATTAGTTCTTCAGTAACTACAGTACAAGCCAGCGAATCAGCTAATTGATACAGGGATGGAACTATTTGGACCAAAATTGGTGCTTCTAATTCTACAGTTTGTGTCTTCTTAAAATAGATTCAAAGATGTGAGAAGAATTCTATCTTTATATTGCTGACTGTAAGAGGACCCTAAGTGATGTTAATCACTTGGGTCAAGCATGGATGCGTGTGCGCGCACACACATACACACACATACACTTTCTTTGAAAACTCAGCTTTGGGTCCTTACTATCAAATCTAAAAAAAAAGCCAAGGGCAAATTTCATTGTGAAAGAAAAGGAGGAAGTGAACAACAGAAAAGTTGCAGGGAGACATTGCTTGTGACTGCTCCAAATTACAGCCCCCTTCTTAGAAGACCTTAAAAAACAAAGTCTAAGTGTTATTGATTTGCTTTTTGACAGAAAAGCTTTAAGGATGAGAGAGGCAGAGTATGAATATTGGTGTGAGAAACCTTTTGTTCCCCAAGAAAAAAAAAAATTTCCTGGGAGATTAAGTGGTCTTACCCAAGGGATTGTGGATTCTTTCCACTTTGAAGGTCACTCTTTTATATTTTACATATGTATATATGTATCTTCTGTAGTGAAAAAAATTTTAATTGAAAATGGATCCTAAAAAGTCTTTGATCATATATATTTTCTTCTTCTGGTTTGAATGCATTAATCCAAAAGCATGCACAAATTTAAAAATGCAGTCTCTTTTCCCTGCAGTTGGAGTAAATTAAAAAGTGGAAGACTGAAAAAATGCCAAGAAAATGTAAATTTAATGATTTGTGTGTTTATTTATATGTGTTTGATTGAAATGACTTTTTCCTTCTTTTTCTTTTTTCCTCTGTAATTTTTTTTTTTTTTGGCATTTTAAGGCTAATCTAGTTAAGTAAGCAAGCAATTGCTTCTGCAAAAAAAATATGAAGTAAAGGGAACACGTATTTTATGTTGCAATTACAAAGTTTCAACTTTGATTAATTTATAGTCATGAGCAAGCAAACAAAATGGGAAGATGAAAACCTTGAGAAAAAATAAAACAGAAGTTGTGCTTCACACTCATAGCTCAAGCATCTTGAAAAAATATAATAAAACTGTTGTCAATTATAGATTTCTGTTACTCATAAAAGTAACCACAGCAGGACAGGCTCCATTTCTACCATGAATTTGAAAAGATGAAGACCTAGTGGTAATACTCAGGTTTATATTTTTATTAATCAAAATATTATGTATGGAAAAATAGAAGAAGACTATGTAGAAGGAAAAAATTGTGAGGTGTGAGTGAAAAATTAAGGCAAATTCCTAGTGGATAGAAATGCTAGAGAAATTTGCTACAGAAAAAAAGTAGATTTTAATTTTTTTTTGTTTGTTATTCATTTGAAAGGAGAATATTACTTAAACACAGTAGAAATGTGGAGATCCAACTCAACTGTAGAAAAAAATTAAAGAACTCCAGCATCAGTCCTAAATATCATCCTTATATATCAAATGCCAAATGAAAAAGCGAAGAGAGAAGAATTCCTTGCAAAAATCAAAGAATTACACCATTTGTGTCAAACACAGTGAAGAAATCTCATCACAAGACATAGATTATGTATCAAAATCTATAGGCCCAAAACTTAAATTTAAAGGAATGAGTTTTCACCTTGTAAAAAACCAACAAATAAAACCTGAATATGTTCACTGTTGTGTAAATTAAGTGAAAAAGTGCTACTTTTTACACTCTTAAGCTGATTAGTATGATCTTAAATCTATTAACTTAGAATTGGTCTTCTGAAGAAAATCTGGTATTTCTAGAAACCTGAAACTGGAAAAAAGACCGGCTACCTTACTGAGCGCTTTAGAAATGGATGATAACATTTTGCTGTAGGTCAATATTATAGCAGATGAATCATGCTCTATCTCTAAAATATTTCAGTTGTAAGCCATGACTACTTTATTAATTTTTTACAAGCAAACAAAAAAAAACAAACAAAAAAAACCAAACAGAAATACTTAAAATATGTACAGAATCAAGGTTCAGAAATATAAGCAGGTCAGCCAGTCTATTTTGTGCTCTAAAGTTCAACTCTATGAATATCATTCCTAAGAAATATGTTGTTGAAATCCTCTAAATCTATCTAGTCCATAACTTTTCCAGCCAATCTATTCCGTGTTGCTTCAACAGGTAGAAGTTCTGGTAAAATTTTCCTTGAATCCAACCTGACTCTTTCTCCATGCAATTTAAGTCCACTACTTTGTTCTAGTAACCATGGATTTAGAAAACAAATTTTATCCATTTTTTTTAAAAGCAGTCATTTAAGTATTTGAAGGATATTATCAGTTACTCTGTCAGGCTTCTCTACTTTTAGCAAAAAAAAACCCTATTAGTTTGAACTTTTCTCATAGCTTGTTTAAGGACCTCTGATCACTATTTGATTTTCTGTGTGAACTTCTCACTTGCTGAAGTGCATCACTTAGATTTGTATGACATGTATTAGCTAAGGCCTTATGATGAAAACCACAGGATTACTTCATGTATTTCACAGGATATATTTATGTGTATATATCCCAGTACTGTCTGTGCCATTTCATCTTTCTTTTTTTGTTTTAATCGTATGTCCAAATGAGTGTGTGTGTGTGTGTGTGTGTGTGTGTATGTAATATGTATATATACATATACACACACACACATATATATATATATGTATATATATATACATATATATCAGGGCTCTGATAGCTGTCCTGGAGCAAGTTATGTTATTTTTTTCTGTTCCTCGTTTTACTTATTTTTAGAGTCGGAATACTCACATTACCATCTTTGTAATTCTTAGAAATTTAGGATTAATTCCTAATACGCAAGTTAAAGATTAGTATTTTAGATTATAAACAAGATTTTATTACAGTGTTTTACTGTTGTCAGTCTACCATCTTCCCACATTAACTTCTGTATAATTTTTAGGGAAGCACTGAAAACTTCAAGGCTTTTCAGCCTATATACAAACACACTAAAGGTTCTGAAAATCCTAATTTATAATGATCGGTGTTTTTACTGATTACCCAAACCACTGACTGACTATATGCTTAGACTCCAGTCCTAATGTCTGGAGCAAAAGGCTCTAGTTGTAATTTTCAGTGTGCAGACAAGTTGATGGTAACTTTCTGGAAGGAAACTGCCCATAATCACTGATCTCCAGATTTACGCTGATTTTAAGAGTGGGAGAGGGAAGGCAATTTTAGTTTTAGCTGTTCTAACGATTCAGAGAACAAGGCAACAGTATGATGGTTTAGAAATAGTATATGGAACACTGATCTTCACCACAACAGATTCTGATACTGATAGACTTTACTTCAAGGTTGCAAAATTATTCTCCTGTGGATATAAGATGCCACAAGCAAACCTAATATTGCCCAAATCAACTAATTACTTGAAACGGTGAAGCAAATCTTCCAGGACAAACAAATAAGTTTTCATCTGAAATTTTAAGCCTTAAATCAAAAAGGTGAACAAACAATTTAAAACAAAAAAATCTCTTGAAATACTATTTTTATAGGCAGGATGTGATCTCGTCTGGTTTGTAAGACTCATTGATCTGGAGAAGTATGGTCATGAAGTTTGAAAAGACTTTCATGAAAACTCTCTGAGTATAAACCACAAGTAAGCTCAGCTGAGTAGTGAAAATGGAAGACACTGGCCTATATTAAGGAAATTCATGTGTTTATTCGTTGCAATCAAATTTCTGGATATATCCATTACAGAGTGAGGCTGTGTAATTTACAGGTGGTCTCTTACAATGCTGTGGTCTGGTTACAGTCAGTGTCTGAATCCAATTCTACAGTCTCAGTTAAATTGAGTAGACTGTGGATAGTTCTGTTTTTATTTTATATACATTATCTCGTGATAAATTTTACTTTCTGTCTTCATTTCAATCACACAATTTCAAAAAATATTTTATTCTCCTAAACTGCAATTATTTCCTAAACAAACACAATATAAATTAAAGTTTACCACAAAGTAGAAAGTATATTTCTTTCCCTAAATCCTGTCACATGTTCGTCTGTACATTCTGTACTAAAGTCATTTTTTTTTAAATAATATATACAAGGATTATGTACAAGAATGGAGTTTGTGAAACCTGCAGCAAAGAAATTTATCTAAACTTATTATGAAAATAAATGAGTAGATAGATATTACAAAGTAGTTTGAGGTCTATATATAACTTTTAATACTCAATTTAAAAATAGGCAGTGAAATTCCACTCTCTACAACTGCATTTTATCAGGTAGAAAATAGGAAATGAGATTTTGCCCACAATTTTCTGTTTTCCCCTGAAGTGCTAGGAATCCATAGAGGAAGGTTTCTCAACATGTAGAGTACATGTACCTTACATGTACTTTACCATGATCTGGAAGGAAACAGCGAAGTCACTAAATTCCTTGCTTTTTTTATCATCTAAGTAGAAGTTGTGTTATGCAGGACTGGAGTTCACAGAACTGTAGGGGTTAGAAGGGACCTCCAGAGATTATTGAGTCCAACCCCCCTGCCAAAGCAGGTTTCCTAGGACAGGTCGCTTGGTTAGGAGTCCAGAGAAGGAGACCGGACAACCCCCCTAGGCAGTCTGTTCCAGTGGTCAGTACCCCTCACTGTGAAAAAGTTATTCAGCTTAATGGTGTGGAACTTCCTATGCTTCAACTTGAGGCCATTGCCCCTTGTACTATCTCCACAGGCAACTGAAAGAAGCTGATTTTTTCCCCTCTGTCTCCCACACTTACGATATTTATAAGCATTAAAGCTTGTTATTTATGGAATATCATAAGTAAAGGAATACCTGTAGAGGAAATACCGGCCATTGTTGGCTGTCAGTGACATGCTGTTCTCATTACAGCAAAACTTTCTGTACCTTTATGCCTATAGACTTGTATACAGCAATCAAGCACATAGATTTTTGTTGTCACTAGCATGTTTTCAGTGTGTTGCTGTTTCATTTTACTTCTCAAAAAAAAAAAAAAAAATAATTTCTGAAGTACATCTTTGTGAAGTGAGTAGTTTGGGCTTGCTTTGTTGTATAGGAAATGGAGAGAGCAATTCATCCTCAGTCTCCATCTTCACACTTCATGAAGATTTATTAATTAATAAGGATGTATTTTCCAAGGAGGGCCAAGAGGACTCTAGCTTCCCATTAGCAGAAGCTTGTAGAGGCTCACATTCCCTGTTACATTACAAGGGTGATGCTGTATTCTTTCTTTGTCCTCTCATCAGATTGTGGCTGTGTCCAATCCTGACTGCTATTTCTGCTGTAATTGCAAACAGTTTGATTTCTCAAACAATCTCAGCTCTTGCTATGCTCCCCTGGTCCTCTTATAGAAAAATAATTTGTTTTTCTTTCTCTGCCTGCAGATTCTGTAAAC
Organism: Hypotaenidia okinawae; assembly: GCA_027925045.1. NCBI lineage: Eukaryota > Metazoa > Chordata > Aves > Gruiformes > Rallidae > Hypotaenidia > Hypotaenidia okinawae. The sequence goes on along the minus strand of BSDF01000005.1, from coordinate 7,507,938 downwards.
ATCAGATCACATTTTGAAGTGTCCCTTCCACCCCCCACCCACTATTTATGGAGCCTGCAGTGACTGATAGGATCATGAAGTGCGTGTTATTGGAAGGATGTTTTAATAGGCAGGGAGTTTTAGGGCTCAGACACAAACTCCCTGAGTGACCTCAAGCCATTCACTTAGTCTTCCCTATGCTCCAGTTGAATAAGAGAGTAATCTTATCTTCCTTTAAAATGTTATGAGATGTTTGCTTAGTACTGTGAAAGTTAAGCACCTATGTGACCTTTGGGTGAATTGCTATTCTCCCCATTGTCTATTTGTTCTATTTATGTGTTTAAATAAATACCTAAATGGTAAGAAACCTTCTTAGGTTCCCAGATTCTGTTTCCATCACAGATCTGTATGTAACATAGCTCTGATATTAGGGGTTATGCTTTTCTATATAATGACAATGAAGTTTCTCTAAAATTATGAATGATTAGATAAGCTTAGCCACTTATTTGTTATGCTGTTAATAATGTTTATGCTGTTTTATCAATTAAAATTAGGGAGGGGAATAATAAAAAAATATGCCCTTTGCTTTTAGGAAATGCCTATTTTAGCATGATTTCCCATCAGCCTTTTGCAAGAGTTGTCCTTGACGCCAGATGCCAAAACATCTTTTCTATATAAATTATTAAGAAAGAGCATTGCATATATTTTGCACCAGATAAATTATGCACCCATTTTAATCTAGACAAGAAATAAGGAATTCCTATTCCACCGCACATCTGAATTTTGTATGGAATTTTGCACATACTGTGATGTTGGGCCCAATATTTTATGCATCAGTGTATCTCATGTTTTCTTTATAAACTGCAGAGAATCTGCACACTGAGTTATGTGTTTTATAAAAGGGAAGAAAGAATCCAAAATTAAAATAATGTAATCAAACAAGGTGGGGGTTTTGTTGTTTGAGGGTTTGTTTCATCCTTTTCCTGCTTAATCCTTCCCCCATAACTTTTCCCATTCTATTTTGGATAATTTTGAATCTCTTAAAACACATGCAATTCCACAAATTAATTTCTCAGCAAAAGGCTGAGGAAACAAAAATCCAGTGTACCAAATCTGATAATTGAAATGCTGCTTTGCTTTCCAGCCACAAACTTTTGCTCATTTGAAATAAACTCAAGCTAACTTTTACTTTTTTTTTTTCTTTGAATGTGTTGAATAATGCGGTTACCTTATTAATTTTCACCATGTTTTTAGTTCTGCCAAGATTGCCTCTAGCAAGGGATATTGATAGGGAAAGATGAGAAACATAAAAGGTTAACATAGAAGGGCAGATAAACAAATAGGGTTTGATCCAAAGCCTGTTTGAGTCAATGAGAGATTTTTCCATTGACTTCAGGAGACTTTGGATCTGACCCATCGGGCATTCATGTATCAATACAGTGAAATGCTGAGCAGCTCCTGTGAAATGTCAGTTGTCCTCAGCTCCCGTCTGTGTCAGAAAGAGTTAAGGGGGCTCTGTGCTCTGGAGATTTGGAGTATTTAAAAGTTAATAAGAAAGTACATGTCTGAAAGTGGAACAAGGGGACAGAGACCACATACTTTACTTACAGCTTCTGAGAAATCCTGTTAAAGTCAATCAGATCAGGAAGGCACAACTGCTTTGCTGAATTAAGCAGAGAGTGAAGAAAGAGGCACAAGGAGATAGCTGTCGACAAACGAAAAGACAGCAAAAAACAAAGTGACTGTAACAGGAGAGTGGAGAATGGAGGAAAACTTTGAAGAGAGCTGATGTTAAAAACAAAATAGGGGGATGAATACTTTGTTTTGCCTGTTTTTTTACCTCCTGAACATTTAATAAATGATGGGAGTTAAACAACTTTTTCTTTTTTTTTTTTTTTCCCAGAAACTGTCTTTTTAGTACTATTTAGTTTTCATTTCTAATTTTGAACAAGCCCTAAAATTGCATAAGGTCTCTGGGACATTTACAACCTTCTATTTCACACACTACTCCTGAGATCTTCCCTAGGGGCTATATTCGAAAGGCAAATGAATTTTGTTCACAGCTGGTGGCATGACATGAAAACTGTTTTTTTCCTTTGTAAATTTAACCCTTTGCTATTTTTTTTCCCTATTCTCTTTTTTACTGTGCCAGAAATGCTTTCCATTTTTAAGATGTGGGTTTTTAGAGATACAGCTCCACAAATCTAATGTATTATTAACAGACCACTACCAAAATGGGAAATGATAAGAAAAGGTAGAATAACTGATTTGTGTTAAGTTACATCTTGTAGGTCATGAATCCTTAAAAAAGTCAAGAATAGGATTCATGGGATCTCATAAATCACACCAGAAGGGACCTCCAGAGGTCATACAGTCCATCTGCCTGGCTAAAGGCAGGGTCAAAAATTTCTAAATTACATTGTAATCCCACTCATATACACAAAACCCAGACACTTTCTGCACTTCTACAGTAAATTAAATAAGGACATCCAGCCAACATTTTTTAATCATAAATAAAATTTAGAAAAATAAAAGTGATGATATAAGAAATTAAAGGAATAGAAAGAAGAAAATAATTTCAAATACTGAAATTTGACTGAATACATTATTTTATTATGGGGGCAGTAATTATAGCAACACCATGACAGATGCTGCATTATTTTAACCTTTTGTGAATAGGCTTTGTTGATGTGGAAAATAGTACTGTGTTTGTGTTCTTCGGGGCTAAGACTCATTCTGTTTCCCTGTGACAAAATAAGGTCTATGTCCCTCCTATGCTCATGGAAGTCCTCAGAACAATATCAACACTTTGAAACTTTCCTTTAATCAGTCTGAAAATTATTAACTCCAACTATTTCACAAACGATTGTATAAAAGAAACATGTACAATTAACACAAAACCTTTTGGAAAACATTAAAAATAAACTTGCAGGAGCATTCAAAACAGCTGATTTCAATGAGATTTAATTTTTAATACTTAGTAGTTACAATGCTTTATCACATATGGATGTGTCTATTGTAGCATGTTACATTATCAGTCGGTGTGCTTGTGCTTTTTTTTTACTCAGGAGGTTAACACTGTTACTGAAAAGGAGATTGAACTCTGATTTTTCTTTAAAAACCCTCATATTTGCTCCTCATTATTCAACAATTGGCAAATAAATTTTTCTGCGGTTTCCTTTTTTTTTTTTTTTTTTTTAATGAAAGCAAAAGTCATCCAGAGGCTGGCTTTCTGAGGCATGTTCAAACACTTGTGAATCTGGCTGCTTAGAAGCAGACCCCAGCTGAGGGCTGGTCTGTTACTGTTGTACTTGCTGCTTCCTGTGCATCTACTTTATGTGCTATCTGTGTTGTCTAAGGAGGTCTGATATGGAGGTCATTATGACATCTCTGCTTGAGAGGCATTAAGGAATCCATTTTAAATCAGTAAAGAACCTTTGTTATCATTGTTCTGCAGTATGATTAATAATTTTGAGATTTCTTCTCCCCTCCCACTCCTTCCCATACGTTATGTTAGTCCGAAACTTTGACCTTGCAGTGAAAGATAATAACAGAACATATCTATGGTATCCATGTGATTAATACAGCAGTCTGGGAGTCACAAGGAGACTTATGGAATACAACTAAGATGCTTGAATACAGCAACAATCTCTTTGAGTTGCTCACCTTCTTACTAAATAATTTATCAGCTTAATGATAATGACATTCAAATATCATAATTATAGCCAACTCTTTAAAAAACATCAATTCAATAGCTGAAAATGGAGCAGTTCTTTCTTTCTCCCTCCCTCCCTCTGCACATTCCACCATTAGCTATCAATGCCAAAATATGGTCTTTATTCATTCTACTGACATAATATAAAACCAACATAGATTTCCCATTTTTCATAAAATTTCCATCCGCACTATTAGTTTCACTGATAGCAGGCTGGGAAATGTTGTTAGGCTACAAGATGGACGACACTGCAAAACCTCAGCATGTTAAGAAGCCATAAAATTTTATTCAGTTCATTTACTGCTACAGTCCAGTAACCCTATAGTAACAGTGTGCTATTTTTATTGTGTATTTATTTAAAGGTTGAATATTCCCTCTGCTGGGCCATCTAACCAAATTACTCTGGTTTCACAACGAACTCTATTGTAGGAAGTCAAGGGTGTGCATCTGACCCAAGGGTCTTCTTACATTCAAATATTCTTGGGAGAGTTCTGTTCTTTCTTAAAAGATGAGTAAAAAATGAAATTTAAAAAAAAACCCAAACAACCCCAAAACCAAAAAACCCCCCACCAAAACCGTAACAGAAATACAAAGCAACAAGCCATGAACGTAAAAAGTTTGCCTTGAGAATGAATGTAGGGATAAGATCACTGGGTCTGTAAAAGAAAAATTAAGACTTTTACTGGGAAGTGTAGAGACACCATTCTCACAGGGAATGTATCTTTACCAAATTATAGTGGTATTTGGAACACATTTCAGCAAGTGTGAAGACCCCATTCATTTCACTTGATGCAGGCTTCTGTCCTAAAAATTAGTTCTAATGCTGTAGTTTCAGGCAGCTACTGAAAACTGTTAAGTGTTAAGAACAATTTTTTTTTTTTTTTGTATAGTAGCTCAGGAAATGGCCAAAATAGGAAAAAGAAAATGAAAAGGAGGAAAGAGAAGATGATGGGAAGGGAAGGGACGGGAAAGGAAGGGGAAAGGGAAGGGGAAGAGGGGAGAGAAGAGGGGGAAGGAGAGAGGAGGGGAAGGGAGGAGAGGGGAGGGCAGGGGAGATGAGAGGAGAGATGTAAATCCCATGATTTTCAAACAAGCCTGTGAGTAAATTACTTTTTTGTATCCTTGTCCCTCCTTCCTTCCTTCCTTCCTTCCTTCCTCTCTCCCTTCCTTCCTTCCTCTCTCCCTTCCTTCCTTCCTTCCTTCCTCTCTCCCTTCCTTCCTTCCTCTCTCCCTTCCTTCCTCTCTCCCTCCCTCCCTCCCTCCCTCCCTCCCTCCCTTCCTCTCTCCCTCCCTCCCTTCCTCTCTCCCTCCCTCCCTTCCTCTCTCCCTCCCTCCCTTCCTCTCTCCCTCCCTCCCTTCCTCTCTCCCTCCCTCCCTTCCTCTCTCCCTCCCTCCCTTCCTCTCTCCCTCCCTCCCTTCCTCTCTTTTATCTTTCTCTCTCTTCCTCTCTTTCTCTCTCTTTCTCTCATACTTTTTTCTCTCTCTCTTTCTCATTCTTTTCTCTCTCTCTCTCTCTTTCTCTCTCTCTCAGGATTCTTTAATTCTTGTAAAATAAATATGAAGTTTAATGCAGAGGACAACAGGTACATTTTGTAAACAGCTTGCAAGAGCACATAGCAGGAGTGCAATGATTAGAAGTAGAATGATGAGTATTTGTCAGCATTGATGATTTTCTTGCAAAGATCACAGCAGACAGGAGCTTCAGAGCTTTCTCTAGAACACTACTGAACACCAAATATATCATGTAATTTTGCACAAAAGGTTGCTCATCCAAGAGGCCTGTGTCAGAATGGCCTGTCCTATTGGGTACATGTTTTACCTATTGACTAGTGAGGCCAAGACACAGGCTAAAATAATAAAGATCTTCTACAGTTGCCTATACTGTTGTCAGGTGACGTTAAGCCTGGTTTATCTGCTCCTTTGTCAGACTTCAATTTGACACAGTCTGGGGTTAGTATAGTTCGGGGCTAGGAGATAGTCTGGGTGCAGCTGGTTTAGCTGAAGAGATAAATTAACATCTGTGAATGCAAGACAGGATGGACCAGAAAGAGATTAATTTCTGATTTAAAATGCTAGCATAGCTGTTGTGTCTATTTGCTAACAAGTTAAAAAGAAGTCAGGGTACTTGATCACTTGGGTCACTAACTTCACCTTAACGGAGAAGGAAGTGGAAAGAAAAGAGTTCCACAACAGAAGCTGCTCTTGTTAATGAAGCTGAGATTCTTCTTAAGAATAGCCATGTGAAAATAGAGTCTAGGTTATTTTTGGCTCCCTATTCAGCCAAAAAAAGAAGAATATCTAGAGAAAAATTTCTTCCAACAATCAGTCATTTATGTTGCAACAGGCTAAATTGTCCTGTGGAAGTGCCTCGTGTCTCTTTCAGCTGACTGCAGAAAGAACCTAGATGACTATTTGAAACTGGATGCCTAGCTTCCAGATGGCTATGTTTACATGAGATGATCTTAATGCATGACTAGAAGTTGCCAACTATACCAAAGTAATGACGAAGAATCCGTTTAACATGGAATAAAGTAGATGTTCATAAATTAACTATGAGAGCCTCATAAGGATGAGGCACAGCTGTGCCTTCCAAGGAAAATCCTTAGCTGAAGAATGTGGCAAGCTGCCTTTTAAAAATTCCTGTCCATATAAGCAAGCAGCACCTGACCTAAGACGTTGTTTATCACATGCTGTACACAATCTGTGGTATAGGAAGTCTTGATACCACTGACTACTGGAAACCCCAAAGTGTAACTGGGGAAAAATAAATTCATACTTTTAATATATCTAACATTTTTTCCATAGGTAACCTACAACCTAGGTCAGAAACTTGACAGAGGACCACATGGTTTGTATGGACATTCTAATACATACACATGATGTATTAAAAAACCCAACCAAACAAAACCCCAAACAAACACACAAACCAACAAAATCAAAATGCAAAAACCCACTAAAAAAAATCACAAACACCCTAGAGAATCTCTTCATAGTTCTCCAGTTTGAGAATTTTCTCTTTCATGTCACATGAGCTATGAAATTCCTCTGAGGAGCTGCAATGAACTTTATTTTTCATAGAAATATCTGATTTTATTCTAAGTTTCCAGCAACAAGTCCACTAACTTTCCTTCTAAGCTGTTCTAACTTTTCAGTTTCTTAAAAAGTAATATCTGTTTTACAGGAAGTCATGACATTTCAACAGATGTTGATTTCAAATCCAGGCACAAAGAAGAAAGAGAAGGTGACATTTGGAATTTTGTGTCTGAAAACTGTATTTTTTTAAAGAACGTATCAAAATGTTGAGCTTTTACACTATCTGCTTGAATTTTCTACTGAAACATGGTAGTAGCATAATAAAAAAAATTACAAATCTTTATAATTAATATATTTAATATTTAATTTAGAATTACAAATATTTTAATTAACATTACTGTTATTTAGAATTTTATATTACTCTAAAAGTTCATGTTAAAAGATTTTTTTTAACTTTTTCTAAATAACACAGTTTAAGAATATGAAAATAAAGTAAATTCAAAATGATGAACAAGCAATGGGAGCTTTTCTTCCTGATAAAATTTTTGGAATGACACATTTCTGCAAAATATTTCTGTTTGACTGTTTCAACATTTTCTCATATAGAACACTTTTTTTTTTTTTTCTTTCAGTCTTGCTGATTTTACTTAGATTTGAATAGTGTTATGGACATTTTTTAATGGTGTACACCGGTAACCCTTTCTACACTTTTTCCTGAGACGTTTTGGTGACCTTACATATCTTTCTGGGACTGACCTCAGTCTTGGGGAAGATCATGGAGAGGATCATCTTGGGAGCTATCATGCAGCACATGTGTGATGGCCAGGGGATCAGGCCCAGTCAACATGGGTTTACAAAAGGTAAATCCTGTCAAACTAACCTGATCGCCTTCTATGACAAGGTGACCTGCTTAATGGATGAGGGGAAGGCTGTGGATGTTGTCTACCTGGACTTCAGTAAAGCCTTTGACACAGTTTCTCACAGCATTCTGATTGAGAAACTGGCTGCCACTGGCCTGGACAGGTGGATCCTCTGCTGGGTTAAAAACTCCTGGATGGTCAGGCCCAAAGGGTGGTGGTGAATGGAACAAAATCCAGCTGAGGGCCTGTCATGATGGTATCCCCCAGGGCTCAGTCCTGGGTCCAGTCTTGTTCAACATCTTTATCAATGACCTGCATGAAGGGATTGAATGTTCCCTCAGTAAATTTGCAGATGACACTAAACTGGGAGGAAGTGTTGATCTGCCTGAGGGTAAGGAGGCTCTTCAGAGGGATCTGAACAGACTGGACTGATGGGCTGAGATCAACAGGATGAAATTTAACAAGGCCAAGTGTAGAGTCCTGTACATGGGACATAACAACCCCGTGCAGCACTACAGGCTTGGGGGAGACTGGCTGGAGAGCTGTCAGTCAGAGAAGGACCTGGGGGTGTTGGTTGACTGCTGAATGAATATGAGTCAGCAGTGTGCCCAGGTGGCCAGGAAAGCCAACGGCATCCTGGCTTGTATCAAAAATAGTGTTGCCAGTAGGTCTAGGGAGATGATTGTGCCCCTGTACTGGGCATTGGTGAGGCTGCACCTTGAGTGCTGTATCCAGTTCTGGGCTCCTCACCATAAGAAGGACAATGAGTCCAGAGAAGGGCAAGTAGGCTGGTGAAGGGGCTGGAGAGAAAATCATATGAGGAGTGGCTGAGGGGGCTGTGAATGTTTAGTCTGGAGAAGAGGTTGAGGGGAGACCTTATCACCACCTACAACTACCTGATAGGAGGTTGTAGAGAGGTGGGTGATGGTCTCTTCAGCCAGGTGACAGGAGATAGGAAAAGGGGAAATGGCACAAAGCTGCCCCAGGGCAGGGTCAGATTAGATTTTATAAAATAAAATAAAATTAAAATTAAAATAAAAGTAAAAAAAAAAATACTGAAAGAGTTGTTGGGCCCTGGAACAGGCTGCCCAGGGACATGGTTGAGTCAGCTTCCCTGGAGGTGATTTTAAAAAGGGTAGATGGTTTAGCTTAGGATGGGATTGGTTGGACTCGAAATTCTTCAAAGGTCTTTTCCAACCTTGTGATTCTGTGATTTTTTTCGGATGAAGAGGACAACAATGAGAAAATACAAAGCACAGAAGAAAAGAAACAGTAATGACAAGTAATAAAATTTAGAACTACCAGCAACTTTTCTATCTCTTAAACCGCAATTGTATTAGAAACAAAATCTTGAGACTCACTGCTACAACTGGGAAGATAATTATTTCAGCTAGTATTATGAAGATATTTCTTTCTAATAGAAATCTAATTACTTGGATAAATAAAAGCATATAGAGCTTGTTCCTTGCTATCCCCAGACCAACATAGAACGGAAGTAAGATGTGTCCACCAACATTAAGGTAAAAGGTTTTGAATGTATTTATTCCAAAGACCTCTGTTAAAGACTTAGAAGGCACAAAGCATGTACCAGAGACATATCCCAAGGGATGAGAAAAATACATTAAAAAGAGAAACATGCACAAATTAATAAAACAGAGACTATGGGTGCTTTCAGCATCTTTAACACTGGTTGGGGAAAATTTAAGAATTGATATATGTAGAAAACAGTAGCTTCTTATAGCAAAATGTCACACTCACTTCCCAGAATGGCTAATACCACGATCCAAAATACTCTATTGACCAAAGCCAAGTGAAGCAAATTCAAATAAGTAAAGCAAACTGTGTGACTAACTGTGATTGAACAAGGCATTTTTTAATGTGATCTTTTCCCCAATAAAGAAGCAGTGCCCTGCTTTTCACAAGAAAGGAGCACAGACACCATTTGGTGCAGCCCTTTCAGATACAAAGAACTTCATAGGATTGTGAGGAATGATTATGTTGCTCATGAAGAGTGAAATGTTACACCAGCGTGAAACAGCAGTACCAGTGTGAAATGAGAAAACCTCAGATTTCCCTTTTGACTGGTAATTTAAGAGATAAATAAGGAAAACAAGGATTAGAACACAGACTTCCTTTCTCTCAGTGGAGTATCAGAGGCATTAGGCTTCCAAATTATGTTTTCTTTTTCATACTCTGTTCCTATGAATATTGATGAGCCAGTGTGTATCCAGGAACTCCTCAACAGGAGTCATGAATTTACGTATATTTGGTAGATAGGGATTGTCCTTGAGTAACAGAAGATGCTGAACTAAACCCATTCAGGCTCAGGAAGACTGATTCTTAAGTAAGTGCTTTAAACACTAGGTTATAGAGAAGGAGACATGAAAACTCGGAATAAATCAAAAACATTGCAGAAAATTTTACCTCTTGTCTCTTAACAAAATTCCCAGACCTACAGAGTATTCATCTTTCTAAGTGCTGATTTAAACAATGAAATGTGGCATGTAATGTCCCAGTAAAAAACCTTTATGTATGAAAACTGAATGCACCATGATATTCAATACTTGTTCTCACTAAATATCTGCAAAGCCAGGTGGCAAATGTTTACTCTCATCTTACATCAGTTTAAGAAAAGTAAAACAGAGAATGGAAAACTATATCTATCTATCAAAGACAACATAATAGGATTTAAAAGAAAAAAAAGAAAAAAAATCATGATGGGGTTTCTGGAAGGAAAAAGAAAAAGGTATAAACATTCTGTAAACTTATACCACAGTAAGGGAAAAATAGAGAGGTCAGAAAATTATAAAGAAAAGAGGATGACTGCAAACCTCGAAAGAGCCTTTTACAACTCAACATGTCCAAGAAATATTTCAGGGGAAAATAAAATAAAAAAAACCATAAGACTATTATTCAAAAAGAAGATTCTTTGCCCCAAGGCTGTAGCGGAGGCTGGGGCTCATCAACCCTTGCTCCCTGCTGACTTAAAGAGAAGAATTTCAAATAAGAGAGTTTGAAGAACAAAAGATGTGAATCTCAAAGCAACTAATGAAAGAAAGGAAAGAGCAAGCTCCACCTCCCACTCTGAGATAACTCAAGAAATAGCAAAAAACAGAGTGAGCACAGGAGAGCTTATTTTTTTCTTTTTTTTTTTTTTTGCTTTTGAGGGCAAAAAAAAAACCCCAAAACAATGCTAGAATATCCCTGGATGAAAACTTCAAACACCTATAGTCAAAAATAAAGCTTCAATAGGCAGAATATATCCTTCTGTTCGTGCATGTGTGCAATCTCTCCTCATTTTGGAGTCTAAAGATATTTCGGGCAAAAAATTCTTAAAAAAAATTACAGGAACTTAACTCATGCTTCTGCTTCTGTGCCTCTTTCTTTCACAAAATATTCCCCATAAAACATGATTACTTATTTTTTTTCAGACAGTGTCCCAGTGAAATCTGAAGTCTTTTTAGGTTACATGTGATCTTCACAGCTCGTCTTCAATATCAGGCTGTTTGTGTATTTTTTCCAACTGCTGACTTTTACTTTAAGAAATACTGCTTTCATGAGTAGACTTTTATCTCAGTTAGCCAGGAATATATGGTCCAGCATTCAGTGTAATGATGAATTACAGTGTGGAGTGATGAGGAAAATCAAATGTTTTCAGACATTATAAAAGCTGCTTTTTTGATCCAAGTGAAAGTTAACAACAGTGTTGCATGACAAAATCTATCATTCAGAGTTACTCAGGAAAACCAGCAAATTTTTTACTTTGAGAAAAAGAAAAACATTAAGTTATGATAAACCATAAATGTCACTTCATTTTATGTAGCTTTTTATATTTTCTTCTTTATTTCACAAGACATTTATGCAATATATTTATTAGTTCAGTTTGAAAACAGTGTTTTTTTGAGCATGTAAAATACCTAATTATACCAAAATGAGAATAAAGATTGGAAAAAAATTGAACAAGTGATGTCTAATACTGTTTTGAGAGTTTGCAGAAACACAACCCTCACACCATGCCTGGAAATATAATATATCTATGACAGCTCAGATAGTAGTAATGAACAAACAGAACCATTGCTGATTCTGTCCTGACTCTAAATCAGCTGAGGGACTGGCAGGAAGATATCTGACAAAAAGCTTTGTTACTTTGACATTTTTAGATATGTATGTGCTGTACAACCCATTGACAAGTCAAGATGCCAGGCCACTTCTTATGTCTTCAGCAATATCCTGATGGCATGATGGGATGAAGGGTGCTCACCTGTCTTTTCTACACCTCTCTACTCTCTCTATGTCCCCAACTTCCTTCGATGAAAAGTTCTTCACACCAATAGTAAGGTGTAAAACATTTGTTTTCTTTTTACTAATCAGAGGATGAAGACTTCAGAGGACATTTCTCATACAACAAAGAGTCAGGTTACATCGCACAAAAGAAGCTAAAACTGATGTCACCAGGAAACAGTAACCACTCTCTGTTAACTTCCTGACAGGCTTCCTTCTTCCACAGGGACTCAAGCCCATTTTTCATTCCAACCTTTCAGCTGATTAAGAGAGCCAAGTGAAAGGTAAAACTTACACAATGCTAAAATTGAAAGAAAAATTATTTTTACCTTGTATGATGTTAGCAATTTAGTTCAGAAAGTATTCTTGATGAGCTGTGCTGAAAGCTGGGAAGGGAAGGCAATCCAAGCATTTGTGTGACAAGTAGACAGAAAAAAAATGTCATCACTGTGGATGTACCACATGCAATTATGTACTCCTAGGCTGTACTTCATTTCTTACCAAACCCAGAAACTAAAGCATTGTTTTCTGACAAAACTGTTACCAGATTTTTGTGTTGCACTTATTTATCACTTACTTTTCTCCCAGGAGCAGATTGAATTTGCAGAGTTTGTTGTCTTCGTTTCCTTATTTTCAATCAATGAATCTTAGAAAGAACTCTATGTGTTATGGCGATGGTATGGCAATTCTGTGCATGCAATTATCAAAGGAATGATCTCCTCAAAGAATTCGCACACAACAAATGATGATTTGAAATGCTTCTCCAAGCAAACCACAGAGACAACTGCACAATAAACTTTAAAACTGAATAAGGGTCAAATCAGCATTTGTCAATACTCTGCTTACTTTTGTCAAACAATAGCTCTTGACAACATGATAACCCCATCACTTTGATTTCAGAAGGAGAACATGGGAAGTGAAAAAAGCTTTTCTGAATTCCCTGTAGCTCATATTTGATCAAAGAACTTCAGATAAAAGACTGAAAAATTGTTTAAAATATATAATAAAAATCCTCTGTATTTCAACTATCACAAAAGTTACTAGTAAGAAGAAGAGAGCAATCTTCAATAGGATATAAGTTTTCTGAAACTACAAAGACTATCTTATCTGACTGTTACCTCTTTAAGAGAAAGCTAGCTGTATTTTTGTTTTGTTTTATTTTAAACTTTATTGTCGGCAAAAGTATCACAGAAATTCTGTGAATGAATGACAAAACCTGAGATGCATTTGATGTATCACCCAATGAATTATTTAGGTCTAAAGAAAAAAATGTTGGGTTTTTTTTTCCCCAATCCCCCTCTTGCTGAGGATTGTTGTAGGCAGCATAGTATTATCTATACCTTTCCTTTAAAATGTGCAGAAACTTGGGTATGTAACTTATTTTCACATCACTTTTGCCAAAGATCAGAGAAGATTCTTTCTTCCTTCTGACTCCTGGCATGGCTGCTGGGAAATTAAATTTGAAAATGCTTGAATACATAGAATATACTGTATTTATTCAACAATTGAATTATTTAAATCTACATAAGGAATGAAACCTTCAAGGCAAAATTTCTGTTTGCAATTCTCCAGGTTTTTTTGAATTTATTTCATACATAATTTCCTTAACTGTTTACTATGGTGTTTGAAATTTTTTATTAATTTGTCTTGAAATTACTACAGCAAGATGACTTCTGGACAAAAACCTACATTGAGACAGGTTTCATTGATCAATTAAAACCCCATTTTCTCTCAGCTGCTTAACTGTAGATCATGAATAACTATTGAGTAAAGCAGTTGCAGTGGAGTTATGCTAGATTTACTGATGTAAATGAAGGCAGAACAGACTTCCTGAGATTCTTTTTGCTCATGTATTAATATTAGATCTATTGAAGTTCCAAATGGATATTTTAAGTGTTGGAATTCTGTTGTTTCATTTCTTCTCTCACAGTATTTTTATTTTTTTTATCCTTATGGGGGGCAAAAGAGACTGTAAAAGAACTGTAAATAAAAAAGTATTGATATCAGCTGAGACTATGCCTTAATTATTTCTCCTTATTTTGTTGTGTGATTTTTTTATCTTGAGATGAAAATTACAAAAAGAAAGGAGAAATGATGAGTCATATGACTTAAAGACAAAAGGTTTACAACTGTGGGATATCTCTGGCTGTGAGTCACCATGTTTCTCCTACTTTCACTTTGTTTACCTCTGCCTTGATTTCTCCAGCAACAGAACTGTAATAATAATAATAATAATAATAACAACAACAACAACAACAGTAGTAGTAATAGTAGTATAATAATTATAAGAATGATGGCTAGTATTTGAGGATCACCTCCTCCAAGATCAGGAGTGATGCATCACCACAAAATCAGAAAATCACCAGGAGGTCTGCATGGATAAACAAAGAGCTCATGACAAACTCAAAAACAAAAGCAAAGCTTACAGAAGCTGGAAGCAAGGACAGGTGGACTGGAAGGAATACAAAGAAATTATCCAAGCAGACAGAATTCACACTAGGAAACCCAAAGCCCAGGTAAAATACCTGGTCAAGAACATCAAGGACAACAAGAAAAGCTTCTTTTGGTACATTAGCGATAAAAGTAAGACTAGGGAAAATATTGGGCCCCCTCTAGAATTAAATGGAAGACCTGGTTACCCCAGATATGGACAAGGTTGAGGTACTCAATGACTTTTTAACTGTCTTCACCAGCAAGAGATGTTCCCACTGATTGGAAAAGGTGAATCGTAGCAGTCACTTTTGAAACAGGGAAAAAACGAAGACCCAGGGAACTAAAGACTAATCAGTGCCACCTTTGTTCCCAGCAAAATCATGCAGTAGATCCACCTAGAAATTATGCTCAGGCACATAGAAGTAAAGAGGAGAGTGTTGACAGTCAACATGGCATCACAAAAGACAATTCATCTCTGACAGTGAGATTACAGTATTGGTCAATACGGGAACTGCAACTGATATCACCTACCTGGACTTGTGTAAAGCATTTGACATAGTCCAGCACATCTTTTCATAGAATCACCTGGGCTGGAAGAGACTCTAGGTCGTTGAGTCCAATCATAGCCTAACCCTGACTAGTTCACCTCTAGATCATGTCCTTAAGGAATTCATCTACACGCCTTTTAAACACCTCCAGGGATGTTGACTCAACCACCTCCCTGGGCAGCCTATTCCAATGCCTGACAACCCTTTCAGTAAATAAATTTTTCCTAATATCCAACCTAAATCTCCTGGTGCAATTTTCAGCTATTTCCTCTTATCCTACATCACCTGGGAGAAGAGACTAATCTCTTCATCTCTGCAACCACCTTGCAGGTAGATGAAGAGAATGATAAGGACTCCCCTCAGCCTCTTTTTCTCAAGACTAAAAAGCTCCAGCTCCCTCAGCCTCACAAGACATGAAGAAGTGCCTTCATCAGCTTTGTGGCCCTCCTCTGGACACACTCCAGATTCTCAACATCCTTCCTGTGGTGAGGGGCCCACAGCACTCAAGATGTGACCACACCAGAGTTGAGTATAACAGAACTATGACTTCCTTACTCCTACTACTCGTGATGCAATCCAGGATGTCATTTTGGTTACCTGGGCATGCTGCCAATTCATGTTCAGCCTGCTGTCAACTAACACCTCCAGGTCCTTCTCCTCCAGGGAGCTTTCCAGCCACTCTGCTCCAAGCCTGTAAATTGTTCTGGCGTTATTGTGACTGAAGTGCAGGACCTGGCACTTGGCCTTGTTGAACCCCATAAAGTTGGCCTCTGCCCATTGATCCAGCCTGTCCAGGTCCTCCTGCAGAGCCATCCTACTCTCCAGCAGATCAACATTCCCACACAATTTGGTGTCATCTGCAAACTTACTGAGGGTGTACTCAATCCCCTTGTCCAGATCATTAATAAAGATGTTAAACAGCACTGGCCCAAGCACCAAGCATGGAGAATACCACTTGTGACCTGTCACCAGCTGAATATTTCTCCATTCTCCACAAGTCTCTGAGCCCAGCCATCCACACAGTTTTTAACCCAGTATATCCTTTTGGGGTATACCCATTTGTCTCTATATTGGAGAGATATAGATTAGATGGATGGACAAGGTGGATAAGAAATAGGCTGGATAATCACACTCAAAGAGTTGAAGTCAATGGCTCAATATCCAGAGACCAGTGACAGCTAGCATTCCTGAGGGATGGGTACTGAAACCAGCGCTGTTTAACATCTTTGTTGGTATATGGAATATGGCGTTGAATGCATGTTCAGAAATTTTGGCAATGACACCAAGTCAACATGCTGAAAAGAAGGGATACCATCCAGGGGAACCTTGAAAGGCTTAAGTGATGGACCCATGTGAATTTTTTCAAATTCAAGTGCGAGGTCCTGAACATGGGTGGGGCAATCCCAAGCACCACTAAAGGCTGGGCAGAGAATGGATTGAGATCAGCCCTGAAGAGAAGGACTTGGGAGAGTTCCTAGACAAGAAGCTCAACATGAGAAAGCAATGTGTGCTTGGAGACCAGAAAACTGAAACAAGCATGACTTGCAGGTTAAGGGAGATGGATCTGCCCCACTATTCCTCTCTCATGAAAACTCACCTAGAGTACTGCATCCATCTCTGGGGTCCCCAGTACAAGAAAGACATGGAGCTGCTGGGGCAAATCCAAAAGGGAACACAAAGGTAGACTAGGTCTGAAGCACACGTCCTGAGAAAATTTGGCTTGTTCAGCCTGGAGAAGAGAAAGCTTTTTCAGCTCCAGGGAGACCTTATTGCAGCCTTCCAGTGCCTGAAGGGGCCTACAGGAAAGATGAAGAGGGACTGTTTACAAGGGCATGGAGTAACAGGACAAGGGGTAATGAGTTTAAACTAAAAGAGAGTAGATTTAGATTAGACATTAGGAAGAAATTCTTTACTGTGAGGATGGTGAACTACTGGAACACACTGTCAATAGAGGTGGTAGCTTACCCTTCCTTGGCAGTGTTCAAGGTCTGGTTGAATGGTGCTTTGGTCAACCTGGTCTAGAGGAGACTGTCCCTGCAAATGGGAGGACAATTGAAACTAGATGATCTATAATATCCCTTCCAGCCCAAATCATTCTGTGATTCTAAGGTATCCTGATCTGGGAGTTATTTCATAGTGAATTCATGGACATATTTTAAAATTTCCTTCTGAGATAGTGAATGCTGGTTATTCCCTAGAGCACATGTCCAGTCTCCAATAGTCATAGTAATGCATGGGTTTTATGAATTGACAGTATCCTTACTCTAGGAATATTAGAGACCCTGTGGTTTTTTGCCTTTTTTTTTTTTTTTCCTTTTTTCTTTCAAAATACTTGAAAACCTATGTAATTATGAAGGACAGTACTTGAAATAAAACTATGTGGGTTGTATGAGGTATACACTGAACCCAGACCCTTGTTTATCTGTATGATAAATTTCAATGCCTAGGTTAATATTAGGCATATATGTATTTTAAAAGTAATGTACAGACAATATGCCACAGAATTACTTTCAATACTGCCATTTAAATATAAAATACACAGTGTAAATTCAGATTAAACTATTAGGGAAGATGGAGAACAGTACAAAGACTTAAAGCAAGATATTTGATGGCAGACCAAAGGAGTGTGTTTGTACAGAACAGGCTTGCTCAGTTTGTTTTGTATAATGCCTCAGTGGAATGCTAATGAAGACAACAGGTCTCATTAGAGGAATATGTAATGGCTTTAATTCATTTTCTTTTTTAGAAGAACTGATGCTGCTTTCTGTAGCTTGAATAGCATTATGAATGCCCTAGCCAGCCTGTGAAATATCCAAGGCCCTTTAAATGAAAGCTAACATCTAACAAATCTTTTCAGAAGTATGTGAATAATTTCTGAACATTTGGTCATCAGCAATATTTTTGGGGTTTTTAGGTTGGTTTGGAGGGGGAATTATTTGAGGTGGAGGTGGATGATAGCAAACAAAAAAGTTAATTCCTCCCGTGCTACTCCTGCCTTGATCAAAAAGTAAGAATTGTCCACCATCTTTTATGAGAAGTCTGAAGATACATCAAGCTGTCTTCTTGTTTTGTCACACTAGAATTTAATCCAAGTAAAAGCAATTATATGAACATATACTCAAAGTAATTCTTTTCACTATGACTTCAGAGTCTGCCATGATTAAAACAAATTTTACATAGAGACACAGATAAAGTTCAATGTTTTTTTCTGGTTTTATCATAGAATCATAGAATTATAGGGGTTGGAAGGGACCCCAAGGTCATACAGTTCCAACCCTTCTGCACAGGCTGGAACATCAACCTCCAGCCATGATCTAGACAAGGTTGCCCAGGGTCCCAACCAACTTGACCTTCAACACCTCCAGGGATGAGACATCCACCACCTCTCTGTGAAGCCTGTTACATGACCTAACCACTCCCACTCAACCTAACTTCCCCCTAATTTCTTATCTAAATCTTCCCTCCTTTAGCTTTAATCCGTTCCCCCTTGTCCTGCCATTGTCTGCCCTTTTAAAAAGCTGATTCCCCTCCTGTTTCTATGCTCCCTTCAGGGACTGGAAGGCTGAAATGAGGTTCCCCCACAGCCTTCTCTTCTCCAGGCTGAACAAGCACAGCTCCCTCAGCCTCTCTTCATAGGGAAGGTGCTCCAGCCCTCTAATCATCTTTGTGGCCCTCTTCTGAACCCTCTCCAACAGTTCCACATCTTTCTTCTATTGGGGCCCCAGCTCTGGACGCAGGACTCCAGCTGGGGCCTCAGGAGGGCAGAACAGTCAGTCACACCTCTGTCCCTGCTGGCCACCCCTCTTCTGATGGAGCCCAGGATACCACTGGCCTTCCAAGTTGCAAGAGCACACTGCTGGCTCATGTTAATTTTTTCATCCGCCAGATATTTTGGCTAGGATAGTTAATTCTCTTCCTAGTAGCTAGTATGAGACTGTGTTCTGGATTTGTGCTGAAAACAGCACTGATAACACAGTCTTTTTTTGTTTTGCTTTGTTATTGCTGAGCGGTGCTTACACAGTCGAGGACTTTTCTGCTTTTCTACTTTTCACTTCACCCTACCTGCGAGTAGGCTGGGCTGCATAAGGAGTTCAGAGGGGACATGTCTGGGACAGCTCACCCCAACTGACCAAAGGGATATTCCATACCATATAACATCATGCACAGGATATTAATCTGAGAGAAGAAGACAGAGTATGGGCACTTGTCCTCCTAATTCGCTGTTACACATGATGGAGCCCTGCTTTCCTGGAGATGGCTGAACACATTCCTGCCTATGGTAAGGGCTGAATGAATTCCTTCTTTTCTTTGCTTGTGCATCCACCTTTTTCTTTACCTGTTAAACTCTCTTTATCTTAGTCCACAGATTTTCTTATTTGTACCTTTCCCCATCCCTTTGAGAGGATAGTTGAGTGAATGGCTATGTTGGGTTTAATTGCTGTCTGGGGTTAAACCACAAGAAGTGTAGTAGCAAATGCATCCTGATAAAATTTATGCTGTTAAGATGTATAACCCTATTTATTATATAGCTTTGCAGACTAAGTTAAATAACTAGACAGAAATTAAAATTATATCCATGCATATTTATTAAAACTGGGCATTTTCTTGTCCGTGAAAACAATTATTTTGACAAAAGCGATGAAGTTTTCCAGAGTCCAGGATTAAATTCTGGTCTCAAAGGGTCACAATGACCTAGATAATACTTGAGATGTCAGGATACACATAGGGAAGATAGGAAACGAGTTATAGGTCATTCTCAGTGTAGTTGTGTTTGGTTTTTTTCCCCCATCTATACACTACGAAAACAAACTGATAAAATTTTGATTCTGCATCAGAAGAGAAACTAATTTTGAAACAATATTTTTTTCATAAAATGGAAATGTTGTTTTCCAGACAACTCTAATGAGCTGTCATAATAATAACAAATCATATGCTCATGAGATTTCCTGCACAACATTGTAGCATAAAAAGTTCATATGAGATTCAAAAAAAGCATCTTGAATTTGGACATATATTTAATGGCCTGACTTCATGCTTATTTCAGTTACGTTTCTCAAAATATACAAGACATGAAGGAAGAGTCAACTGCATTTTTCCTAAGGTCATCCATCCAAAGCAAGCTTAGAATAAATGATCTGTTTCTGTGTACTGTATAACATAAGGATTGCAGTAGAATTACTCAGGACAATTGGTTGTCTCTAATAGAGATGGATCTAATGCATGTAACACTAGATAACAGTTGATATAAAAAAATGTCTTACATATCTATAGCTGTGTAATAAACAGACAGCATTGCATTAAGTGAAATGGCAAATATATGCTTACTTTTTAAGAATTCATTATGTTCAGTGTCTACTCTCAAGTCTGACTTTTTGATCTCAACAAAATGTAGAGGTGCTTGGTCTTATTACACTGATGGTGTGAGAAGACTCACATGGTCTTTCTAATCAAATAATGTTTTTCTATCAATGAAAATAGGGAATCTTTTAAAAGCAAGGAGGAGAGGAACTTAGAAGGAAAGGTCTAAGAATGAATAATAAATTGCACGTCAGTTTAACAACAAGAAAAAGAATGTGGGGACAGTGAAATAAATAGTGATAAATAGGAAGGAAAAAAGAAATTAAATGACCTCTCAAAACATGTATCAGTACAAGAAAATCATTTGTGACAGAATCAAACCTCCAAAACTATTGAAATTGTTTGGTTTGGGTTTTTTTTTTCCATCAGTTTTGAAAAAAACCTGAGATAAAATAGTGTTGTAATTTACTGAGGCAGCATTCAGGAAACTGCAGTTTATTTATTGCTTCTGTTAGATTTTCTATGTAACTTGAGAAAATCCCTTAGATACTGGGATTTAAAGGCCCTGACGGCAAAATGAAGACAGCAATATTTCTCTCTCCACCCCTTTTTTGCAGACCTGTTCCTTAACATTTTGTGTATTCGGTACATAAAGCAAGTATGAAAAGATGATTCAGTACCTCCATGACCTAACGTGGGAACATGGGCAAGAAAAGTTCTGGCTCATGTATTAATGAATATTATTTATACAAAAAGAAAGCAGTTCTACTGGAGAAAATTAAAACACACATTTAGAAAGAATGTCATATTTATCTTCAAAAATATCAGGTCCTACAACTTGCCAGCCTACTTGCGTTCCTTGGTGTAGCCCAGAATATTTGATTTCTCTTATAACTACAAAGAGGCAAAGGGCTTTGTCCTGACCTGGATGTGAAAGGCATCAGGGGTATTCCAGGCTTGTATTGACCTCAGATGATCTCAGTTTGCTTTCAGAGTTAATAATAGTCCTTTGGTCAAGTGGCAACTGACTAAATTGTTTCATATTAGCTCTGCTAATACTGTGTATGGTGAAGATCTAACAATATCTGTAATTCATGAGCAACAGACATTAACCCTTTATCTTATTGGGGGCTGAAGAATGTTGATGAACAACTTAAACTAATAGCTAACGGGTAAATTACTTTTAGTAGGATCAGTGAAGAAGGAATAGGAAAGAAACTATCAGAAAGTGTAGAAACATCCCACAAAAAATCCAAAATGAAGAAGGTTGAAAGTACAGATGTTACATTTGCTTTGGGTCACAGTTTTATTAGGAAACTGATTGTTTGGTAACCTTTTACACTCCCATTCTTCAGGACAAAAGAACTGGTTGACTTTACAAGAATATTTGAGGGTAAACTTAGAAAAAAGGTTAGAAACAGCAAAGTTTGTGTGTCAGTCTTAACTACATTATTAAATGGAAATGTTACTGTCAATCCTATTGTAGTAACAGTAAGTATTATATTTTTGTTAGCTGAGCTTGATTTAAAGTAGCAATAATTTCTTACCTGCACACACTAGTTGTGTTACAATTTGTCAATAGCAAGATTTTTATTATAATACTACTACAAAGACTGTGAAGCAACCTTGGTCCATGTCCAGGAGTGGAAGGGTAAGATTTTGAATTGACTAGACTTGATAAACCGTGGCAAAATTTTGCCTAATAAACTAGATTATCTTTATGATGTGATGACTGGCTTTGTTGATAGTGGAAGTCAGTGCAAATTTTGTCCCACAGTGTTCTTGCAGATTATTTATTTTTTTAAATGAACTTTTCATCACAACCTGCTTAAGCTCTAACTTTGAAGATGACTCCCCCACACACCTCTGAACACGATGTCATAACAGATAACCTCCAGAGGTCCCTTTCAGATTAAATTTTTGTGTAATTTTATGAGTACATCATTCTCAATACATTCATCATGAATGACTGCTTAAACATTTCTTGAAGAAATATAAGCATCAAAGGCCTTTATGTCCAGAAAAACTTTAGAGATCATTCTAATGAACAAAATTATTTTCACAGCAAGAAATTCATTTCCAGTTCAGCATTACAGCACAATCATACATTCACGTCCCTAAGTAATTATTATTTCCCTTCTGTCTTCAGGAAATGAATGTGTGCCTCCTAACTGCGAAACAAGAAAAGCGGTTGCTGTATGAACACTAATTCTTGCTTTCTTGGGAAAACAGAAGCACCTTCAATAGAGCCCAGCTGTCTCAAATGCAAGAAATGATAGTTGTTTTGTCCTGTTTTCTCAGCCGCAGTAAAATAAAAATTTGGTGGAAATAATAAGATTCAATTGCTCATAAGTAAATCACAGCTTAAACAAAGACAATTGGTCAGTAATTGTTTCTGTGCTTTCAGTTGTTTCCATTTCAAGCTTTGTCATTGACTTTATCAGCACATATTCTGTGTTGGGTAAGATTTTAGTTAGACATGCCAAGAAAAATAATTTAGAATTTTGCAATCAAAGCAGTTCATGGTGCTCTGTTACCTGCACCATTCTCCAAGTAGTTTCCTATGTCCTTGGTCACTGAACAGGCAACCTGGAATCTGCACTCATGCTGTTTATTTCCTTCCTGAATACTGTGAGGAAAGGTTTTTAATAAACTCTATTTTCTAAAAGATGAGTCAAGAAGACCAAGAATACTTGAAACAAACCTGAAATTGATGAGGGAAAATTTGACTTTGTTGTTTGACCAGAACATCAGACCTTTGTAAGACCTGTGAGTTCTAAAATAATCTCATGAACTCAAAAGTCCCCATGAGTTCAGCAGGCCAGCTCTTCAATATAGATGAGTTTGGTAGGAAGAATGCCACATAAAGGCCAGTCTAGTCACCAACAAATCCTTATCTGTGGCTGAATATAATCTTTGTGAATGATGAGGGCATATATTGTATAGTAACAAGGGGTGGGACTCACCTCTACTATCTGTCTTGAACTTAAGTGTCTAATTTAAGCTGTTCCCTTAGACTCTTTATAGTTAATGGAGAGATATAGCTAAAATGAATCACTTTCTCTAGATCTGCCTCTTAAATACCCATCATAAAATGGGATGAATTGTCCTCCAGAGGCACTAATCTCCCACAGTTGGCTTTAGAGGGAGCCTGGTTGTGTAGCTCAGACTAAACACCTAATCTGTTCTGAGATGCCATTGTACCTTTCTGTGAGAAAATTAGCTATCAAATCAAAAGAAACCACCATTGTTTTCAGATAAGAAAAAACATTCCAGGTCTGAAAAACAAATGCTTAGATTGTTCCATAATTTAGGCCTGACTAGAGGGTGTTTTGTTGCTTTCTCTTTTCTTCCCTTTTGCTTTCTATGATAAAAATGTTTTAAGGAAATTAAAATATAGTGTGATACCCACTGAGAACAACCCCATGAGAGATCCAAAGCCAGGTTTTTGAGCACCTTGAAATTGCTCTTTCCTTCCCCTATATTGTTGCATTACTTATCCTGTGTCGGCTTCATGCTGTTCTGCACAAATCAAAGTAACTTCTTTAACAATCAGCCAGGAAACCTGTTTTCCTATCAATCTGTCTGGTTTCTAGCCTTGCCAAGAGGAGAATGCAAATTATTTTGTGCATAGAGATGCAAAAGCAGTGTGGTTCAGAACTCTTCAGCAGGTTATATTTCTCTTCAACATAAGAGGCAACTAAAAATCCTTTCCAAAACCACTATAATTAAAAAATCTTCCTTTAAAATTAATGAACTTTCAAAGTAATCAAAGAAATTTCTTAAATTTATTCCTGGTTCTGGAGTTATGAGCACATACTTCCTCTATTGAGGGAAAGACTAGAACAGACTCAAACTGACTTATGAGATTGCTGATGCTTGACTTCCTGAGTTAAGAATTTATACAGATTTCGCAAAAAAAATGTATTTGGAAAGGATCTTAAAACAACAAAAAAGATCTTACAACAAAGCAATAGGACTTTATAATTTTCTTCCTTTGAGATTTACAATAAAATGAGAAAAATATATTGGATGTTAATTCTGACTACCATATTTTCTGGTGCTTCAAGTGGTAATATGTGTTAACCTGTAGTGATTGAGTTGCATTTTAAAGGGATTAAAATGATCTGCCTTTCTGAAATGAGAAAAGATACTCCTGCTCACACCTTTCAGGTACGTCAAAGGAGACAAAGAAGTTGGCTAAGAATAATTTATTGAGCTTATGTGGCCTTCCCCTAAATAGTTTTAGCAATGCAAATGACAGCCAGAAAACACTACTATACCTAAATCCATTTGAAGTCTAGCAGCAACATGTCCATCCTAATGATCTCACTTTCTACACTTTCCCTAAACTTTCTGGATTGCTGTCATTGCTAATTGTGCAATATATATATAAATGTTGACATCTCTGAGAAATTTATACTCTATTTGTTTGTGCATAGTATTAAGTGTTCATATTAAATTATACAGATTTAGTGTTGAAGGAAGGTTGTTGAAGAAAATATTGTATCCCAGGTTTAGCCCACAAAATAGCCACGGACTATGCAAAGATGTGAAAGTGCAGGATCTTAGACCTTGTTCAGATTTTTACTAACCTGTGGTGGTCTTAGCTTCTTTAGCTCTGATAATATCTCTCTTTTGATCAAGTGGCTATTATCCAGATTGTTTTAGTTTACGTTTATGAGTGCCATATGCAGTAAAAGTCTAATAAAGCTCTTGAGCTACAGAGTAAGAAATGATACTACTGGCTTCTACACATATGAAAACTACAAAAGGAGGGTTAAAGAAAACATACACCACCACCCCACTCACACCACCCCCACCGATGAACAACAATGGTGAACTGGTAACAACAGATGAGGAGAAGAATGAGGTTCTCAACAACTCTTTTGCCTCAGTCTTCACTGGCAACCTCTCTCCTCACTGCTCTCAAGTTGATCCAAGGCCTGCAAGACCTGGACCAGGGAGTCCTTCCGTCTGTGAGTGAAGATGAGGTTCATGACCATCCAAGGAAACTAAATATACACAAGCCCATGGGATCTAATGAAATATACCCTGAAGGAATCAGCTGATTTAGTTGCCAAGCTGTTCTCTATGATATTTGAAAAGTCATTGCAGTCAGGTGAAGTCCCTAGTGACTGGAAGAGAGGAAAAATATAATGCATTTTTAAAAAGTGTAGGAAGGAGGACCATGGGAACTACTGTCCTGTCAGCCTCGCTTCTGTGTCTGAGAAAATCATGGAACAGATCCCCCTAGAACTATACTGATGCATGTGGAAGATGGGGAGGTGATTTGAAACAGACAGTATGGTTTTACTAGGGGCAAGTCCTGCCTGACTAATCTAATGTCTTTCTACAATGGAGTAACTGCTTCAGCAGACACGGGAAGAGCTTGCATTTCTTCAAGACCTTTGATACAGTCCCCCACAACATCCTTCTCTCCAAGTTGGAGAGATATGGATATGATGGGTGGACTGTTCAGTGGTAAGATATTGGCTGGATGGTCGCATCCAGGGGGTTGTGGTCAATGTCTCAATGTCTAGATGGAAGACGGTGACAAGCCATGTTCCTCAAGGGTCTGTCCTGGGACCAGTGCTGTTAAATATCTATTAATGATATTGACAGAGGGACCTGAACAGGCTGGAGAAGTGGGCCCAGGTGAACTTCATGAGGTTCAACAAAGCCAAGTGCAGGGTCCTGCACCTGAGTTGGGATAATCCCAGTTATCCATACTTCAAAGCATGTCCGAGAAAAAGGACTTGGGAGTACCTGTGGATGAGAAGCTGGACATGAGCCACTGAAGTGCATCCACAGCCCAGAAGGCCAACCACACCCTGGGCTGCATCAAAAGAAGTGTGCCCAGCAGATTGAGAGAGGTGAATCTGCCCCTCTTCTCTGGTGAGACCGCACCTGTCCAGATCCATGAGGAACACTGTTTGTCACCATGTTTCATCTGGACTATTAACTACCACTCTCTGGATGCAACCACCCAGCTCATTTCTTATGCACTGAATAGTCCACCCATCAAATCCGAATCTCTTCAGTTTAGAGAGAAGGATGTTGTGGGGGACTGTGTCAAAGACCATCAACTGTATGTTCCTCCCAGTGAAAGACTCAGAACAGGGAGGACTCATTGTAAGCCCTCTCCTCCTCACCAGCCCTCTTCCTTGGGGAAAACTAATGTTAACTTGAGGATCCAGATGGACATAGAAAAGTTAAACAAAAGACCAGGAAAAAAGTCTAGATAACATTTCAAGCTTTAATTTAAAAACAAAACAAAACAAAAATTCTTAAACTACCTCGACAAACCTCCATAACACTTCTAAGTGCTTTTGTTTGATTTTTTTGTTTGTTTGTTTGTTTTTCTTTATGGAAGTGTAGAACACAAACTTTAGTTCAGAGGTTTTATAAATCCATGAAGCTTCATGAACTAGTCACATCAGTAATCTATCTCTCTGGCATCACACCTTAGCCAGATGGATTCTATACTGTTTTCAAAACATCAGAAAACAAGAGAGCGTTAGATATTTGCAATGGTAAATACACACAGTCCAAAAGCTAAAAGGGGAAAAGAAGTCCAAAAATATACAAATTCCTCTGAGGCACTGCAGCTATAACTTAAAAAACAAAACAAAACAAAACAAACCCCACCCTCCCCCTCAATTTCCTCTATCCACCATACCCTATACCCTGTAAATTTATTGTATTAAGCTACCTACCACATCCAGTTTTATGGAAACACTGGAATTACATCTGTTTCCTTTTACAGAACCTTTCACAGTCTGACAGATCTCTCATCTAACAAAATATTTTCTCATGTCCATTCTACAAATGTCTGTGCTTAATTTCTTCCTGTTAATTGTGAATCAGTCCCTTTGGAATGATCCAAATAAAGCTTGTCCTTTTCAGTTGTTTATTTCCTTGAATGAATCTCAAACAATAATCATATCTTCTGTAACCTGTCATTTGGTCAATATATATTTTGGTTTTAGTCTACACACAGGAAGCCTCAGTGGATACAGGGTTGATCATCTGAGGGTTATCCTCTATTTGTTCTTTTTAGTGAGTAGCGGTGCAGAAATGCATCCCAGATTTGATCAAAGGTATCTAGTATCTTACTCTGTTCAAAGGCTGCTCATTCATATTTTACAGTTTCAAGAACAGAATTGACCCAGTAATCAGTATGAGATGTTAAGATTTTATTTTTTTTCTGTCTTTACCTATAGCTGCTTGAAGGGAAGAGTTGTGTTTATTAGCTGCCATCGCAGATTATACTTTTTTTTTTTTTTACAATTAGACTAGCAATTATCATGATTCAAACCTAAAGCAATTTTTTTAAAGTTAGTTACTATTGGTACTGTAGACTTTAGAAGACTACTTCAGATCCAAACCAGCCATGTGAAGTAGACCAAAGTAAGACAAGAGCCCTTGCAATGCCTAAACCCTTGAAAAATAAATGCAGAATTAAAAAACCCAGCTACAGAGTTCAGAAACATCTTCAGCACTATTGTATGTATCCCATGGCATTTAAACATCTGAACTATTTACCATTTCTCACCATATGCATCTGAGCTTTGTTGAAAACTAGAGTAATAGTTGTTTTTCTATACCTAGGAAATTCCCTATTTCACAGGATTACAATAGTCTGTCACACAAGTAAATACTGACACAGAGTATTTTAAATAAATAAAAAAAAGCCAAGTGTAATATATCCATCAGAATGGTGAATGTTTTCTTTTGATCATTTTAGGCTTTGCTTTTCCCTGAGAGACATACAATTTTTAGTTTAGAGATCACTATTCTATTTCTTACTATGAGTATAAAGGGCAGAAATCTTAACGACATGAGACGCTGAATGACTTAGGAAATTTTAAGGAATACAGAAGGTATAAATCTGAGGTCCTAGTTTTATGCTGTAGCAAATCGGTTGTATCATGTGGGGAGCCTCCCATTGCTTCTCACCTGTGTCCAAGGTGCATGATGCATTCAACCTCTATGTATTAATAATGAAATATTTACCAGAACAGGCCGAATACATGACTATATTTTCACAGCCCTGGCTCTAGAGCACTCACTGGAAAGGAAACAGATACCATTTGCCATACAGAACTGGGTAGAGAAATTTGAAACTAAGTTTCTTGTATCTGAGAAGAGCAGGATCACCAAAGATTAGGTTTCAGCTTTATGACTCACCCTTTGAGCATCTTTGAGAACACACCACTCTACTTGACTCCTCCTCCCTCAAAAATGGACATGAGTACAGCATTTCAAGGATGCTGAAGGGATAATTTAAATATTTCATATATTATTGAAATAGACAACTGCCATACACATTTGAATCAAATTAGTGCTTCACGTTTGTGTAGTCTGAAATAACCACATTTTATGGAGGACAGTTAAATCCTTGAGACATTCCTTGATTCTTCTCCTTTCCAAAAATTGTGTTCTACTGATATCTTCCTGGAGAGAGTGATAATGTTGATGAAAAACCTTTTGGGTAGTGCCAAGGGACACCTTATAAGAAAAAATATGTCTACATGTACAGCTAGATAGTTAATGTTAATAAATGTTTACTGGCACATAAAAATAAAGTAGCAAAGTAGCATTGATCAGTAAAGGTTTGGGTTGTTGGTTTGAGGGGGTTTTATTTTCCTTTTTTTTTTTTTTTTTTTCATTCTTTCCTGTTCTTTTTTTAAACAAAATTGTGCATGTGTGAATCATGTCACTACTGAAGCTGGGGATGAGGTTTAACATCTAACTGGTAGATGCTCATGTGTTGCACTTAGATAGTGCCAGTATGTGAAAAGAACAGCTTTATTCTACGGGTTTTGGAGTCCAGGTTTTAGCATGTATCTCTACTGCTGCCATCTACTGAAGAAAACAGGCCATTCCAGTTCAGGAGCACCAGTAATCCAGCATGAAAACAACCACTGCCTGTGCACTTGGTTTGAATTACAAATCTTATCTCAGATGCAGCATGTGTGAAGTTAACCAAAAGTGTGCTAGTAGCCATTCATTTCTATAAACCAAGCCCAGAAAGTACTTTCTTGAAGATGCTGTTATTCTGTCACCAAGTGAAGCTCAACAGGTGATAGCCCTGGCATCTGCCTCTGGGAGAATCTGAAATTATAGAAGTTTATTGCATTTCATTTATCATGTCGTGCTTGTTAGCATGCTGTTTTATAGGCACATTGCTCCACAGTGTAACCATTTTAGTGTGCAAACTCTATGTTTTTAGTTTAATTTGCAACAGATATGATATAAAGATAAACGAGATGGTGTTTCTTACCACCAGCTGGAATTGTCCCCAGCAGTTTGCTAGCCATCAATCACAACAGGGACGGAAGACCTTCTGCAACACACATTAAGAACTCCTTATTTGCAAAGACAAAAATGAAGTAAAGAGAAATCACTACATGAAATCTCACTCAGCTCTATATATTATGGACTACAGTTATGCACAGATTTCGTATTCCAGAAAATAACTATTGAGAAAAAAAAAAGATTCAGTGGGCAGCATACATGCCTTCATGTCTCTCTTGGATGTTTTGTAATCATGATTTATTGATATGGTTTGACCAAGGCCTAAACTATTTTAACTAAATTTTAACATTGAGATGACAGACTTAAGCATTTTCCACCTCTCAGGAGAAAGATACGGTCCACTCTAGCACCAGCTAAAAACAGAAACACAATTGAGACCTTTAACCAGATAGGCACCTATAGCAACTACCTTCTTAGGTGCTTCACTGGGGTATCTAAAATTGCAAGAAATTAAAATGTTACAAGGCCAACAGTCACAGAAGTATATAGTTAGAAAACTTGATAGGAACCATCAGAACTTCATAGGTATGCCATGTTTTTATAGACCAACTTTTGCCACTTTTCACATCTATATGAAAATTCTTCCAGACTACCAGTCGTAAAATCATAGAATAGTTCATGTTGGCAGAGACCAGGTCATCTACTACAACCTTGCCTGAAATGAGCAGGGACATCTTTAATTAGATTAGATTGCTCAGAGCTCTGCCCTGACCTTGAACAGTTCCAGGGATAGGACATCTACCACTTCTCTGGGCAACCTGTTCCAGTGTTTCACCACCTTCCTCATTAAAAAAAAAAAAACAAACAAAACATTCTTTCTCACATCTGGTGTGAATCTTTGTCTTTGCACTTCTGATTGCCTCAATCTGTATATAGAACCTTACACTTGGCCTTGTTGAACTTCATGAAGTTTACATGGTCCCATTTCTTGACCTTGTAGAGGTCCCTCTGGGTGGCATGTCATCCCTCCAGCGTGTGAACCACAACATTCAGCTTGGTGTCATCAGCAAACTTGCAGAGAGAACACTGTGTATGCCATTGATGAAGATATTAAACAATACTGGTCCAAATATGGACCCTTGAAGTACACTACTCCTCACTGATCTCCATCTGGATATTGAACTGTTGGCCACTACCATTTGGTTTTATCCATCCAACCAATTTTTTATCCACTGGACAATCTACCTCTCCAATTTATAGAGAAGATGTTGTGGGTGACCATGTCAAAGGCCTAATAGAAGTTCAGACACACGGTGTACATAATTCTTCCCTTGTCCACTGGCATAGAAGCCACTAGGTTAGTCAGTCCTTCCTGTGACAGATGAATTCTTTAAAGAAAGCATCAAGTCCTTATTACAAATAGGCAAGGATCATGCCTAAGGTAATGTAGGCCATATTTTGATTTCATACCTTTTGCTCATTACATGTATCTTTGAAATAAATACTTTAGTTCTAAACAGAACATTTCCATATGTTGAGAAAAAGGTATATTTATGACATTAACAGAAACAGTAAAGCCCATTATATTTTAGTTAATGGACTATAATGGACACTCAGCTTAATTTATTGATAAAGTTCAGATAAGAAAGAATACAATTTTTAAATGGAAAATGTTCCATAATTATTTTTAAGCTTGCTTTTATATGAAGTTAAACCATTATAGCATCATAAGCACAATTTGGTAGAGAACATATTTTACTTTCAGGTTAAATATTTAATATTTTAAGAATTTTCAAGAAACAGTTGTGAAATAAATTCTTAATGCATTTAATATTGTTATTGTTCTTGTTGCTGTTGTTCTTACTATTACTGCTATTACTATGAGTGGCTGAAATACTGCTTTTTCTTTCCCACGAGTATTTCAGACTTCAACAGGACAAAAGAATCTGATGAATAAATCAAAATGATAATCAGCTTAGATCAATCAATGTGTTTATTTTGGTTTAGTTTCCTTTCTCTAATTTAAATACCTTATTAAGGCTAGCTCTTCAAGATAAAACCCACTATTTTTTAAAACAGAAAATTACTTCCCCTCATAATAAGTTTGAAAGCAACAACAAAAAGACAAAAGTAAAAAAAGAAAAAGAAAAAGCAGCAGTATTTTTCAATGGAGTAGGGCTGAGTAGGACAGGACAGGAACAAAGAACATAAAAAGGGCTTTGTTTTCAAATGTTGTTAGAAAGTAATTCTGGCAAGTATAAATAAGACTGTGAAGCTCAAAGAATCTTCATTGACCTTCTTTTCTTTTTCTCCCAAAAGCTACTGACATTGGGAAGTGCAGGTCATTTCATCTAAATCAGAGGTTTGCTGGCACCTGACTCTTACAGATTAGCATCAATGGTTTATTTACTAACTTAAAATGTCAAAAAAGTCCCTGCTGAATTTGAAAAGTTATAAATCAGGCAGATGTGAGAATATACGAGTTGATTAGCAATACCTATAGTGAATGATATAAACAACTCAAGAGTCAGCAGTGTGATCTAAGAACACTATCATTCTTAATAAGATAACTGTTATTAGTAACAAGTGCAAGAGTTTTTTGCATGACCACAAATTAGTTCTTTTGGACTATATGACCACAGGTTCCCATTTGTTAATTGTGCTCCAAAAATCCTAACGTCAGACAGCATAAGGCATAGAAAAAATAATAAAAATCACAAAACCAGCAACATGCCCTGCTGGCTGCTGCATGGCTGATTCTGAAAATAGTTTCCTCCTTAGTCACCAATACACAGCATCTCATGACATTCCATTTCTCCAAAAGGCTTATACTTTCATTCTGACCTATCTTTTTAGAGTGTTAAAGAACTTGCCTTCATAAAAATGTTGTTGTCCTCTATTTAGTTTGTCTTCTATTTCCTCCAATAGCTCATCTAGGAAAAAAAGCTTGATTACATGTTAATTAATGTTAGGTAACATGAAATATCTCAAGCTCTACACCACAAGGTTGAACAGTGGCTTGCAGAAAGCAGTTGAAACGTGTCATTAACACAATATTTGGCTGCATTGGAAATGCCTGGAATATAGAATGGTAACAGGTAACACAAAGGACTTGTCAAAAACATGATTTGTTGCAGTTGGTTAGCCAAAAAAAGCAACAAAAGTCAATCCAGGATACCTCTTCCACTAGGTAGATCTAATCTTCCAGGGAACTTTCATCTAAATTGGAGAATTTACAACTTAAAATTTATAAATAACCCTGCAGTAATACTTACTTATTAGCATCTCTCAGAATTCTAGTCCAACGTGGAAACAAAGGAAAGCAAAAGAAAAGACACATTATGATTTGGTAAAGATGAAAAAAAAATATTTAGAAAAGATGGGAAAGAAAAAATTATCACCAATAGCTGATTGGCCATAGACAACATTGTTTGGATTTCCTCTCCTTTTACCCTTACAATAATTCTGTATCAGTACACACATCCACAAACAGGCAAATGGTAAAGGCATGTATAACCACCAGGAAAAAAATGCCAAATTTCAGAGCAGAATGAGGTCTTAGAGGAATCTTTCTGTGACCATTTCATTTTACCTGAAATATATTTAAATGCCTTGATGACAAACTATAAAGTGCTACAAAAAGATGTTAAATGATCTCCTGTACTTTTCATCACATTTTATGCTGTGAAATCACTGGAGAGGGAGAATTTTTTCTTAGCATGTAACATAAAAAGGTACAAATCCTGATATGGTGCTTTCAGCATAACCATTCAAAGAGTAACAATAATTTGTAAGTACAGTACTTGATGCACCATTTTTGGTATCCACATTCTTACTGTAAAATTCATACAGGAGAAAGAAAAAAGTCCTTGAGACACAGCTGCAATGATCTGTTTAAAATACAGTTCTACCTAAGTATCCACCTGGATGCCCTGAAAAATGAAATTATGCAAAAAAAAAAAAAAACTGGGAAAGAAAAGGAAAACAAACCCCAAAATGAAACTACTAAAGCTTGCATGATATAGAAAAGGTTCTCCTCTTGCTTAATTTGACCATTTTAATGGAGCATGTTGTGTTTATGTTCTGGCTGTTTATGTGAGGAACTAATGAAGCTGTTTTTCCCTTTAAGAGGCCAGAGGGATTTAGGGAGTCATTGCGAGGTTAGCACTCAGGCTAGAGGTCTGTTCAGCCAGAGAAGCTGTCGGGTGATGCCCGCGACTCGTGCTGTGCAGCAAGGCTCTGCCCAACTGCATTTCTGAAGGGACGTGTGTGTTTTATGTATGCAACAGCTGTTCCATTACCTCCCTTAAAATGACTTCATAAAGCAGAGAACCTTTTCCCAATTTATTTTAGTTGCTCTCGCTGAACAGCTTATCTGGGGCTTGATCCAAAGCCCATGGAATTCAATGGAGAGACTTTTCATTACCTTTTTAAAACAGGCAGCAGATTCATTAGAGAAGAAGAGTTTGGATTATATCTTGTTTCTTCTGAAAGAAGTCCCTGTTGTCCTCAGCACTGATCATACCATATCCTCCATTTTTGGTAGAATTAGACAGCATCAAAGGGGAAATCTCAATAGGTTTGGAGATTCTTCTCTGTTTATGTGTATGCTGTGACTTAAAAAGTTTAGTCTGATATTTTTGCATGCTCATTTGCATTAAAAATATTGAAACAGTATGACAGTACTTAACTTTTTTTTTTTTTTAACTTGGTTGATGTTTAGAGACTCTACTTGATACAAGAAGTTAAATAAAGGAGAAAAAGAAAGCATTAGTTTTGGACTGGGTCAGGAAAAAGATAATCTGAATGTAGTTTCTACAAATTGTTTTTCCATTGTGCTGATTTTGGCTGGGGTAGAGTTAATTTTCTTCCTAGTATCTAGTATTAGACTACGTTTTGGATTTGTGCTGAAAGCAGTTCTTGGGACATTTTCATTACTGCTGAGGAGTGCTTATACAGAGTCAAGACCTGACTTCTCACCACAACAGTGAGGAGGATGGGGCTGCACAAGTAGTTAGGAGAGGATGTAGCTGGGACAGCTGACCAGAGGTATATACTATACCACGTCATACCATGTCATGGTATGTTTGACACATCAATCTGGGAGAGGAAGAAGAAAGAAGAGGACAGTCAGAGTGATGGTTTTGTCTTCCCAAGTCATGCATGGTGGACTTTTGCTTTCCTAGAGATGGCTGAAACCTGTTTGCCAAAGGGAAGTGGTGAACAAATTCCTGATTTTGCTTTTCTTTTGTGCACAGTTTTTGCACTACTTACTACGCTTTACCTCTACTCACAAGGTTTCTCACTCTCACTCTTCTGATTCCCTCTCCCCAACATGAGGCAGAGGGGAAGGGGAGAGGGGGAGAGAGCATCTGTGTGATGAACAACCCTTTTTTGGGTGTTATTTCTCTCTTTCTTCTTCTTCTTCTTCTAATAATAATAATTATTATTATTATCTTTCAAGCATTTTTTTTTTTCTCTCAGCCCATGTGCTTTCTTGTTTGTATCCTTCTACTTCACTCCCCATCCTGCTGCAGGGGAGTAAGCAAGTGGCTACGTAGTGCTTAGTTGATGGCTGGGGTTAAATCGCAATATAAATAGAGAATTTTTTAAACTGTTATTTAAATAACAAATCAAATATTTTAATACAATAAAAGTATATTATTCTAGTAGTTCTACAGCAAAATTTATATCTTTTTCATTTCATTGCATGTTTTCCTTAATAAAAATGTCTATAACTGTATTTTGGTTTTCTTTGAGTTATGGAACCAAAGTAAATTGAAATAATTAAAAAAAAATCATGAAATAGCAAACCTAATTCTCACCTCAATTGTTAATCACAATTTTCTTTCTATTCTGCTGGATTAGAAAGCTGCTGGAAAGGTCATGAATCGAAATCAAATTACAGACTGTGCTTATTTTCATACTACTTTTGCCATGATGTCAGACTAGCCAAAATTTGGCTGACTGCCAGCATACTTAAAAGTCCTTTGAAAGGTTTATTTCCAGCGGTTGGAAAACCAGTTTTTTGTTTGCTTTATTGGCAGGGGAAGGAAGGCTAAACAGCTGCTACTTAGAGTGTTCATGAGCAAACAAACAAAAGATAACATGCAAACAAAACTAGTCAGCTCTAGCTAATGTGATATTCCTACCTTGTCTTTTTGAGGCCATTACTAAAAGGTTTTGCCTGTGATCCGGAAGTAATAAGTATAGTCATGTTATAATTGAGTTAAACCTAAATGACCATATGTGTATACATCTTTAAGCAGGCTTACGCCTCTGCATTTGATACTAAAAGCCACAAATAAAAGAAAGGTTAAAAAGCACAAGGCAAACTAATCCAATAGTCTTTCCTTCTTTTTTCATTACTGAACCTGAGGATGAGTGCAAAAATAGAGTAAGAACATCATGAGCCTTCCCTAATAACCTCTGTGAATGCCAGCTTAAAGGCTTCTTAAACCACTGGTGTAACCTTTCTCTTTAATGTACTTTGAAAGTGTCCCATCACTCCCTGGGCTGTGCGCTAACAAAATTTGTGTTAACTTCAGCTTTATGGCTTCCTGGAGTTAAATCTTGTCTGGGAAGCCGAGGCTCATAAGCACTGTCTATGAAGCTTTCTTTCCATTGAATTTTATAATAATTGTTCACAGTTTAGGGCTTTCAACAAAAGTTGAACTATGACTAATATATTTCTGAAAATGGTGTTCAGCAAGTGCTTGCCCCCTCTATCTCCCCCAGAGCTTCATCCCCAGGTTTCAATATTTTCTGCGGATCTTGAGCAAAGGAGATACCTCCAGAGGCTGAAACGCAGAAGCAATGAGAGAATGGTGTGGTTTTGCTTTGGAAAACATCAGGGTTTGAAAATCTGCCAGACTTTTGTGTCAGAAGGAGTTTAAGAATAAAACCCGCATTTGCTGGAAGGACAATAAAAGAGAGGGAATGAAGGAGAACAGAAGGTATCATGGTGTACATTAGCACATGATATCACTCAAAGGGGCATTTTCATTTACATTGGTTTAACTATTCCATTGAGCATATTAATCCATTTGCCCGCTGTGCTGTTCTACCTCTTCACTTCTTTTTGCCCTTTAATCTTTCCCTCTCCTCCCTGCTGTCAGAATGTTATCCTGTCTCAGGTTCATTAGGATACACTTATGAGAGAGTTTCTAGCCTCATTTTGTGGCTGAATCTTACAGACCTTCCTTGGACAAAAGTGTTGTTGCAGCATTGTGTGACTGCCTGAAAGCAGACATCAGGATCAGCTTCTGTCAGTGCAATAAACATATTGTTATTAGGGTCACAGCAGTGCCTAGCAGTACCAGAAGAGAGGACCTTGCTGTAATGGATGTTACACATGTCTATGAGGACCCACTCTCTTACAATTTGATAGCAGTCTAAACACTGCTGATTTCCTCTGAAGGTGGACATGTGAGACATGGTAAACCAGATAAATGTCACAAAGAATGGAAGTAGAGATGTTACTGACACCTCCACCGTAAAAATCCTCTGCCCTCTCTCACTCCTCTCTTAAGATGAGATCAATCATTCTGAACATGTCTACAAGAAGGATATTCTGATGTAGCCATATGTAGGCAACTAATTGCTTGATGTTGTCCTGGGTTAGGTCACGATAGTGTTTTCCATCAGAATTTGGGATGGAACACAGCCTGAACAGATGACTCAAACTAAGGGGATACTTCGCACTGTTTGATATCATGCTCAGGGACTGGGAGTGGCAGAGCAGCTCCAGGATGTGTGCTCCACAGGCTGACCAGCTTCATGACAGGTCTTGAGTGTGCAGTGAGCCATAGTTTTTGGTGAGAAACTGCATAGTGTATCATCAGTTTTGTATGTTCAAAGTTCTGCTGTTGTTCTTTCTTTGTTGCTGCAGTAAACTGCCATTATCCCAACTACACCTTGTTTGTCTTTGTCTTCCCATTCTCTTTCCACCCGCCCCAGGCAGCAGGGAAAGTGAGTGGCCACAGGTTGCTTAGCTGCTGGCTGGGGCTAAAGCACAACAAGTGAATAAGACAGGGCAGAGACATTGCTCTGTGTGTGGGAAGTGATCACAATCTTTAGTTTCTACTGAATCACACAGAATTAGGATAGGGGCAAGAAGGTCTGAGCACTAAGGAAAGTCAATTTTGACTACACATGATTTTTGTCTTGCAAGAACTAGTAAGTTATGAAGACCTATGAAGAAACAAAATAATAGACTAAAATATTAAGGTTTTTTTTGAGAAAGAGCGTGGGCATATCTGAATTGCCATGGATGTAAAATTAGTGTATGAAATTCCAGCCACTTTTTAAAAATAAGTTAATAAGTCATATAGATTAAATAACTAATTTTCAAATTTCATTGTGAGGAAATCTTCCCTCATAACAGTATGACAGGGGAAGTGGGAAAGCAAAACAGAGAATATTAATGAAACGGTGGGACAGATCCAGAAAGTTGGTCCTGAGGCCTCAGACTTAATTCAGATCTATATCTGCAGAGAGTGGTGCACAAAACAAAGTGGCGAAGATGTAAGAGTCACTCAGAGCCAACTGCCAAAACCAGTCTACACCTTCTACAGCCAGAACATGAAATATTTCATTTGTGAATAGAACCTAGCACTTTTAGCCTTTCTCGGTTTCCCAGGAATAACAAGGGAGTGCAAGAGATTTCTGATTTGCATTATACTACAGGAACTAGGTCAAAACTATCAGCCAGTTGGAGATCCCATTTTAAACACAATTTAAATAGAATTAAAATAAAGGAATATGAAAAAATAATAATTTTTCTTTTGGAATTTTTTGGTTTTTGTGTCTTCAATTACTTTTGAAACAGAAGTGCACTGCTGAAAGCTGTCTGCAAAATGAGCATCAGTTGCTCTAAGATTCCTATCAATACAAAAGGTTGCAGATGTGGCTCATGCTGGGAAGTTTCTATGCCTCTCCAAATTGAATTCATAGAAGAGATCTTCAACCACTGCACAGTCTTTGCAAGCAAAAATGGTTCTAAAAGTGTAAAATTGATTTCTGATCAAGTGGTTTGTGGGGTGTGAATCTTTAAATTATTTATGACATTTGTCATTCTTTTCTGAAGATGAACATTATTACAGAGGACATTTTGCAATGTAATGTTGCTAATGATATGGGAAGAAAGCTAGAAAGATTATTAATTTCCACCTCTTAAATTCAGATGTAGTTTTTTTTTCTCTGAGTCATGTGTATTTGAATTTTATCCTTTGATATGCCAGTTATTATTAAAAAA
The DNA here is from genome assembly GCA_027925045.1 of Hypotaenidia okinawae. Lineage (NCBI taxonomy): Eukaryota > Metazoa > Chordata > Aves > Gruiformes > Rallidae > Hypotaenidia > Hypotaenidia okinawae. Next base: position 7,469,271 of record BSDF01000005.1, on the reverse strand, counting down.
TCACATTAGCAAAGGTATAAGATGATTTTGTAGTTTAAATATAAGGCTTTGCTAATATTTACCATTTATTTAACACTTCTCCTCACTCTTTTTATTTATTAGACATGCAGGTTAAGGCAAGCAGAAGGAAATTGTTTTGTTTTGCTATACTGTATCATGCTTCATTGTAACAGATAACTCAGTTGTGGGACTTACTGCCGTAAAGCGTAGTGTGGGCCAAATCTGCAAATTTGTTAAATTGCTGCAGCAAAACTCTGTGCCTCTTATCACACTCCTCTGGGCTTTGCCATTCACTGAATTCCTAACCCACCTCACTGTCCACTCATCCAGCCTACATTTCCTAAGCTTGCTTATCAGGATGCTATGAGAGACAGTGTCAAAAGTCTTGCTTAAGTCACTGCTCTTCCCACATCCAGCCAGCCAATCATGATAAAAGCCTGTCAGATTGGTCAGGTAGGGTTTCCTCTTTTTGAATCCATGTTGATGAGTCCAAATAACCTTCTTCTCCTCCACATACCTATTGATGACCCCCAGAAAGCACTGTTCCATTACATTTCTAGAAATGGAGATGAGGATGACTGTTCTGTGGTTTCCCAGGTCCTTTTTCTTGCCCTTCTTGAAGGCCAAAGTGGCATTGGCTTTTGTCTAGTTCTCAGGCACCTCTCCTATTCTCCAGGAACTTCCAAAGAGAATTGAAAGTGGTCTAACAAAAACATCTTGGGCCCATGGATTTGTGGATGTTGAGTTTGCCTAGAAGTTCTCTAACCCAATGCCCCTCGTCTTCCTTTTGCTGCTGATGTACTTGAAAAAGCTCTTCTTCTTGGCATGCCTCACAGATTTAATTAATTAATAAATCCGTAACAAGTGATGTCCCCCAGCGGTCTGTCTTGGGACCAGTGCTCTTTAAAATTTTTATCAATGACAGTGATGATGGAACTGAGTGCACCCCCAGTAAGTTTGCTGATGACACCAAGCTGAGTGGTGTGGTTGACACAATAGAAGGAAAGGAAGCCATCCAGAGGGATCTTGACAGGCTGGGAAGGTGGGCACGGGTGAACATAATGAACCTAAGTGTAACGTCCTGCACTTGGGCTGGAGAAATCCCAGACATATATGGGAGAAGAACTCCTTGAGAGTAGCCCTGCTGAGAAGGGCCTGGGGGTTCTGGTGGATGAGAAACTTAACATAAGCCAGCAGTGTGCTCTTGCAGCTTGGAAGGCCAGTGGTATCCTGGGCTCCATCAGAAGAGGGGTGGCCAGCAGGGACAGAGGTGTGACTGACTGTTCTGCCCTCATGAGGCCCCAGCTGGAGTCCTGTGTCCAGAGCTGGGGGCCCCAATACAAGAAAGATGTGGAACTGTTGGAGAGGGTTCAGAAGAGGGCCACAAAGAGGATTAGAGGGCTGGAGCACCTCCCCTATGGAGAGAGGCTGAGGGAGCTGTGCTTGTTCAGCCTGGAGAAGAGAAGGCTGTGGGGGAACCTCATTGCAGCCTTCCAGTCCTTGAAGGGAGCATAGAAACAGGAGGGGAATCAACTTTTTAAAAGGGCAGACAATGGCAGGACAAGAGGGAATGGATTAAAGCTAAAGGAAGGAAAGTTTAGATTAAATTTTCCCGGGAAGTTCTTTACAGAGAGTTGTTAGGTGATGTAACAGGCTGCCCAGAGAGGTGGTGGATGCCCCATCCCTGGAGGTGTTCAAAGCCAGGCAAGATGCCCTGGGCAACCTTGTCTAGATCATGGCTGGAGGTTGGTGTCCCTGCCTGTGGCAGCGGGGTTGGAACTGTATGATCCTTGGGGTCCCTTCCAACCCAGACTATACTATGATTCTATGATTCTATGAATTAAGTGGGCCTCAAACTTCCTTTTTGTATCCCTACATTCTCTGACTACATCCCTATATTCTTGCCAAGTGGCCAGTTCCTTTTTCCACATTCTGAAAACTTACTTCTTACATTTGAGTTTTTCTAGAAGTTTCCTGCTCATCTATGCAGGTCTCTTGTTACATTTGTTTGATTTCCTACACTTTGGGATGTACTAATCTTGAGCTCATCAGAAGTGATCCTTGAATACTGAAAAGCTCTCTTGGATTTACCAAAACTTCTTGAGCCCTAGCCCATGGTTTCCTTCCAAGCAGGTCTTTGAAGAGGCCCAATGTATCTCTCCTGAAGTCCAGGGGAAGTTCTACTCCTTCTATTCACAATCCTGAATTCCACCATCTCATTGTCACTGCAAACAAGGCTGCTCACAACCTTCATGTACTCAATTAGTCTTTCTTTATTAGCACAAGGTCTATCAGTACCCCTCTCCTCATGGGCTCCTCCATCATCTATGTCTGCTTAAAGCCTACTTTACCAATTGGCCAGCCTGCTGCCAAAGATTCCTTTGTCTCTTTTAAACAGGTGTCTTTTTAAACAGGTTACAGTCTTCAAAGAATGTACCATTGTCATAAAAGCCAAAATTCTCTGTGTGCATGATAAGTATATTTCTGGTTGCCCTTGTCCCTCTGACTGGTAGAATGGAGGAAAAGATAACTTGAGCACCAATGTTTTTCATTTGCACCCCCAGGCCTTTATAGTCTTACTTGATTCTACTGAGGTTCTGGCTTGCAGTGTCATTCATGTTTACATGAAACAATACCAATGGATAGTAGTTTCTGTCATTGACAAATTGTGGCACCATCTCAGCATCTCAGATCTTGGGTGCTATAAGGCAGTATACCTCTTGTGCCTTGATGTCAGGAATGCAGATGGGCACCACAGTGCCCCTTAACAGAGAGTCACCCACTAACAGTACTCAGCATTTCTTCTTACATAATTGACAGTCTCCTGTTGGTACAGTTTCTCCTTGCAGACCTTGATCATGCTGTTAAAACTTCATATTTCTTTTTCTTCGCTGAAACAAAATAATAGGGATGCAAAGTTTGGTCTGGAAATCCTTTGGATTTTACCTTCCATACTGCTAGAACCTGAGGAGGGGTAGCAAAGGAAGGTATTACTGACCGTCTTGCTCTTCTCATCTATCCAAACTTGCTATTGGCCCCTATCAAAGATGAGACACTGAAACAGCTGAACCCATATGTGACCTGTTTGGCTATTTTTGTATTATGTCTTTACAATGGAAGTGTAAAAGTATCATTATCCCTGTTTTGCAGGAGAGAAAGAATAGAAAATTATCCACCCTAGGTCATCCAATGCGTCATCTGTGTCAGATGGACAAGTCAATTTGGTCCACAATATATTCCACAGCCAACTGTTTCTTTGTTCTCAGGATTCAGTCTGGAGCAAAATTTCATTTCCTCAGAGAGGAAATCCATATGTGTGACAGAGAAGATTTTTTTCTGGAAATAACTTGAATATGAAGATGAAATAACATGAATAGGAGAACAGCAACACAGACTCAGTGAATGGATTCGAGTTTGCATTTCTTGCATGTTAAAAAACCAGACATATCTACAACCCATGCAGGAATAAAAAAAGACTGTGCCTTTTTAGAGATCAAACCCCATGACTTTGGAGTTGATAATGTGGAGAAATAGATCTAGCACTGTAAGGTTTGTAGAGTCACATTCTTGGATCTGAGTGCTAAAAACTTTGTCAAAGTTTAGATCAAGATCAAAATCTCGATTCCAGTGATTGATGTTTTAGTATGGAAAGCTGAATTTGAATTGGAAGTAAAAGAAATTTTTCTGTATAATTATCCTATAACAAACTTGTAGCATAACGTGAACTACAAAAGTATAATATAGGGTAGCAAAGTTCCATAGGTTGTGCAGTGCAGAGTTTGTTTGTGGGTGTGGTTTTTGTTTGTTTGATTGTTTTTTATAAGGTAATATTCAAGCTTTCTTTGGGGATGAGTTACTGTTTTTTACTGGGGATGAGCTACATACCAAATGCCCATGTCTTCTAAGGCACAACGAGGGGCACTTTAATATTATTTTTCCTTCTGAATCATTGGATTCTGATGTTTATACTGATTCATATGAGAATTAAATAAGTTAATATCAGTTTTTGGGGTTCTATTTAAAGCAGAAAAGTAAAAAATACGGTAATGTTTGTCTGGTTCATTTTTAAATATATTTCTTGGTGGTTCTTGAGAATTTTTTTATATACTTTTGAGAATTTCTGAAAGGAGAAGGATTGTATCACTTTACTTATGCACGCCCTTTTTAATATCCTAGTTCCAATCCAATGCTAAACCACCAGTAAACTTCACAGTTTAAAATTATTCACTCAGCATATGAAATCAAGAACAAACCCGAAGTAAACAATAAGTTGAAAATGCTGTTTCAGAAAATTAAACAGTCATGGCACCCTATATGGGGACTTAACAGAAAAGTATGAACTGTGACACTGAAATGAGCAAAGTAAAAAAACCACCATAGCCGAAGTGAGATTATGAGTGTCTTCTCTCTCACTCACTAATAAGCATTTACTCTTGAGTATTGTGATGCCTAAGTCTGCCTGTGTCTCAATACATGATGATATGAAACATGAAACAAGGTGATCGCTATGTACTTTCTAGGGAATGGAAGCTGAGGTAGAAACTGCGTGCTTCAAAGTGTTGACAAGAGTTTCTGCTATTGAAGAGTGTGTATGGAAGGGCAGAGTCATGAATTGTATTTTTCATACTGCCTGTCTTCCCATTAACAGCTAACTGCTGTGTCTGTGTATATGAATGCAGCCAAAGATCATTATTGAACAGTCCTGGAGCATAAAATTTCCACCTGTCCTGCCAGAAGGAAGTGTCTTTCTATTTTATGCTATTCAATTGAACTGACCCTCTAGGAGAAGAAATTCCCCAAAATCAAGAGAAACAGAATAAAATTGCTGCAGAACTGGATGTCTCCTTAAACATCAAAATACCAGTCCCTATAACATTAACATCTGGGGGAAGATTTAAACCCACAAAAGTTAGAAATTTTGGCATAAAAACTCCCAGTCATTCTCTAACTCATTTTTCTATGTCAAAACGAAGAGGACATGATGTTATTTGCCATATGTGTTGCTATATCATAGCCTGGCGAGCTGATGTTAGACTTGCAGTGGTAACCTCCTTAATTCTGTGGATTTAAATCAGATCTATAATGTTGGTATAACAGTCAGCGGTGTCCTCGATGTACAATTTGGTTTGATGTGAGATTCTTTATCTGTGAGTTGTTGCTATGGGACACTATAACAACTTCTGAGAGAGTAAAAGGATTCTGTTTGCATATTTAGAAATATACACAGATGGAATATGTATATATACAAGCACACACAAATACACATGCATTTGTGCATGCATATATACACATTTTTGTCTATTTTTATATTAGCAATTGTATAAATTTTCAGTTAGAAAAATTATATCTAACCAGGCCCTAGTTATTGAAGCATTCTTATATACCAGAGAGAAACAAGAGTGTTGGGGTTTTACTCCATTCAAAGCTCAAATCTTTGTGGATAGTGCATTGTCTGGAGGAGAGTTCATTAAAGTGGACTCTAATTGAGGCAGTAAAATACTCTCATTAGTATTTTCTTCCTCTTTTCCACAACAGGAAAGAACTCAGCATATTGGCAGCTGAGGGCTTTTGACAGTCAAGGTCCATCTGCTCAGTATTGTGAAAGATGAAAAATACATATAGTCTGAGCCTTGGAGAGTGTATAATATGATCTGATCTAGGTAGGTACTTCAGTGACTATCCATTTGACACATGCGGTGACCAGATCTGGGCATAGAAATGCAGCATTTGCATGAATTTCCTGGCATATGCTACGATAAGGATTCAGAACCTCTTGAGCATACCACTACTGAATATTTTCATCAATTGCTGAAGTAGACAAGCCTATTTTAGTGCTAGAGAAGCAGTTAGTGAATAACAGATAAATACTTCTAAAGAGCATCCTACATATATGAGTAGATAATTGCAATTGAAATGCTTAGAAACCTGGATCTTATGCTGCTTTAAGGCTTAAGGCTTGTTTTTAATTAAAATCTCCTGTTGAAATAAATGCATATAAATACACATTTTTAAAAACCTGCATCCATCATTTTGGAAATGAGACTAAAGTTTTTCCTCTCCTTTATGTGTGTCTTCTCAGAGAAGGGTCTAATGAGTTTACTCTCCAATATCTTAATTTGGGTAGAAATATCCTGGCCACACTTCAACTGAAGGGTTGTAACTTCTACTTCAGATAGCATGTTTTCTTCTATTGATGCAGTGCCTGTGTTTATAAAAGGGGTCCCTTACCTTTGTGTATTTAAGCGTATGGAAAAATATATGTGCAGCAGACAGTCCTACAAAACAAAGTGATGAAAATATCACAACACAGTTTTCAGTACAATTTCCAGCAAGGTTGAAAAACATGTTACCTTTCTGGGTACCATAATAACATGATGCCTGGTACCTCTGGTGTCATTAAATAACACATTAAGGCTCACTATATGGGTTTACTACCCATCATAAATCTGAGCACTATGAAATGGAAATCTAGTATCAAAAAACTTTCTCCCACTGAAAATAAACTGCTAAAACCTGGTTGTCTTCCTCAGACTATAAATAGAAAGAGGGCTGAACCAACACACCTGCTGGCAGCACACAGAGAAAGTCTGCCTACTTTATGGTAAATATATATGTAAGAAATGTAAAAGCGAAAAAACCTTCTCTGAAGGGCCACTATCCTTCCAAATTTTAACACAAGAATAAAACTAGTAACTTGTATGAGTAAAAAAAGGCTTCCTGTGAAATCAGAGTTGAGTTTTCACATAATCACAGAATAATTGAGTTTCAAAGGGTCCTCTGGAGGTCGTCCGTTCCAACCCTCCTGCCACCAAGAGCCAGTTTCTCAGGACCAAGTTCAAACCTTTACAATGGACTTCTCTATAATGAATTATTTTTCTTCCAATGAAATAATTAATAGTAGCATAAAACATCTGTTGAATCTACCTGGGATCTAGTCTAAAGTGGAAAACAATTTCACGTATTGTGTAGAAAATCCTGAAATTAGACATAGTTTATATGACCTAAATCCTAAACAACCCTAAATTGTAGCCAGTATGATCTATCATTCTATCTTAATCTTAGCTAATTGAAGCCTTTATCAGCACAGTATGTAGTGAATACGCAGGTGAGAGGGATGTGGCACAGGGGTTGTCGCCTAATGCATAGGTCTAACACTAGATGATGTGCCTTCCTAATGCATTTAAGAATGTCATTCTGTTTGTAGGATTTAGATGGAATGAAACCTTTTGTTGATTCTTTGCACAATATTGTACTCCTTCAATTGAGAATAACTACATATGTAAATGCCTGATTGAAACACTAAAGTTTTGTCCTTTGTCTATCCTCTCTTCCTATTTCCTATTCCCTGGAAGAATTTCAGCAATATTTCCAAATTAAGATGACAAATTTTCTTCTTTGTTAATTAGCCTAAGTAAATATGAGTACTTGGAAATTAAAGGTGCATTTTCCCTCTCCTTTTTTATCACTGTAAATTTTGTACTAACAACAAGCTGATCAGAAATTGATGGCTATAATTTCAAATGCATACACATAAAATACGGATATCAGTTTATTTTTTTCTTTCTCTCTAATAAAGAGAAAAGAATAATAAATATATTTTTTTAAAGAATAATAAATAAAATTCTTCTAATAAAGAAAACCAATGTTTTCAAAAAATGGGCTGGATCACAGGGGGAAATAAAGTTTTTCTTGGTTTTGTTGTTTGGTTTATTTTTTAATAATTGTTTTCTGGTTTTTTTAAATCATAATTTCAAATTTGATAAGAAACACAACATACTTTGACAGATATTCAGTGAATATACTACATCTCTGTAAGGAGAAATGTTGCATACATCGCTATAGAGCTAGACACACAGAAAGTTATTTTTCTCATTCAATAGATCAATGAAAACATTAATTGATATGGAAGTTTTGATATTCAGATAATGGCAACTAGAGTAGTTTAATTACAATTAATGGGACTATTTCAGTTTATGTCACTTGAGAAACAGTCCCACTTTTCCTTTCCTTTTGAAAGAATTGAACTAATTTAGACACTGAGTAAATGGGGGGTTTTTTTCATTTTTAAGGAATTCATTCATGAAAAATGTATAAACATGCTGCTAATGGCAACTTTAAATAAAGTGATAAGGTGGACAAATCACCAAAACCAGATTTTTGCAATGACATCCATTTTATACCTTACAGATTACCTGTTTGTTCATTTTTTAAAGTGAAGTCACACCCTGAGTAGCAGGTTACATTTTTCACCAGATTCCCCAGTCATGAGGTAGAATAGCATCCAAATAATACCTTTCTGCCAGTTACCCTCAGCATCCTGGTTTGTCCTTGTAACATTCTTCCTCCAAGAAGTGATGAATCAGATTCTTCTTAGATTGTGACAACTGTGTGGGAAGTCTTGCTCTAGAGCAATACCAATAAATTAATCTCCAAAGGAGTCAAAAAGTTTTCATCAGGCTAAGAAGTACTTTTAAGCAGTGTTTTCATATCTTAGTATTAACAAGGTATACAGCTCTATTTCTAAATTATTCCTATCATCACAAAATAATGTCACAAATCCAGACTGACATTCAGAAAAGTCAATACTTATCAATTTCTAAAGGGCAGATGTCAAGAGGATGGGGCCAGACTCTTCTTGATGGTGCCTAATGACAGGACATGGGGCAACAGGCAGCAACAGGAACACAGAGAGTTCCATCTGAACACGAGGAAAAACTTCTTCACTCTGACGGTGGCAGGCTGCTCAGAGAGGCTGTGGAGTCTTCTTCTCTGGAGATATTCAAAACCTGCCTAGATATAATCCTGTCCAACCTGCTCTAGGTAAACCTGCTTTAGCAGGCAGTCTGGACATGATGGAACCAAAGGTTCTTTCCAACCCCTAACATTCTGTGATTCTTCATGTTTTTTTGAAAAGATATACAAATATATACCTGGTGAGTTGACTGAGACTGAATGCCAGGTGCTCACCAAAGCTGCTCTATCACTCCCTCCTATCATCAGCTGGACAAGGGAGAGAAAAATGTAACAAGAGGTTTGTGGGTCAAGATAAGGACAATCACCAACAGACTCATCTCAGAAAAAAAAAAGTTTTTAACAATCAGAACAGGCAAGAACAATGAGAAATAAACTCAAATCATAAAAACACTTCCTTGCACCCTCCCCTTTTCCCTGGCACAACTTTACTCCCAATTTCTCTACCTCCTCCCTGCAGTGGCACTGGGTTTGGGAACAGTTAGTCACATGTTGTCTCTGCCACTCCATTCTTTTCAGGGAAGGACTCCTCATACTCTGCCCCTGCTCCATGGCAGGCAGCCCTCCACAAATTTCTTCAATGTGACATTTTCCCACAGGCTGTAGTTCTTCACAAACTGTTCCAGCAAGGGTGTCTCCCACGGGGTGCAGACCTTCAAGACCAGACTCCTCCGGTGTCGGTCCCATGTGAGGTCACAAGTCGTGCCAGCAAACCTGCTCCATGTTGGCTCCTCTCTCCACAGGTCATGCCAGGACCCTGCTCCAGTGCAGTCTTCCTACAGGGTCATAGCACAGGGTCATCAGGCATCCAACTGGTCTGATGTGGGGTCCTCCACGGGTTGCAGGTAGACATCTCCCCCATTGGATTCTCCATGGGCAGCAGGGGAACAGCCTGTCTCACCGTGGTCTTCTCTACCAGCTGCAAGGAAATCTCTGCTCTGGCATATGCACCTCTTCCTTCTTCAGTGACCCTGGTATTCAGAGCGTGGTTTCTCTCACACCTCTCTTCTCTCTCCCCTGATGGATTTCCGCACCGCCCCCCCCCCCGCCTTCTTAATTGCTATCCCAGATATACTACCACCATTGCATGTGTGTTCAGACGTGGCCAGTAGCAAGTCCATCTTGGAGCCAGCTGGCATTGACTGCATTGGACAAGGACAAAGTTTCTAGCGATTTCTCACTAAAGCCACCCCTGCAACTCCCATCTGAACCCCCCTACCCCTCCCCAATCTTACCATGCAAACCAGATTCACTGATTTAACTGAAATATAATTAATTTTCAAGTACTTCTCAAAATCTCTTTTGGAATTGAAAGTCTACTGAGAATTCAGAAAGAAAACACATAATAAAAAACCCCTTAAAACTGATGAGGAAGGAGTGCAACATCACACAACACACATACGAAAACATAACATATAATAATGTAAGGCAAACCCTGGCCCTTCCATCAGGGAATAATATTTTCATGAGTTAAAATTCTCTGCACTCCGATTGAAAGAAGCATTTTATACCAACCATTATGAAGCAAAGACATACAGTGAATAGCAGCCCGGAAGAATAGCTAACTTTAGCTCTAACAATGGCCTTTGAGTCATCTACTCAGCTCTTTTTGTGACTTGATGTTATTAAAGTTTTTGTATCAGTCTCTTCTTAAAGTTTTGAAAGGTCCAGACACTCAGAGGCTTCCCAACAGAGGCCTTGTATGTACTTGGATTAAAGTTAACTCTTGAAAAAAAAAAAAGTCCTTAAAATGTTTCATTTATTTTTAGTTGAAGGTCCTCATCATAAATAAGAATCATGTGTTCCTTTTATCCCCACTGTTGTTATCCATAACTAACATGCACCATGGTCAATTGTCATGAGTGCAATCCCTGGAGTTCAAGATCCATTTCAATCCACCTCCTTGTCCTTTGACAAGCTAGCAATTCAGAGTGGCCACCACAGTGGCGATTTCTAATTCTGGAAATCATCATTTTTATTGTGCTCAGTAATGCCTACCTATTCTATAATTCTAGAGGATCTGAGCAATAATTCATAAACTGGGTGTAGTGCCTGCTCAGCATCTAGGGTATAGGTCAAAAGTTGGCAGCAGCTAAAATTGTGGCTGTTGCTTTCACTGCATCTCATGTGTGTCAGCAATTAAATGCATATGTTGCCATGTTTTAAGTTTGCAGGATAAAAATAATAAAAAGCCCAATCCTGAGATACCATGTAATAACTAGTAGATTCAGTGGCAATACATCTTTGTCCAATAATATACTCAAATTCTATTTATTTAGATAAAACACAAGGCAAAGAATCCTGTGTATTGCAATACAACAATGAAATGAACCACAGGGAAAAATTAATTATATATATTTACATTTTGGAGGACAGAAGACTTAGAATAAATGACAAACGTCATTTAGGGAAGCAATTGCAGTAAGTACCTGTTCACACTTTAGACTGTAAAACTATCAATACATAATAGTTTTACAGTCAAGGGAGGAGGACGTAGTTACCTCATATATACCCTTGAGTACGAACATGGATGTGGACTGTAGGAGAGTAACTGATGTGCTAACCAAGGTCTATTTTACCAAGTACATATGTAATACCATGTTATATAAAGCCCCTCTGTTTCACTGATTCAGGTTAATGTGTGCCTTGAATAAATTAAAGGATTTTTTACTCTAATCTATGATTGTTTTTATATTTTCTGTTGGAAAAGTCAGTAGATGCAATGTCAGATATATTCAAGGGAATAAGAAAGACTGTGGTCTGTAATAAATAATATTGTCTTACTTTTTGTATGAGCAGATCTCAAACTCCTCTAGAATAGATGTCTAAATGTGACTACTCTATTTCACAGGTTAGAAAACAAAGATGCAAGAGGAATTTGGGATAGATCCATTCCTTCTGCATCCACACTATCTCTCAGTGAAGTCTGATTTGGTATGCTTAGGAGTAGTCAACAGAGCATGAGGTATAAGCATATTTAAAATCTTTCTTTCCCAGACAAGGTCATCAGTTAATTCACTTGTTTTCATAGTGTCCATTTCAAACTCCAGAGGCCAGGCTTATTGTGATGTTTTACAGTACATCCATTAAACTTGTTTGGCTGATAGGATTCTTTGTCCTACATTTTTGGTACATTTTTAATTGAATTTGACACTGTTGTGACAATAGCTCCGGTTCATCAATTCTGTCTGCCTGCTGTGTAATACTTGGGGTTTTTAATTAATTTCCACACCTGAATTTTGAGGCTTTCACTATTTTGTGAAAGGTTATGTTTCAGGAGCACAGTAAATCATCTGAAAATGCAACAGCATTATGGATTTATATATTTTTAAACATCTCACATGACTTGTGACAAAAATTTAAACCAAATGATGAAATCTTTTCCAGAGTTATATCCAAACTGAAGATTTCTGGAATCAGTGAAGTAAAACAGAATTGGAAGAGCAGAAATCTCTGTGAAGAAATCTCTCTGTTCTTTTATGAAGCTTATGGAAAAAAATAAGAAAATGTTTAAGAAAGATTTTTAAGCACTGGGTAACTTGCTGATTGATTACACAGAGGAAGAAAAAGATTGTTTCCCTATTTTATGTACACTATCTAAGAATATAAGTATTAAAATACATTAACATTTCTATGTTGGTGAGGAATAAATAGTGAGCAACTGTAATTAATAACTATTAAAGCTGTTTGACTGATCATATCTTCTGGCTTGCAAAATCTTTTATGTGCAGGTGTGTGCATTAATGGAATCCATTAAATTCATATATTTCAACAGATAGTAATTTAAGATCTTTTATAAGATCTGTCATGAAACACAGTCAGAGATATAGGATTGTCTCAGTGCATTACATAGCAAATTGTACTCCCCTTTCCTCTGAAATGACTTGACTTTAGAGACTAAATATGAATGTCAATGCATTGGACAGCCACATTAGGTATACTTTTTGCTCTACCATCGCCTGGGAATATGTGGAATAAACCTTTTATCACTGGCAAAGCTGAGAACAAGAGTGAACAATATTCAAAGTGGCTGGAGGAAAAAATGTGTGGGAGTTCTATCTATTTCACTTTATACATAAAAAGAGAAAGAGATTGAGTGTGTAACCCTCATTTATGAATTGTAATAGCTCTCCTATGAGTTACTAACTATTCTTTTCAACTTATATTTGTTACTTTTTTTTCCTCTTGGTTCTTTCATAGAATCTAAGGAAATAAAGAGACAAGTCATTTTTTTAGCCACTCCAAATCAAAGCCAGAGGCCTATTTAGCCCTGGATGGAATAAAAAAAAAATCACTCATTAATGTCAATAATAAAGGGGTTGTTTTTCTATCCCAGAGAAACACAAGCTGAAAATATGTGAGGTAAAAACAGGAAATGAAGGCTGATTAGAAGACAAAACAGGAAAAAAAAAACAGTCTTATGCCTAGACTTTAATGAGTTAGTGGAGGATCATAGGTAAACTATATCAGCTCTTAAAATACTGACAAATCTCTCAGGGAGGCTTTTGTCTTGCTTGTCTATTTAATAGCACACTGAGATAATCATAATTAAGTATAGACGGTCAACATATTAAATGGATTAGTATCTGCTATATATACAATCTTTATATCCTTATCTAATTATACATTTATTAAGGAGGAGCTATAATACTATCACATAAACTTGAACTTTCACCTCTTTCTTAGTAGCTGAATTGACAATTTAAAGAACTCTGTCATACTTCATCTGTTAAATAAGACATCTCACTGGAGTTTGTGTCCGTCATCCTAAATGTAGATCAACAAGCTAAACCCCTGAAGAAAACAGAGAAAACAACCCCTTGGTCACTCTTGTCTCCTGCTGATTTCTATGTAATCAGGGCCCATTTTGTCCATAGGATATTTATCTATAATTGGATGTCACATAATCATTGGTGACCCTATTACTTTGAAGAAAAATGAAGGGATATTATTGAACAGAAGAGGAAGTGGTACTGAAATGGATTGGAGTAACTTGATGGAAGGGCTGATCCCTTCTCCCTAATGACAAGCAATAAGACAAGAGGAAATGTCTTCAAGTTGAGCCAGGGTAGGTTGAGTATGGTTGTTAGGAAAAGTTTCTTCATAGAAAGGGCTGTTAGGTCTTGGAACAGGCTGCCCAGGGAGATGCTGGAGTCACCATCCCTGGAGGTATTTAAAAGTTGGGTAGATACACTGCTTAAGGACATGGTTCAGTGGTGGTTTTGGCAGGTTTGGCTGATGGTTGGACTTGATGATCTGAAAGGTCCCTTCCAGCCACAACAATTCTATGATGTTATGATTTTATGAAGCTATTACAGAAAAGCAAGACAAAAAGGCTCAAAAGAAGAGATATAGAAGTAATGTATACAAAGGTAAAATTTTGTCCTTCCCCCTTGTGGATTGTTTTGGAGGACAAAAAGAAGGGAAGTGTTCTGTCAGATGCACAAATTTTTAAATGTTTTAGAGAAAAGTAAACAAAATGAAGAGGCAATGAGTCATGAGGAAAGATGAAAAATAAATCTGTATTGCTTGGTCAATTCTGGCCAACTGGGAGTCTGTAAACCTTCTTTCAAGAATATAGTAAGAATTCTTTAATTTATATGTTTAGATTTGTAAGGACATACTGTGGATAGGAACTTCTGAAAATGCCTTCAGGCTAAGTTACAAAAACAAGTATTTAGCAGAATCTATCACCTTAACATCTGAGTGCAGAAGAATTAGGTATTTTCAAAGACTTGAATGTTATGCAACAAACAGTTATGGGGCAGAAAGAAGGTCTTCTTAACACAGAATGCATCACAAAAGTTATGAAAGTTCCTAGATGCACTGCCAGATGTTTACAAAATTAAAGACTCCCATGCTGGCAATAATGATCCAGAAGATCCAAAGTCATGTTCTGAGATGGTGGATGCCATTCTAATGATTTTTATGCCACTAGAGCAGGTGATGATTTCACTTAACTGTTTTTCTGGGTCTTTTTCTTTTATGAATACAGATGTTGTGAAAGAGGTGACAAACCAAAGTAGCATAATTTAAAGATAATACATTTCATCAGTCTTGCATAATTTAAAGATAATACATTTCATCACTCTTATAGGTGTATGTCTTTATGCCCATAGACATTTATAAATACCATTGACAAAGAACTGAAGTGAGGGTTTCGAATTCTTTTTGGAAATAGCTTTTCATCCACAGTTTTCAGCAAGAAAAGCTGAGGTAGCTGGAACAAAGCAAGGGACTGAAAATTGCTTTCAAACAAAAAGGCACAAGGGGACGTGTGGACATGCCATAAATTGATCTCCCTCTGAGATTCACAAGGCATATTTTGGGCAATACAGTTGCTGGTGTGCCTGCATTTAGGTCAGTGATAAAAGAAGGAAACCAAGAGTAATGCATATGTGTGAGAAGCACTGGTTTCCCTGTGTGTTTCCATCGCTCCTCTTCCTTGTATACCCCAAGTGCCTAGGATTTTGAGAGATGCCTTAGGTAAGTGACTCGGTCTGCAAGGTTGACTTCAGAAGAGGTGTAATTGTTAAAATAAGAATGAAGGGCAGTTGTAACTTTGGACTGATGTTGAGAGCTGCCTTAAAAGAAACTTGATACTGTCAAACTAATAAACTTGAGAGATGCTCAAGGGGAAAACAGATTCTGGAGCTGTGAGACACTGGCAGATAATTAGCATAAGCCAGGGCAAATACTCTACCAAAGAGAAAGTTAAAATCACAATCACAAATATAAATGAAGCTACATTAGTCAAAATTATGGACCACATGTTTGCCCTTGAACCCACAAAAAATTACCAAACACAGAATTCTTAAACAAACA
Organism: Hypotaenidia okinawae; assembly: GCA_027925045.1. Taxonomy (NCBI): domain Eukaryota; kingdom Metazoa; phylum Chordata; class Aves; order Gruiformes; family Rallidae; genus Hypotaenidia; species Hypotaenidia okinawae. The sequence continues at coordinate 7,453,695 of BSDF01000005.1, read as the reverse complement.
GAGATTCATTCAGTACTGAATGAGTTAATGACAATATATTCCTTTCACCTGGTGATAGCTATGTGGTGCATGTGATGCACCAGTAGGTATGGAAATAACAGTGTCTTGCTGACAGGCCTTGCCTTGTCTTTCAGTTCTTTCTATTTTCCTGAGCATATTTCCTAGCTGTCAGGCCTTTTATCTTTACCTCGCTGTGACTCTCCAGGCCCCCTTACTCCTGGATCAGGCTCTATTCAGTCTTGTGAATCTCCAGAATTTCTGTGCAAAAATGGGTGTTTAGAAAGCAAGAGGGAAATTACAAGAGGAGCTATGGCAATTTACACCACCTCTTTCTAGTCCAATTCACTTTGAAGTTGCTGTGTGTCATAAAACATTTCAATTTTGCACCCTTTTTAATACACAGGTATTCATTGGTGCTTATCATATACAATATTCCTTATACAGCCATCTGTAGCACACGTGATCTAAAGATACATCTGTCAGAATTTATTTCGCAAATTGAAGAAAAAAGGAACCCTGAATGGGCACAGAGGAGCTCCTTTTTACCTGGTCTTTTAAAAATCTCATGTATCTCTGTCTTAAGACATCAGTAATAGCCAGTATGCTTGCCTGAATCATGAATCAAGACTCCAGCCTTGCTGTTCTTGAAATAAGTATCATTTTCATGAAAAAATCTTACATCTCTCAGAAAATTTGACAATAGTTAACACTGAGAATTTTCCTTCCCACCTGCCTCTCCACAATGATATATTCATTATGTTACTGCTAAAGCACTATGAAAAATGCAGGACTTGCATCCATACAAGGAGGTTTGTTAATTGAACCCTTCAGGTTTTTTTTTTATAGCAGAAACTAGGACCTTGTTTCCTCCTGTATTCTTTTTCAGGCTTTTGAATTTCACTTGTTTTCTAATCCTTATCCCTAAAGTTATTAGTATAGTTCAAAACTCCACTCAGCTTTTGGAAACCTACCATGAAGCCAATTAAAACAAGGTCACAGTAGAGAGGTTTTGAGGACAAGTGTAGAGTTCATGCCTTATTCACCAAGATTCTTGAAGCCCACACATTAGTTTAAAGTTGTTTGTGATAACATTAGAGTGGCCGTGTCAGACCAAAACTCCATCTATCCCAGTGTTTTACTCAATAGCGTTAACCTTGAAAAAGTACATGAGCCAGATCTGTACACAGTAACAGTTGTCTCGTACACACTGCACCTTTGAACAACCCACAGATCAAGGTATTCCTGAGATGGAGGTGCTGTCTTTCCTTTTTTTGTTTGAGATTTATAATGAGTTCTTATAAACCATTATCTATTGCAAAGTGGAAGTAAAATGTTGTTGTTCTGATCGGGCTGCATTTTACTCCCATTTTCCACGGATGCAAATGACAACATCAGAGGTAAGTAAATGGCAAAAAAGGCACTCATCCTGTATGCGCTTCTCCCTTTGATTACATTTCTGATAAACATTTCCTACAATCAGTTTTGTGTTAGAAGAATTTTTGTAAGCATAGGGGATGTATAGCAGAGGCATTGAATTATTATTACTTTTTTTTTTTTTAACCTTTCAATGCAAAATGCAGAGTAAGATCTTTGCAAAACCCTAGCAAGAATTTTCTGTGTGCAAGCTAGAGACAATATTTGTAATACTTCTGTTTATCTGTGTATCTCCCAGCAGACCTGTTTGTATGTCTGCTTCTGTGCACATTTCTTTGTGTATATCAGTCCATTTTTCTTCCTGCTGCCTCTCTTTCTTTCTTTTGTTATGTATGTGCTGTCTCCTTCCCAAATCCCTTATGCTTATTTTCCAGACGCATTTATTTATGTTCCCTCACTAATTGAAAATCTCATATTTGAAGTTATTATTCTGATTGATGTCTGTCATTTTGATCAAGCAGTTGCTCACAGATGCTTTGTTAGAACAATTTTGCTTGTTAGTTTATCACCATCCATCTCCCTCCTGACCTTCTGTGATGTTTGGTAGCAAAACCATTAAATATCTCCAGCAAACAGAGACACAATTGCCCATCCTCTCACGTGCACATGGCTGTAGCTACAACTGCAAAACCGGGGACATTCAGTTGTGTGGGCAGGTTACATCTAGACTGTAATGGAGATTTTTTTTCCTAGACAGTGGAACAGGAAAAATTGCTTGTCATATTACAGTACTGTTATTGTTCTTCCTTGCAGTTACATGTGTTGGAGTCTTAAGTAGGAAAGCACCTCTGTATTCTACCAGGCTTTTGCTCAATTCAGTACAAACTTAGTCTATCTTCTGAGAAAATAAAGTTAATAAAAATAAAAGAAAATGAAAATAACACTTAAGATTAAGTCTAAAATCTCAGATTTGTACTTTTAATGCTCAGATTTTCGAACCTGCTGCACTGCAAACCCATGAGCGTTTCTGACAGAGTTGTTCCCTTGGTATCTGAAGTTCTGCTCCAAGCATGCCAAGAACTCCAGTCTTGACAGAGTGAAATATCTATTTTATGCTGAAATCCTCTCGAGATTCACAAAACAGGCATGTCTCTACCTGTCTTGTGTGAAGGACTTGCTCCCAGAGTTATACACTGATATGTATTAAGTATTTATTGGAGCAGGGACCAGAACCCATGTGTTCTTCTCCCACATGACTACCCAACCCAACAGACAAAGAAATCTTGCTTATTCATTCTTTCTGTCTGGCTTGATGAATATTTCATGTTATCTTGGAAAATGGAATAACTTCAACAAAGAAACTCAAAGAATATGTACCCAAGCATACCCAATAACACAAGAGTTAGAATCATCTCCCAGGAAAGAGGACATATGAATTCAAGCCCCTGAGCCAAAAATGTAGAACCACCCTTCTCCTCCCATTTCAGTGTTGTAAAATAAAGCAGTGCTACTTATTGCATGTTTCTTGGAGGCCCGTCTCATAGTTCTATTTCAAGAACACCCGGAGAATCTAACAGGAGTTAGTGGGCTGAGTATTTTATGGGAATGTTATTTTAAAGCTGTGAAGTTCATTTACACAATAACTACCAGTATTTCATACAAAATAGCCTTTAGACCATGAAGTGATGACTGAAACCAGGTCTTTTTCTTTCCGTATTTAAATGCCAGTCTTCCAAGTGAATTCTTTCCATATCAGAGCAGTCCATAGGTGCAGTGTTTGAGATATATTGCTTATAAGATCAGTTTGAATCATCACAGCAGAAAGAAAGAATGTTTGAGCTTCCCATGTTCTGTTCAGTTTGGGGTTTGGGGGTGGGTTTTTTTTTTGTTGTTGTTGTTGTTTTTAAATGTAATTCTCATTTAGACTATTCACTAAAATGTACAACTTCTCTGCAGGCCATACATTCAATTCACCCACCTTTAGTTTCTGAAGATCATACTGATAGGAGAAGTTCAGGTATCTAAATCCTGAGTGGAGGGTAGAATTCATCTGTAGCCATAAGGAAAGTGCCTTTGCCTTGAAGAAATACATTTCAATCATCTCTCTATTTCAAGTGGCCACTTTTTGTCTGAAATACGTGTGTTATCTTTAGGGGAGTTCTCCTCATCTTACAGCTGTTGTGGGTCTGCTTCTGCAAGGTTATTTAGTTCAGTCACAACAGAAGAACAAAGAAAAGCCCTGAGAGATGAAAAAGCAGGAGAAAGGCTAACAGAAATAACAAACAAGAACTTAATGGAAAAAGTGAAGAAATTAAGAATCAAAGATCCTTCTGGGAATAGTGTTCAAAATACTTTTTCACTGGTTTATGATAGTTAGTTGAATGCTAATAAAGACACCAGATGTAATGTACTTGTAGTAAAAAATTTAAGGATCTTGGTTTAATTATGTACTGCAAGGGTAGAAACATATCTTTTAATTTATTTTTTTTTCCAAACGTTCTCCAAAGTCAAAGCTTCCTAGAAGTGATGAGAGAGAAACATTCCTTGTGTGAGGGTTTGCTTATAAGTAAGTTTATGTTGTCTTTCCTGATATTTTATTTATCCTCATATCAACATTTTCTGAGGACCAAAAATCCAACAATAGAGACAAATTATTCTTGAAATATTTTTCATCCCAATACACCACAAGTTTATGCTTGTACTTTTCCTGATCCAGATTCTGTCCATCTCTTAAGTAATTATGGTTTCTTGCATTAAATTGAATACAAAAGTACATGAGGGTGTAATCCATCTCTTTTTTGGTAACTGCAATGGCTGCATATATTTTCTCACACAGTGACTGAAAAATATCTGTACTATTCTGTATTTATGTTGTTCAATTTTGTCTAAAGTGGTTATACTACTTCTAAACACACTAAGTCTGCCATTCATGCATTACACACATGACTAGTCAGATTTGTAGAAATACCTACTCATATTATGAACAATTTTTGCTACACTCTGAGCTCAAATTCTACATCTTGGATGAACTGTGTGACTCATGTTCAACACACGTCATGTGAATAACCTGTACTGGTGTCATTCTAATTAAACCCTCAGTTTCTCATTTTAACTCTCTTTTGACAAGCTACCTTCTTCTGATGAAGCTTATTATCCCTTAAAAAATTCATATATATTTTTTTCATCCTTTTCTGATTGCATCAGTTTTTCCAGCTAATGGCTGTTTCTCAGTACACGGATATTCTTCATTCAGATTTGAAATGTGATCCAGTATCCTGTCAATCCAATTTCCTTCCCTCATTCAGTCTATTATATTATATGTTCCTGTTCCATGATATACCTGACTGCTCTCAAGCCCTTTAAATCCATTCTTCTCATTTGCACTGCACTTAGTAACATATTAAGGAATTTTCAACCATCCATAGGATGCAGAATCCATTCATTCACTCGAGTTCACCATGTATAGACAGTGAGAGAGTGTAATGTCTCCTTTTGCAAATAGTGATTTGAGAAGGTCAAAACTTTCTGTTGCAGAACTGGTGTGATACAGTAGAGTGTGTGGATTAATTCTCTGGGTTTGGTCCAAAAAACATTCATCTCTATTATAGTAACAGTAAGTGACTCATTTTAAATTGTCTTGATTCATGCTTTTACTTTTAAAATTTGTCTCTTAAAAGAAGAAAAAAAACCCCAGTAGCATAGACTTCAAACAGCTAAGAAATATGTATGTGATTTAGTGTAGTACCTTTTCATTTGATTTTGTGTGGTGGGTGTTTTGGGTTGTGGTTTTTTGGTTGGTTTGGGGGAGGGGGTGGTTGTGAAATTATTGTAATCCAGTTACCCTTAAGTTCATAATTAATGGTGGTAACCTGAATATCAAATGTCCATTTAGTTTTCACAGTGGAGGGACAATAATTTTTTGGCCCTAAAAGCACTGCAAGGTGAAATTATAGGCTGGATTTTCAAGTCATAGCCAAGAAACTCTGTTTGCCTTTAGAAAGTAAGAGTCTTTGACATTGGAAACAGAAAAAAACACACAGTGAAGAGAGATAATTCTACTAGGAAAATAAATCTATAGTATTTTCCTTCTACAACCTTGTATTTGCAGTTGTGACATGATTTATCCTCTCCAAACATATGACTAAATGAGAAATAAATAATATGCTCTACATAAATTAGTATGGAATCAAATAAGTATTGATAATATTTGCAGTTGTTTTTAACTAGAAACCAACCCTTTGAGTGATTAACTCCAAATCTCCTTCTTCTTTCTTTTTATTATTTTTTCATGGTAGTTACAGACAGAGCTTTTAAGCCAGTCGAGGGAAAGTATATTATTTCCATCCCCTTTTTAAATACTCTATAAAGAACTCTATCGTTCATAATAGCTTTGTTTACTGCATAGTACAGCATGTTCTAATTATCACCTCTGCCTCACTAACCATACGGTTTATATTTTCACACTCATCCGTTATTTTTATGCCCCCTGCAGAAATGAAGAGAACATTAATAAGAATAATTTTTTCAGGATATCATTTTGGGTGAAATTACGAGAAATAATGTGCACAGAAATTCGGCTTTGCTTTAATGTCTCCCTTGATAAATTAATCTTTCTTTCTTTCTTTCTTTCTTTCTTTCTTTCTTTCTTTCTTTCTTTCTTTCTTTCTTTCTTTCTTTCTTTCTTTCTTTCTTTCTTTCTTTCTTTCTTTCTTTCTTTCTTCCTTCCTTTCTTTCTTCCTTTCTTTCTTTCTTCCTTCCTTCCTCCCTCCCTCCCTTCCTCCCTTCCTTCCTCCCTTCCTTCCTTCCTTCCTTCCCTTCCTTCCCTTCCTTCCCTTCCTTCCTTCCTTTCCTTCCTTTCCTTCCTTCCTTTCCTTTCCTTCCTTTCCTTTCCTTCCTTTCCTTCCTTTCCTTCCTTTCCTTCCTTTCCTTCCTTTCCTTCCTTTCCTTCCTTTCCTTCCTTTCCTTCCTTTCCTTCCTTTCCTTCCTTCCTCCCTCCCTCTGACTGTTTCTTTTCTGTATCATTTTTTTCTTTTCCATTAGAAATACAAAATAATTAGTATTTATGTTAAGACATTTACTAACTATGACCTGTCAGCAAATATACAATGAATCCTGTTCTCTTCATTGCTGTTAGTCTCATTGTAAAGTATCCTTGACATTCACTGGATGCCAGTGATGTAACTAATACATATGCCAATATTCAAAGGTACAAAGGCCACCCAGGGCTAAAACATTTAGTAACCTGGCCCCAATGGTGGTAGAAAGAGGTAAGTTCTAAAAACCTATTAAAATAAACAAAGAAACAAAAAATCCTGATTGGACATTTTGTTAGCACCCACACCCACCTTTCATTTCACTTAGGAAATGCAATATGCAACGTTTATTTTCTTACCTGTAAAATCCTTTTTGAGTACCAGTTTATGAGTTATGAGAAAAAAAAACTTTGTTTCCTCTTTTAAAGTTGAAAATGTAATTATTTAGTTATTTTTTAGCCATTTTCTATTGTCAAAACCTTTTTTTTTTTCCAGCCAACATTATAAAACTAAACACAGGGATGAAATGAGTATCAGTACTTCACCGTGTCTTCTACATATCCCAAGATATGTAGAACATTTTCACAAGAACCTCAATACCTCTGAGCCCCTGTCATTAAAAAAAAAAAAAAAAAAGAACAACCCAAAAAGCCCTTCAGTTGGTGATCTTTGGAGAGGGATACTGGTGGAGGAAGGAGTACTTTATTATTCCCTCTGAAGGGAGAAAATTATTTATGCACCTCCATGTAATAAAACTACAAGTACTTTCCTGACTGGCCTGGTTGTATGTGTGGGAGTTCTGCTCCAGAGGTCCTACAGACATAGCACAGTATCCAGCCCATAAAGCACTGTATTTAAGGGTATGTCAAAAAGCTAAAGGAACAAACAGAATAGCTTGCCGTCTCTGTGACTGTTCTTTCTAGAACGTGATTTTTGGAGAACCGCAATTTCTGTTTCCAAAATGAGAATAAATCTCAGGTAAACAGCCATTCTGTGATTCCCAGCAATGTTATACAGTTTGACCACACATTGACTTCATTGTACAGCCCCATTGCATAAGCAATGCACACATGAAGCCTGGGCACAGGAAATCTAATTCAACAACTGAGAGATGCAATCTCATAACACAGAGCCAATTGTCAGTTGTTGCTCACGAGAAATAAAGTCTACAGTCCTCTTGTCCCACTGATTTCTGTGGGCCAATAATGGGAGTAAATTGATGCACAAGGACATAATGAAAAAAATCAAACACAAAATAGCTTTTGATATTAACAGCTTCTTTTCATCAACTCTGAAAACTGATTGTGCGTCATCGATATAGTGAATTGGGCCTGAAAATAAAAGTATCACTGTGCATTCCCCATTTTCTCCAAATACAAAAGAAAAATATAATTGTCTCATTAGATTTTGCAAATAAATTCAACTCGTTGGCTTGAGCAAAAATGATGACATAGCTAACTAAAAAATCTCCAATGCCAGTACTGAAATGGCAATGACAAGTGAAAATGAGTAAATAAATGCAGCTCTATTTAAAGGGAAAAAGCATGCAAAGCATTTATTTAGTATATAAAAGTCTGCAGAACATCCTTCCAATCACTATGTCTGTATGCAAAACCAGTCATATATAAAGAGTTTTATTTTCTTCTGTAGAAAAGAATTTAGTTGCTGAAGACTTTTTTCTTCCTAACTAGCTGTCAGCTGTTACTGTCAGCAGTGATTAAACATAAGCAGGAGTTGTGATTCATCAACGGCAGATAGAATCATCACGGATGTAAAGTATTCTTTGTTCCAAGGTCAGATCTTGTATGAAGCTAGGACAACTTTATGCACCAATCCCTGTGTCTGGTTTATTTATGGTAATTCATTTACTGTCACATCATTACAGAACAAGGATAAAATTTATATGCAATTGGAGAAATATGTTCAGAAAACATGGGCAGGATGAAGTGTGTGTATATGTATGTGTGTGTGTTTTATGAACAATATGATATGCTGGATCTATGGCTATGTACATACCTTCTGGTGTGCATATTAATGCTTTGAATCCATAGAGAAGCTGGTGTATTTAGAGATCTTGGAAGAGCTTAATAGCATTACAACAGCCCTCCCCTGGGCGTTGCTTTGGCATGTTTCTTAACCAGGAAACTCAAGAAGTGTCACTTGCCAAATCTTTGAACACCAACTAAAACAATGGGACTCTTACCAGGATCAACAACTCTCGGCATTTTTAATACCTGCTTAATAATAATAATTACAGATGGCTAAAATGAGGTATGAAGAGATTAAGTGATTTGTTGGACTATGCACAGCAAGAATATAACTAAGTGGGGAATATGCCCCAGGATTCTGTGCTCCTAATCCTATGTCTCAGCTAGCAAATTTGTAATTCCAGAGAAGCTGAGAAGAGGATTTGATTTTTATGTCTCAAGATCTCATCTATCCACTACAATCTCTAGCAAACAAAGACTAACTGAAACAGTAAGATGTATTTTCTGTTATTATTGCTTGCTTGTAGGTTGTTCTCTGAATATTTCTAAGTATTCTACTTGGATAGGAAGAAAGGCTGAAAGATACATAAAGGTAAAAAGTGCTTCATTAATGCAACTGAGAAATGGATTAGGCAGTCTGAGACATTCAAGACTTTTTGTAACTCAGCTGAAAACATCAACAAGTGAGTCATAGGAATAATTTTTTATTTAATTTTTTCAATACTAAATTAATAGCCTGCTAATTTCCAAATTCAGGCAGATTTATGCTTCTTTGTTATATGCACTTCATAGCTGTTTCTATCAAAGAGAGTTTTTTAAATCAATTAATTGGAGATTTATTTTTTTTTAATCTGAATTCCTGTATTTTCATGATTCATGGGTTTTTGGAGGCAGTAAGAAAGGTTATGGTTATGAATCTATGAAACCTTACCTCCTTCATAACAGATCTTAGAGAAATTACTTTAGTAATTCTTTAAGAAATTATTTCTGACCCTATACTAAACCACCACTACCATGGCCATCAGCTGTTATTCAAGCATAATTAAACTGAATTGTGTATTTCTTTTAAATTTTCCTTTCTTTTTTTTGTTTTTTTATGGGGGGGGGGAGGCTGGGGGAAGTAGGAATGTACTCCTTCATCTGACACCTACAGACCTAACCATACAGGAAATGATCAGCAACTTTGACTATTCATACATCTTAACCACAGCCAGTGAAAAAGCAAAGAGAGTAAGACATTGGCAGCCATTGTTTTCTGTTCCAAAGAGCAGAAGTTTGCTTCTCTGATGCATACATCAGGCAGTTAGATACAAAAGTTTATAGCAGTGAGAATCATCTATGCATAATTCCTGTCAAGAAAAAAAATTCTCTTCAGAGAATATTGTGTTAATCAAATAATTTGACAATCTGTAATCGAGTGAGAGGAAAGGAGATATAAATGACCTTATTTGTTTGTTGTGAAGCTCTGTTTTTGTTTTCTGTTTTTCAAAAACACCCCACAGAAGTAAAAAAAAAAAAAAACTGAAAAAAGAGAATAAAAGACAAAAAATAGCTGAAATTAAATTGTGATAAGCTGGACTGAGACAACATATTACATTCTGGGATCTCAAAGCCCTTTCCATGCTTCAGTTCACAACATTCCTTGAAGAACTTAAGTATCATTATAGGTATTTTGGGGATAATCAAACAGATAAGCAGAGTGTCATGAGTCATTTATGATGTTCAGCAGCTCTCAGGAGAGTGAAACACAGAATTAAGGTCCTGTGGTCTTCAGTACCTTTAGCAGTTATTACAGATGGAGTCTAGGGCCAAAAAATTGGGGATTGCCCGATTATTTTTTGTGATTATCATTTATTTAAAAAAAAAAAAAAAGTCTTTCAAAGAGCCTCAGGTATCTGTACTTGGTAAGCATACTTGGTGGCTGTGGTGGCACCTTCTTGGATGTTTCTTTTCCTTTACCACAGCAAAGTACACAGGTTGTCCACAAGGTGTTCCTGAAAATGATACCAAACCTCCTCCTTGATCCACTATTATATCCCCTATGTCATAATTCTCTGTATATGAAGTGCAAGCACTCCCAGAGCTCCTATTACACAATAAACATCCCTCTCTAGTAATATACCTTCCTTTCACATTCTTATCCCCTGCATTCTTCCTCTCAAACTTACTGAATTTCTAACTCCTAACTTCAAAGTATAAATTCACTGTTCTATTGATTGTGAATGTTCTACTCTCCACATTTCAGTTCCTTTAGACAAATTCAGCTGGATTCCTAATTGACAGTTAACTCAGGGCATTTCCTCTTTAACAGGACCAAGAAAAGCTGAGTAACCCTAAATAGTGATTTGGGTCTCCGTTCCCAACATAGAGCACAAGGTAGCAGTTTGCTCCCACCCCTGAAGTCAATCTACAAAGCAAACAGGATTAATAAGTAGAACAAGTCACCCATAATATTTCATTAAAACCATTCGGAAATCAGCAGTGTTTTACATGCTATTGTTCAGTCATCCCAAGCTTGCCGTAGGCTCATGATCCTGGCTGCCTGTGGAACACATTTCATTCTTCAAAGTTATCATTGCTCTTCTTCTGTATGTCATTTGACTCCGATAGAGACCAAAAGACATATATCAGACCTTCAGCAGTATCCCACTGAGAGTTCTCATGGCACTTCAGTCACTTAGGCATGATCTATGCTCTCAACAGTTAAAGATAATGACTTCAGGAATAATCTTTCATAGGTTTTATATTAAATGAGACTAAAGTGCAAGCAGGGTATTAAAGTACCTTGTTATTTGCAGAGTGCTTAGAGTAACCTTAAATATGGAGATGATCAAATTTCATGACCTTTATTTTTAATTTTTCTTTTTTTTTTTTTTTTCCTTTTATGTGTGAAAGTCTGGCATGTATGCATACTTTATCCAGGCAGGTACACAGGCATCTATAACCAGGGCATATGTGCATATATGCATAAGCTATACATCAGGATGTATGAGTAGCTTTGTCCATAAAACACTGCATAGGGGATATTACAGCCTATGTATTCAGCCAAGTCCATTTGCTTAACTTCATTTGATATCTGATTTGTATTATAGTGATCTGAGCTTTCAACTCAAGCAGGTGCACCATTTTTGGGAAGGCCTAAATAGAGTCTTCCTCAGTCTCTGTGATCACAGGATCAGGCCTTTCACCTTTCAGATAGATACATACAGAATTATTCTCTGCTCCTTCTCCTAACAGCAGCGATCTGCACCGTTAAACAGTCACTGTATTGCATGCCACCACTGACTGCATTTCAATCATGCCAAGGCGACTTGTTTACAGAAACAATGCACTGTGTATAAAATGCATGTGTATACACACACACACACACACACAGAGACATATCACAGAGCTTATAATGATATCCCTGTGATGAATTGTGCAGTCAGGTAGAATTTAAGTTGTTGATTTTAATGTTCCGAATAAGCTTTGAGAAATTCAAGTCCAATTCATAGCTTTTTTATAGAACAATACACTAATTTGATCTTGCTTCCCCCACTTACTATTAAATGACCTGCATAGCCAACTGATACAATTTCATGGGCAAAGGAAAGATGCATTTTGTAGTACATTGCAAAATATTTGTGTTTGATTCGTTTTAAATAGAAGTTTCTGTGAAGCTGCGTGACTATTTCACGTATTAGAAAGACTCCTGTCAAGTATAAAGGTGATTCAGTCAGAAAAAGGCAATTTACCCTGTGATTTTTCTCATGGAGCTCAGTAACAGAATGAATATTCCAAGTATAATGGAATATTCAGTGCAGTGCCAGCACTGTCAACCTTTGCTGCTCCGCTGCTCGAATTTTCCCACACCGTATTTACAATTTCCTCCCTCTGTGCATAGGGAACATCTTCATGAATACCTACAAAGCCATGTCACCACTTCTTTCAAATTCTTCCTTTGCTCTACACAGAAATGGCTCGTTAGAAACACAGCTAAAGCACTTATGCAGCCAGTTGCATGTGCTTGTAGAAAGGGTAGCCTCTTCTCTATGTAACTAGCTCATGTCACGCAGAATTATCTCACCTGCTACTTCTCTACCTCCTCCCTTGGCCATCCTCACTTCTTGTCTCTCATTTTACACTTAAATGATAAGCCCCTTTGGGGGAACACCATCTGGTAAGATTTAGGTCTGCCGAATGTACAGTGTTGAAGGATCCAGACCTCAAAGCATTGTGAGCAACTAAATAATAATATCAGTAACAGCAAAATCTTATGTACTCTGGCTCCTTAAGGCTGATACTCTCACCAGTTCAGGCTTCGGAAATCTACTAATATGGGCTGACATAACAAATTAACAACAAGGGAAGTTCACAGAAGGGCAATCCAGCCAAAGCCTGCCAAAGATATTAGCATTCATTTTACAACCTTGTCTCCAGTTTGTGCAAAGTTGATGGTTGGAGGTTACACTTTCATTAAAAATTGACAACATTTTAAATGCTAATCAAAACCACTTGTCCTTTCTACCTCTATTTATCTTGGGGTGGGGGAGGAGAATTTAAAAAAAGGAGGGGTTGGGGTGGGGGAAAAACAAAACATGAAAGGAACCTGACTTTGAACTGCAACAAATAGTCTCTCACATCTCTCCCTCCCTCCTTCTGTGCAGGACAGATAAGAGCTATGCAGATTGAGTGTCAGGACCTCAGCAGCAAGGGGGAAAGCTCAGTTTCTGGAGTTCAGGACGCTCTTTGCAAGAAAGAAGGTAAAAAGCTTGGAGGCAGAGGGAACAGAAGAGGAGGCAGTAAAGCTAGGTTTTCACTGGCAATATTGCTGTAAGATTTATGTCATTTCACGAAGCCAAAAAAGGGTAAAGAGTAGGAAAATAACAGACCAGAAAACTGACCAAATAAATCTAAAAATAGTGTGTATTTATAGAATGTAAAATATTGATCAGAACCAATCCTCAGGCACAGGTAATATCTGAGTGCAGACCTAAGGTAGTAGCTAAGTGGGAAATGCTAAGACATTTCTGTTGCAGTTAGATATTGGGAGAAGAGAGGAAGATAACTCTTAAGGAAACAAATTTTTTAAAAAATTTAAAAAAACACCACCACCAAAAAAAAAAGAACAAAAAAACCCCCAAAGAAAACCACATCAAGCATTTCTGAGCAAAACTCCCAGGCTTTTTTTTTCAGATTATTTTCATTTGTAAGAAGGATTATGACCTTTTTTTCTCAGAAAGTAAATACAAATTCATGAAACAAACATAAAATTAATTTTAAAATGTGCAGTCAACCTGTTGAAACTTGATCATCTTGAAAATAATAATTTTCCCCAAAAAGGTCTTGTGACAAATAAGGAAACATAATATATTAATATATAAAAACATATACTTTTTTTTTTTTGTCTAAGCAGTTATATTCAGGCTCCTCTGAAGCAGTTGTGCAAGAATGAATTAGAGTGGGACTGTCAGTGACGTGGTTGTTCCAGTTAATGTTGTAACCATTGTACAATCTAGCTGTGATCTCATATGTACCCTCAGAGATAGGTGTGAATTGTTTTCAGATTTAAAAAAAAAACCAACAAAAACAACAAACATTGCAATGCATACCTAGATCTGTACTTATTTCTACACATTTCATTCCATTTGTTTTCCATCTAAGTATAAACCCTATTCTCAAACCTGGATTTCTGTAGCTAGACTTTGAGCTTTTAATTGACCTTCTAAATCTGTACCTTCAGCATGTAAAATTAAGCATTTATAAGCAGAACTTTATACAATAAGTGAGAACTAAGTAAGTTCAACTTCTGACTTACTTCAGAACACTATTGCTTGTTTAATTGCAAAGAAACCATGACAGTTTGTATTACATCAAAGCCCAGTCCTACAGTTTTACTGTATTACTCAGTAACTCAATATATGGATGTAATACATTTAAATAATAGTAGCCCAAGAAAAAAAGAAAAAAACCCACAATCTTAATAAATTAGATGTTTAAATATATCTTTCATACTTTCAGAACTATGAAACATCCTTCTTTTCCAAAACACTTTTTTTCTTTTTGTGGCATCTAAACAAACAAAACAACACCAACAAAATCCCAGTCAACAAAATAACCTATTTAACACATCAGAATCTTAGCCAAATTTCTATGCAATCAGCCTTTTATAAATTGCATTTCTACTCTTCCATTGGATCAAATGTTTTTTATATCCTGTGCAGAAATACTGTAAAATGTTCCTGGATGATGCTAAATGCTATATTTTATACCCCAGAAGTGGCAGCTTTTCAACAGAATGTTTATAAAGTGTTTCAAGATTTCTGTAGGATGCTGTATGAAATAAGAGATGCTATTATTCTGAAATCCTAGTCAGCCATGGAATTAGGATCCCAAAGCAGGGACTGAAATAAATATGCCCTTTAGAGGGGGAGAGAGAAGAGAGGAAAAAAAGGATTAAATTAATAATATTTCAAGGATTTTTTATTTTAAATTAAAATGCATGGTTTAGACCATATTTCAATTATCAGCTCAACATTACTCTTTAAGCAAATGACTAGAGTTAACGAGAGAGCTACTACATATTGAATACATTGATTTTCTGCTTGGTGTAAACTCTAAATAGCCGATTAGAAAGCTGTGAATCAGAAGGACTCAGTGTACCTAATATACCCAGCAATAAATTACAAGCTGAAAGCCGTACAAATCTTTGAAGGAGAAATGTATTCTAAGCACATGACTATGAAACTTAAATGCATAAATGTTAATGGCAAGCCTTCCCTATCTACCAATTTAAGAAATAGTGCACATTTTGATATGCATATCAAGCTAATGCAGGAAACTGTTGAGCTTAGAGGTATAAAGATACCTTAGATTTGTTTAAAGAAAAATTATTACTGTGAAATGAATACTTAATTGAACAACTTCTGATAGGGGGCTGACTGTGCACTACCTTTTTCATCCTTCCCCATCATCACCACATTGCTTCATCTGGTGTCATGCTCAGGCAAATGAGAAACTTCTGATTTTGAAAACTGCATAACTGGACTAAATTAATCTTCAGAATAATTGTGAAACCAATGTAATTTTATCAGTACCGAACAAGAATGTATGATTCAAGTTTTTATAAAAAAAAGATCTAGATGAACTATACAGAACAAATCTGTCCTTTTGTTAAAGGTGGGATACTACTACACTGATAAAGATAGACTGGTGATACGAAGTGATATACTCAGGTCCCTTCTAGTTAGCTGTCCATTTGTCACATTATTCTTGTTTTAACTCTCTGGCTGTCCATCTACTTTAATTAGTTGTCTATCTGTACCTCATGGTCTTTCCTAACAGCTGTATCTGTCTATCTGGTACATCTAGTTGTATTACACATATCTGATCCTTACAAAGTTGCTATCCATCTATCATATACATACAGTACTTCTGCTGTGTCAATCAAAGTCAACTTCAGCTTGCTGATTAATGTCTAAATGGATGTCTGTTAATAATTTCTTAATTCCCTGGGACAGGATCCATTTTTTTTACTTCATGTATCCACATTACTTATCACTTACTCTGGCCCCTAAATCCTGACATGGAGCTCTGCTTTTACTGCAGTAACTATAGTGTATTAGCAGGAGTCTTCATGTTAGGGACAAAGACTTAATGTGTCAAGACCTACAGGTTGTTCTGTGTTCTCCCCACCTTCCATCTGCAGACTAAATATTTGCAAGAAAGAACTAAGGAAGTATTTAATAGTAATATAACACTAATTTCCAACTCTAATCCTTTCAGATTGTATAAAGAAAAATATTCTGAAAAAAGCAGTATTATGTTTAAGTTATTCAAATACACTTATAAAGTGCAGGACTTTCGATCTCCAATAGTTTGTTCTCTAAGTCTCTGTACGTTGTCTTTGTTGAAAAAAGAAGCAGCTACTTCCAGTTGGTGATTAATATGTTATTTTAAGCACACAACTCAGGATGGAATGAACCACCTTTTGTATTTTTCTTTTTTTTCACTGCCTATAGAGAGAAGCTAGTGAACTTGCTTAGGATATGTAACTACTTGCTAGACAAGTAACATAGAGCAGACTAAACCCGTATCTATTGTCACAAGGTTAAATAAAATGGAAGTAACTATTGTTTCATGTAAGTGGTTCATTCTAGTATTAAAAGTTTAAAAGCTCAAATTTTAAATGCAGGACCAAATAGAACATAATTGCAACTGTTTTCCCTCCTTTCCTGCCTGCTGTGAAATGAATTCTGAATGTCCTGGAAAATATTAGGCATTGTGTATAGTTAGCTATTTAAAGAAGCTTATATTTGCAAGCCAATGTAAAAATACAATTGTTTATCAGGGATAGCAAGGTAACTAATATATTTTTGAACATCTGTTGTATTTTCTATCTATAGAAAGCTCAGCTGCCAAACTGTGTATGACTAAACTAAAATTCCCCTGCAGAAGAATATTAAAAATACAAATATCTTTCTGTCAAGACCAAAGAAATAAATTAAATGTACATAACATTCTGCTTTCTCTGAGGTCCTTGATCACTGAATTGCACTTATTTCCAGTCCAGCAGAACAGGACTATTATACTGTCTTAGGATCTATTGCATTTCAACTCCATCCACCTTGCATCAAAAAGCCTACAGAATCTTTTCAGAAACTAAATCTGCATTAAAAGTAATGTGATGCAATAGGAGTGTATCTACAAGGAAAAACCATGTGTGTTGATGTGTGTGCCCATATGGCTATGTCATATACATTATGGACAGTTGCATCAGATCAGGATGAATTAGATCCTGTGGACTGACCTACTGTTATTTAGTGTGAACATATATTTTTTGTGTTTTGTATATTCTGATTGTTGTGGGGTTTTGGGTTCTTTTTGGTTTTGGTTTTGGTTTTGGTTTTTTTGTTTGTTTGTTTTGTTTTAACTAAAGGAATCTTCTCCATGTGTTCAGAGACTGCTTGGTGACACTAAACTAAGCTTGGTACACAGGGATATGGCATGATTTTGCCCCAGCTGGCAGCTAAGCACCATGCAGCTGCTTGTTCACTCCCCACGTCAGTGGGATGGGGGGAAAATCAAAAGAAGAAAAGTGACAAAACTCATGAGTTGAGACAAAGTCAGTTTAATAGGTAAAGCAAAAGCTGCATGCACATGCAAAGAAGGACAAGGAATTCATGCATCCTTTCCTATGGGCAGGCAGGTGTTCATCCATCTCCAGGAAAGCAGGGCTTCATCATGTGTAACGGAGACTTGGGAAGACAAACGTCATCATACCAGAAATCCTCTTCCTTCTTCCACCCACTGTACATGCTTACCTAGACATCATATGGTATGGAATAACCCTTTGGTCAATTGAGGTCATCTGTTCTGGCTGTGTCCCCTCCAAACTCCTTCTGTGCCCCCAGACTACTCGCCGGTGGTGTGGGGTGAAGATCAGAAAAGGCCTTGGCTCTGCGTAAGTACCGCTAAGTGATAACACAAACATCCTTGTGTAATCAAGACTGTTTTCAGCATCAACCCTAAACATGGTCTCATACTAGCTACTAGGAAGAAAAATCACTCTATTCCAGCCAAAAATGGCACAGAATGATTAAAAATATTACTTTCAACTTTATGTCAAGTAAGATGCTGGTATAGGTACAAACAGAGTAGTTCCTATATGGGGATCAAAGTCATGACTAACCATAGCAGAACTTGTGGAATACTGCTTCCAGCCTGCTCAAAAACTAAACAGCAGCATGGACAGAGGAAGGGATAGTGAAAAATACTTCTCTCCTCTTTCCAAATTGATCTTGGCTGCAATATTTTTTTAAACTGAGCTACCCATTCCATATTCAGTTAATAAATAAAACTGAAGCAGCAAGCAATTACACCAGGTCATCTACTGTGCGTCCTACCCCAGGGTAGAATTAATTACACCCAAATAATTCCTGAAAGGTGCTTTTCTAACTCGTTCTTACTCACATGAATCCTGAAGGACATCTTACCAAATGCAATAATAATATAATCTTCTTTATCTAAAGCTGCCTCTATGCATTGAGATGTACAGAGTATTTCATGTACAGTGAGCCAGCACACCCTTCACATCAGATATGGTTACATTCATGGTGGTAGGTAGCTTCTAACATGATTTTTGACTTATCCAGATGGAAGATGACATATAAATGTAATCTTCTTTTATTTTGTTCTGGCACAACAGGATTTAAAAGAGGAACAAGAGTAGAGTTATATAAAAGATATTCTGAGATGCAACATAATGCAGTAAAGAATGATATCTTTCTATGGAATTGTCAAACCATTATACAGAATTTTATAGAAAATTGTATCCTTGCAGTATATATAGGTTTTGAAAATCCTGTAGCAAGTTTATCATGCTCTGTTAGATTTTATAGGGTTTTCTTGTAAAACTAAGTGTAACACAATCAAGAAAGAATACCCTTGGGGGTGGACACACAGCAATGTTTACCATGATATTGGTAATAAGTTCATCTTCACCATTGAAAAACTGTGAGTCTTTAAAAAAATATGAATGATTCTGTTGAACTATGTCAGAGAAATGTCACTGGCCTGGATTTTTTCCTGTGATAAAGACATAAAAGGGGTTCTGTTCTTCTGGAGTCCGAGACTCCCCTGTTGCCTGATAACCTGACAATTTTAACCAACTCTGATAAAAGATTTAATGTTGCAGAGAAGTGCTAAAGTTTCATTGTTTTCATGCAAATACATAGGTTTGTGAAGTGAGAGGTTCAAACTGGTGCTCCTACTGATAAATATTAACTTTTTACTACAATCTCATTATTACAAACCAGATTGTCCACAGACAGACATAGGGATTTTTAATTTCTTAAAAAATATATTTAATTTATTTATTATTTCCATTTTTTGTTTTCTGAGCTTCTGGAAAGTGCTTGTCTCTGTGGGAATTGCACATTCCCAATCTTTTACCCAGAGAAATTGTTCTTTGTGAAGGCTGAGCTTCTCAGGAATTCTCATGATTCCACCAGCTTTCAAACAAACAGAAAGAACAAAACCCTAACAGTCAATGATAAATAAAAAACTGTTCATCTTTTTATATGTATTTGATGTAAAATTATGTAAGGCATTTTTTATAGATTCACATATTTTAAGAGTTGTTTATATGAGGATCATCTATTTTGAAAGTGTGATAGGCTATAGAACGTCAACCTAATATTTAATACTTTATGCTCAGCAATTCTTACTGAAAAAGATGCACAGTATTTATTTATTTTTAAATAAAAATGATTTAGAATTTGCCTCATTTAATAAGATGAACTAAAGGCATCTTTTCCATTTAATTCTTCTTAACATAACCATCCAGCGTTTAGTTATAGGATGCTGATATATTGTGGCTGATCTTGCAATTGGAAAAAAATAGCTGCTTGTGTAAGAGATTGTAACTCCACTGGAGAGAATTAAGCTATTCCTGAGCTACAAAGAGCTAGAAGCATCAGAAATCAGAGGGCCTGTTATGGACTCATAGTTAAACATCCATACATATGAAGACATGTAATGTTTTAGTGTGTCTAAGTGACATAAAATAGACTATTCTGATTAAAAGAGAACGTTCAAACAAACAAACAAACAAAAAGGATACTAACTATATGTTCCTTGGAAGCTTATGATATGTATTCACCCCTTGGTGTGGGTGGAATTTGTAATACACTATATTGTCTGATTCTCCTGTACACTAAATTATAGATCATCTCATGGAAATATGTTCAACCATTTAATACAAAATAAATCTATACACACATGTCAAGATTTAAAACAATTTATTAGCACAGCTGCTGTTGCAGATTTCTGTAGCCTTATGCTAAACTCTGACTTCAGAAACACTGCTGGTTTTCAGGAATCAAAAATACCTAAATCTTTAAAAGCTCTTCAGTTACGGAGATCAGATGCTATGAGTCCCCTTTTCATGTTTCTGACCACTGTAGGATCTTCTCAGGGTCACAAGTTTTTTTTGGCTAGGAAAAAAGGCTATGTGTAGTCAGGCTGACTGTCTCCCAGCACTCCCCATCAGCACTGAAAGTGCCCACTAATAGGTTTGAAATGACAGTACATTTGTCCTCTGGGGAAGATTAGGCAGAGCTAGGGAAGATTTCTGCTTCTCACATACAGAAAGTTTTAAACTGGATGGTTTTCAGGAAGGAAGGGATTTTATGACCTTCTTATTGTCTGCAGAATGCCAGAAGCTTTTCAAAGTAATAGCAACCTGTGTAAAAGACTGTATGAACTAAACTGAGCTTTTATTGCATCCAACACAGTCACATTCCCCTTAACTTTCTGTAGTGGCACATAAGCTTTCCAACTACTTTGCTACTAAAAAATGTCATCAAGCAGTGCTTTGTAAGAAGAAATTTATCTGCTGTGTTGAAGTGTCAGCAACTCAATCAAATACATATATGAATGCTTGGTGGAAGAGGGCATAAGTGAGGTACCAGGGTTAAACTTTCCAAATTTTAAAAGTTTGATTTGTATACCAGTTTTTCTTAAAAAAAAAAACAACAACAAAAATCCCAACACAAAACACACCCCCCAAAAAAACCAAACACCAAACCAAACAAATAAACAAACAAAAAATCCCCCCACAAAACCAGCCATAATACCCCAAACCACAACTCCCAATGTTTTTAACATCATTTTACTTTTAATACATTTTAGTTTTAATTGACAGAAAATTTACTGAGACTACATTTCAAAGGCAAGGGATCTCTTTTTATAGGTCATTGCCAAGCTTTGTTTAAAAAGGAGCTCATAGCTTGATTGCGTCATTTCTGCAGAGCCTGGCTGGGACTCAATTTTCTGCGCTGCTGGGCTCTCCAGACTTCCGGTGGAGCTTGTGAGCAGTGAACATAGGC
This sequence comes from Hypotaenidia okinawae, assembly GCA_027925045.1. Classification (NCBI taxonomy): domain Eukaryota; kingdom Metazoa; phylum Chordata; class Aves; order Gruiformes; family Rallidae; genus Hypotaenidia; species Hypotaenidia okinawae. The sequence continues at coordinate 7,432,431 of BSDF01000005.1, read as the reverse complement.
AGCAGTAATGAAGATTAGGCTCTTCAAATATCTCCAGTGGTGCTTGGGAAAAGTTTTCAGAATTCATGTTCACTTCTCAGAGACTCTCAGGACCTGGACTTCATGATACAGGAAAGATTTTCATTCATCAGGCACTTTTTTTGCTTCAAATGAATGTTTAATTAACAAGGAACTGTGAATAAGTTTTCAGATGAGGTTCAGGTTCTGAAGTGGTCTCTGTTCCTGATCACATTGACTGCTGCAGAAACATTTGGAAATATTAAAGCAATCTCAGAATGGCCTGGTGGGTGAAAATGGTGCAGTATAACCCAAAAAAAAAAAAAAAAGAAAAAAGTCTAAGCCAAGGAAATGGTGAAGGTCTGCTTTCCCTGCACAGGAAACTACTGTCACATCTTTGAATCATCAGGCCACAATATCTGCAGGTCCAAGCAGTGCAACTACGGAACTGTTATCTCTATGTTGTTGTCACTACTAGCCCCCAGGTTAAACTCCAAGCTTGAAGGCTGTTTTTAATTTCAGTTTGGGCCTATAAATCAGCCCCTGGAGAGGAGAAGACTGTGAACATCAGTGGACTTTGTTCAGAAAGTTGTCTGCAGATGTGTTAAAAGAGTAACTGTTGACATGATTGTAGTTTTCTTATGCCAGCCTTTCCACCGGAATCTCAAAGTAATGCTCCAGGTCCCTTGCTCTAATCACAAGCTTATGAAATTTAGTGAATGTTTCTGAAATGGCTTCTCAGTGTATTGAATGTCACTACTTCACTGCAGAGGTTCCTGATTTATACATCGATGGAATTTATTATTGTTGTTGTTGTTATAGTGACCTTGTATGAATTTTTGATCCATCATATTGAAAGCTAAATTGCAAAGTGCAACAAGTACCCCCTACTGCATAAAAAGTCAAATGTGTTCTTGAAAAGTACAGTCTACATAGAATGAGCCTAGGGAATTGACTGGCCCTTTTTTGCTTGTATTTGTCATCTATCAGGTTCAGCCCCTGAAGAGAATTGCCTGTGGACTTTAGAACTGGAATTAAGATGCATTTGACTTAAAAGCTGAAAAAGCTGCATACATATAGTCTTTCTTTATTTGGGCTAGTTACAATTCTTGTTTGAATAGTGCATCCATTTTCATGGCCAAAATTCTAAACCATGTAGAAAAACAAGATAGGTTTCAGAGAAAAGCCTTAAAGGTGACTAATGGATTAAACATGCCTCATCATGAGACATCCAAGGTACTTGATCTATTCAGCTTATAAATAGGGGTGACATGACCATCGTTTATAAATATATTTCTTATAAATGTGAGAAACAGAATTTGAATAAAAGAGTTTAACAGACAAAGCAAAGGTAAGATTGAGTGTCTGCAAGTTGAAGCTAGAGAAATTCAAACTATAAATAAAACTAAGGTTTAACAGGAAATGTAATGAACAATGTGTCGGAATGACATGTCAAGGGTTATGTTGGATTTTTCATCACTAGAAATGTTTAAATCAAGGAGATATCTCAACACTGGAGGAGGTTGTCAAGAGAGGCCATAGAATCTCCATCTTCAGAGATATTCGAAATGTGACTGGATATGACCCTGAACAACCTTATCTAACTAACTCTGAAGTTGTCTCTAACTTGAAAGTTGGCCTTGGTTTGAGTCAGAGGTGTCTTCCATCAGAGGAAATTTCTGATATTCGAAACTTCATAGAAACTTCAGCTTGATCTCTCTCTTCATATGTCAAAGAACTTATAGGTGAACACAGGAATTATGACCTTCAAAAACAACAATCCATGGGAAAAGGAACACCAAAATTCTGTCTTTCATGATATTTCTACCTGGGAGGTTTTTTCCTCTCTTCCTCCCTTCATTTCTTTGCCACTTAAGCAGCTCTGTCTCTCTCATAATGTCCATTTACCTTCTACACAGCATAAAATCAAAATAAAAGAAGTACTAATAAATACCAAAAGAACTACTCAGCTTAGCAAATTGCCTCTACATAAGGTCAAAGCTAAGGCCTTTCTGAAACCCCTTCACTATTTGTTCCTGAACACTAGCAAATAGCATTACAAAGGGCCTGGGCTTAGACTCTTTCCTTGACTAACCTGGCTGAGCAGGGCATTAAAGGGGAATTTGTTCCTCTTCATATTTCTGTTTCACTTAAGGACCCCCACATCAAATTTTTATCCAGATTCTCAGCCCTCCAAATAGCCTGAGCTGCTTTCTGGGCTGAAAATTTTCCTATGCATGTATCTTACCTGAATATTTAAACAGTAAACTGAGGATCTATCTCATGATGAGAACCCAGTGTACATGCTGGCAAATGGTGGTGTTTACCTGCAAAATATCTGAATGACTGGGTTGCCTTGTTCTTGAATTTCCCCCTCATGGTGGTTTGACCCTGGCAGGAGGCCAGATGCCCACCAAAGTCATTCTATCACTCCCCTTTTCAGCTGGACAAGGGAGAAAATGTATATTGACTTAGGAGTCGAGGTAAGGGCAGGGAGGCGACGATCATTCAGCAATCAGCATCCCAGGCAGAACAAACTCAACAAAAAAATAAAGAAAACTCTCTAATTTATTACACTACAGTACACACACAGTGAAACCAGAGTCAGGTAAGTACAACCTGATCTTAAAGCACCTCCTACACCCCTCCTTCTTAGCAGACTCCACTTTAGTCATGATTTCCCTCCCTTCTTCCCCCCCATTGTGTCACAGGGAGGGGCAGGGACTGGGGGAATGGGGGTTTCAGTCAGTTCCTCACAAATTGTTTTCCTTCTTATTAGCTGGAAAGAGCATTCATCTTTCCCTGCTCCAGTATGAGGTCTCACCCATGGGAGAAAGTCCTCCACAAATTTCTCCAATGTGAGTCCTTTCCCACAGGGCTTCAGCTCTTCACCAGCTGCCCCAATGTGGGTCACTGCTATGGGGTGCAGCCATAAATCATAGAATGTCTCTCAGTCTCTCAGGCCCAGACTGCTCCAGCCTGGTTCCCCACAGTCACAAGCCCCACCCCAGCAAACCTGCTCTGGCATGGATCTAGCTTTCACTTGCTTATCTTTGTATTTAGGCACTGCAAGTTCTGAGGCAGAGGCTTGTTCCAAAGCAGGTCATAGTGTCTTCTGCGTGTCTCCGCCTGCTCCAGCATGGGGTCTCTCCACAGGCTGCAGGTGGCGTCTTTGCCTTTTCCATGGGCTGTGGGGTGACACCCCCTCCACCATGGGTTTCTCCATGGGCTGCAGAGGCATCTTTCTCTGTGTCACCTGGGGTGCCTCCTGCCCCCCTCTTCACTGACCTGAACAGTTTCTTACATCTTCCCACTCCCTTCTCTGGTGGCAAAAAGTGGCTGCTTGTGGGTTTTTTTTTTCTCTTTAAATGTGGTTCCCGGAGGCACTGTGACTGCCGCTGATAGGCTTGGCCTTGGTCAACAATGACTCTGGCCTTGAGCCCAGCTGGTGTTTGCTCTGTTGGGCCTGGGGGAAGCTTCTAGCTGCTTCTTGCAGAAGCCACCCCTGAAGCCCCAGATGACCCCCTCCATTTTTTCACCAGAACCCAGCCATGCAAAACTAGAAAACCCCTTTAGGGCAAGTTCTTAGAAAGTAAGGATAAAGAATTATTCTAAAAATATTACTGGCTGGCTGAAGCTTGTAAATTTGCATTTTCTAAAACTTGGATACTGAAATTATAGGCTCTGAGCAGTTACAGTGGACAGATCAGACTACATTACTTTTCTCACATCCTATGACTAAGAATATATCCTTTCCTTTGTGTTTGAAATCAGACTAGGATCACATAGCCCTTGTTGACTGTGCATTTTTTGAGCAGCAGAGGCAGAATGGAAGAAAAGCACTTGAAATGGTCCACTGGTTTCTGGCTGACAGCTCAGGTTCACTATAGAGGCCTATTTTCTTAACAGTGCCATGGAGAAGTTTTGCAAATCTTTGTTTTTTATAGATATTTTCCAGAGGAACAGAACTGTAAAGAATCTGAGCTTTAGAGAAGTAACCACTTATGGCTCTTTTATTAATGATCTGTTTTTTCCCAAGCATTTCAGAGCAGACCATTTTAGTGATTCAGTTTCCTAGGTCCCTTGCTAAAATTCAGGAGACAATGCACTATGGCACAAGAAGGGGACAATTTTCTAGGGCAGCAAATATTAGTACATTTACCTGGAGGGGGAGTGGGGTATGTGTGTGTGTTTTAAAAAGAATTATACATGGAGTTGCACTTTTCTCTGCTTATCCTTACAGAAACCACTTTTTGTCTCTTTATTCTTCCTATCACTTATCTCACTCCTTTCTACCCAATACATTAGGAAGTTCACATTTACCTCACTCTCCCTGTTCTACTCCATGAATGAAAGCTTTCCTAAGTGCAAAGAAATCTTTAAGATATTCTTATTTGTGAACTGGCCACTTAACAACTATCTAACTAGTGTTAAACTAGTTCTACGCTAGAATAGCAACTCATTAGTGTTGATTTAAATGACCCAAGGTAAATTTCCACATATTGCAAAGTTATGTCATTAAACAGCTAATAAATATAGAAAATACTGAATGGGCTTAGGCAATTTAGACAAAACTCTTTGACTTATTCCTCCCCACTTTTCCTAAACCAAACACATATATAATAGTTAAAATATTTCAAGTTATCTTACAACCTGAGGGTTGTTTTTTTTGTACAAGCCTCTACAAACAATATTAAGATGGGTGATCCCTTAAGATTTATGAATTTAGACAGATGGTCACGTTAGCTTGGCTTATTTTATGAACTGAGTCACAGTAAATGACAATTTGTACCTCCACACCCTGCAGCAAACATAAGGCTTATGCATTAACATGGATTTGAGGAAAGATGTTTTAAACTAATGTTCTTTATCTCAGTAGTAATGTATTCGCTTCACTAATGGTCAGGTAGTGCAGTGATATGATCTAACAAATTAAACTTCATAAACAAAGCTGATATAGGATATGCATATTTGTTTTAACTATAGTTCAGAGTAAGAGCTGTAAAATGTGATTTTGAACTCCTTAGAAGTCAACAAGTATCAAATGAAAACTGTTTAAAACTATTATTTAATAAACTAATTTTATTTTGAGTGCCTTTATTTCTTTGTTTTGTGGGAACTTGGGAAATCAGGTTGTTTAAAGGTTTTGCTCTGTTTCTGTATTTTAATCAAAAAGTAAAGATGGTAAGATCATAGAATCATAGAATTGTAGGGGTTGGAAGGGACCTCGAGAGATCATCGGGTCCAACCCCCTGCCGAAGCAGGCTCCCTAGGACATTTCACTGAGATAGGCATCCAGACGGGTCTTGAATATCTCCAGAGAAGGAGACTCCACCACCTCCCTGGGCAGCCTATTCCAGTGCTCTGTCACCCTCACTGTGAAAAAGTTTCTCCGCATGTTGGTGCGGAACTTCCTGTGCTCCAACTTGCAGCCATTGCCCCTTGTCCTGTCTCCACAGACCACTGAAAAGGGGCTGGCTGATTCCCCTGCATCCCTTGCTTAAGATAATTGTAAACATTAATTAGGTCCCCCCTTAGTCTTCTCTTCTCGAGGCTGAACAGTCCCAATCTTCTCAGCCTTTCCTCATAGGGGAGATGCTCCAGGCCCTTTATCATCTTCGTAGCCCTTCTCTGGACTCTCTCCAGGACACCCCTGTCCTTTTTATACCAGGGAGCCCAGAACTGGACACAATGCTCCAGGTGGGGCCTGACCAGGGCAGAGGAGAGGGGGAGGATCACCTCCTTTGGCCTGCTGGCCACACTCCTCCGGATGCACCCCAGGATCCCATTGGCTCTCTTAGCCACCAAGGCACACTGCTGGCTTATGGCCAACCTGTCATCCACCAGGACCCCCAGGTCCTTCTCCACAGAGATCTTCTCCAGCAGGTCATCCCCCAGCCTGTACTGATACAAACGGTTGTTCCTTCCCAGGTGCAAGACTTTACACTTGCTTTTGTTAAACCTCATCTGGTTTCTTACTGCCCAGCTCTCCAGCCTGTCCAGGTCTCGCTGGATGGCAGCGCAGTGTTCCTGCGTGTCAGCCACTCCTCCCAGCTTTGTGTCATCGGCGTACTTGCTGAGGGTCGAGGCTATTCCCTCATCAAGGTCGTCAATGAAGATGTTAAACAGGACTGGACCCAACACCGAGACCTGGGGAACACCGCTAGTCACAGGCCTCCAGTCAGATTCCACTCCACGAATCACGACCCTCTGGGCTCGGTCCGACAGCCAATTCTCAACCCACCTCACTGTCCACTCATCAATCCCATGCTTTCTCAGCTTTGCTATCAGGATGTCATGGGAGACAGTATCAAAAGCCTTGCTGAAGTCAAGGTAGATGACATCTACTGCTCTCCCTCCATCTACCCAGCCGGTGATGAGATCGTAGAAGGCTATGAGATTGGTCGAGCATGATTTCCCCTTGGTGAATCCATGCTGACTACTCCTCATGACCTTCTTCTTTTCCAATTGCTTGGAGATGGCATCCAGAGCAAGCTGTTCCATTACCTTTCCGGGGACAGAGGTGAGGCTGACTGGCCTATAGTTGCTGGGATCCTCCTTCTTGCCCTTTTTAAAGACTGGAGTGACATTGGCTATCCTCCAGTCCTCAGGCACTTCTCCTGTTCTCCAGGACCTGTTGAAGATGATAGAGAGCGGCTCAGCAATCACCTCCGCCAGCTCCCTTAGCACACGTGGATGTATCCCATCCGGTCCCATGGATTTGTGTGCGTTTATCCCTTTGAGACGCTCCTGGACCTCCCCTACCTCAACCAGAGGGAAATTCTTCATATCCCAAACACTCCTATTTACATCCAGTGCCTGTGGGTCCCGGGGGCCTTTGAGGTGAAGACCAAAGCAAAGAAGGCATTCAGTATCTCCACCTTCTCAGTATCCCCCATTACCAGGACACCCTCCTCATTCATCAAGGGACCTACATTATCCCTGGTCATCCTTTTGCTATTCACGTATCTAAAAAAACCCTTTTTATTATCCTTTATGTCCCTTGCCAGCTTCTTTTCCAAGAGGGCTTTAGCCTTCCTAGTTGCGACCCTACAGGCCCAAATGATGAAATGGCCTTTATTGTAAATCTTTCATTGTAAAGTCCTTTATATTTTATCTTATATGAATGGACAAGCCCAAAGGGTTCTGACTTATCCACAGAACAATGGTGGAAAGGTTGCTGGAAGGGCTGCTATTTTTATACACAGGATTAATACAAACTAAATAATGAGCAATATTCTAACCAGGTGCCTGGATTTTCACCTGTAGTATTGAAGAAGTCACCAGGAGAAAATATTTTAGATTTTGATTCATCCACAGACTCCTTAAGTGATGTTGAACAAGGCTGAATTTTGATATAAAGGCTATTGAATACAGTGTAAATTCCAGCTTGAGTTAGGTAGCCAGATACCTTCATCATGGCTGAATGAAGAAATGTGTACCATAAAATGAGGGGTTAAAACTGAAAAAAAATCAGCACGCCAAGCTCTGAGCAGTAACTCCTTAAAGTCTTTCTCTACCCAGTCTGTTATGGATATTCTGCTTAAGGGTATAATTTTTAAATGCTCACAGAGAAAATAAGCTGAAAGCTATACAAAACAACAGTAAGGACTCACTTAGGAAAAATGGCACCTCAGGATGAAAGTATTCTGCGTAGTTTAAGAGAACTAAGATCTCCATCTCAAGGTCCTACCTGGCAGGAAAATATCTAACAAGAACATGTAACACTGTCAGGAGTGTATAGGGGAAGGTGTACACTAATAGTTGTGTTACAAGATTTTCTTTCAGAACAAGCATATATGGTGACAACTGGGGAGATAACTGGGAATCTTCACAAGTTTGCATGCAGAGTGGCTCACACATGTTATAATTCAGCTAATAGGAATGTTGCCTTGGTCATCAATCAATTTCACTAATTCCTAAAGAATTTAAGCACCACTGAGAAAGTGATTTTGGGGGGTTATATGTGATATGTAGAAATAATTTGCAGCAAGTAGACACACATATATATTTTGTATGTGAAGTCTCTAATATCTCTGTTATATTCCTTACTTAGTGAGTTTGGTCTCAGTTTGAGGACACTCTACAGCAAGAAATACTTTTTTGGGGATCTGTATTTTATGGACTCTAGAACAGGGCAGTAATGGTCCAAAGCATGCCTCCTGGGGACTCTTACACAGATAAAGAATAATGACGATAATAAAAATGTCTACTAACATGTTAAATTAAGGAGAGCCACCTGCAGGTAGCTGATAATCATATTAAAGAAACTTGTGAACATCTGTAATTCTTTGTCCCCATTTATCATCTGGTGAAAGAACTAGGTCCTCAATCCAGGCTTACTTCATTGCATATATTGGAATAGTATTCTAAAATAGAACGTAATTATATGAACACGAAGTCTCTGGTAGTTGGGAACATGTAAGACTGGGATATGAAAATTATGGATGCTTTTTTCCACTACTTCTTCCAGGTAGTTTGTAGGGTTTCGGTGAAATAAAAGGGAAAAAAGAAAAGAATAGAAAAACTGGTAAAATCCTCTGACAGTTGTTGAAATATTTGCATTTCTTGTTTTGTGTTAATAAGAAATATGATAAACAATAATGAATACATGCATTTGTGATGAAAACCACTCAATAAGGTAAAGACAGCGGTCTATTTTATTTATTATATTTTTGATCATTTAAAGACTATTAATGTTGACTGAGACATTTTAAGGTCATAAATTACTTTCTAGTAAGCAACACTGCTACTTTTCATATTCACGGTTTAAAAATAAAAAATAAAAATACATATGCCTTTTTCCCTTTTTAATGGTTAATTAGGTCACTAATCAAAAGAAATCCTTAAGAGGAAAATGAAATGTTGACATTTTGCAATTATTTGCTACTGTGAATAATACATAAACACACTACTTCTGGTTAAAGTGGCTTTCAAACCCTTTTTCTGCCATTAGGGCATGAACTGACTGCAGAATCAGTGTATTTTACTTGATATATTGCCACATTATCTACTTCAGTGCTTCCATTTAGTTTGGGTCACTTACATTTCATTATACTGTACCTTGGCTGAGTGCAATAAAAAAAAAGTTTATTGCAACTGCAAGCTCCTAATTAAACATCAGCTGTAAACTGAGCTACCCATTACAGATTATATATATAAAAAGATTATATTCTTGGGAATCACTCTATCATGCAACATGATTAATATATATGTATTCTTGTAAATAGGAGTTGATGTGCTATATACATAATGGATATGATTAGCTTTTTATTGAGACCCAAGACATCAAAGATAAAGGGATACATAGATTTCTCATTCAGCAATCTTGTTAAATATGATATAAGTATGTATATCCATACACAGATAACACATGCAGAAATCTGTTTGCTGTATTACTGTGTTCTTAGCTTCTATCACTGTGGTTGCAGACAAATTTGAACTTATAAATACATGCCCAGGGTAAAATTAACCTCATTTTGGGGAGAAAAGAAGTTAAGTCAGTTAAAAATCTTTACTTCCTACAAAGAGGAGGAAACTGTGTTTCACGCCTTCCTCTTTCAGAAAACACCATAACCAGATTTCATACGTTGAAGCAGAAGCTTCATATGTCCTCATGAAGGACACATTTGAAGTTCAACTGGGATTTCATAATGAATAGGCTCCTTTTACACAGACCACTGAAAAATCAGTTAGGCCTTAATTTGTACAATAAACATATTTGTCCTCTTATTTTCCAGTTGAAGGAAATCTAGTCAGTGTAGAGAGCTGGAAAAGTTATGAACAATGGGGTTGCATGCCCTAATTTTTTATATTAAGTACTTAAATGGCAAAAAAGTTTAGTTTCCACTTTCTTTCCATCCTTGTTCCTGTTTATGCACACCTCTCAATTACGCCAGTATAAACTGTTTGTGGGATCATGCAGAGAACCATTTTCAGCAGCAGATGTGATTTCAGAAAATATATATTTTTTGGTGCTTTGTTGTTTGCAAGGTTTTTTTTAATATAGATTTCTGAGAGCTGTGAATATTTTATCATGTAATGGAATGTAGATCAATTACAGAACTATATACTGAGGAAACCGTGATGAAAGAATCCAGGCTGAGATCCATGGATCATCCAATTTAATTTTAGTTCTAGTTGGTGAGGCTGAGTGTTGCTGTCCATGGACCCATACATTTACAACACAAAGAGAAAATTCTCCTTGGGGACTTTTGAAATCTCAGGTGAGAAAGTACATGCCTAAATTAAAAAATTAAATTAGGTGTTTAAAGTTAGGAAGGAGTAATCTGGATAAGCATAAAAACTACAAAAATTCTGTTTCCCACATATTAATGCAGAGGTCTGTTTGCAATTTGAAGATGTGACAATAGGATTTGGGTTGCACAAATGTGATATCTTTAAATTGTGTTACCTCTGCAAGGGCTTAGACTAACAGAAAAAAAGATGTTAAATATTTGACCTCCAAGAATCAGTTTTATGGGTATGTTTATTATCAGAAAAAGCGGATCTAAGCAATAATCACTATTAAATGTTCTTGTCCTGGAAGTTTCACATTAGATACCCGCTGCTGCCTCATTGTTCCGAAAACTCAAGTTTCTGTACCTATTCTGTGTTCTCTTCAGACTCCTGTGCAGTTCTATTTATCTGACAGTTTTCCTACTGTACTTTCTGCTCTTAATACGAGATAGGAGACAAAAATATTTAAAAAGCAGCATTTTTCCCTCCGTGATTGGAAACATAGCCAGCCTTGCAAAAAATCATAAAAACAGGCCTGCACTGAATAAAGAGATCAGGTATTGTTAATATCTTGACTACGTATCTTACATTAGCTCAGTTAAACCTCCATCCAATATAATCCATACAGAGACTTTTGGTATAATTTCCACACCCCACAGTTTCAATTGGTGTAAATCAGGTGAAGCATTTGTAGATTCTCCAGCTGAGCATCTGGCTTTGTTCTTCTCCAGGAGTGGAATTTTTAAAAGACAGATGAGGGTTAAAAGAGAGATTGCTTCCATTAAAATCTGTCTCAAGCAAAAAGCAAGCTGTCATATTTAAAAACAAACCAACAACCAACCAAACAAAAAAAGCACCAAACATGGGTGTGCAGTCTCTCTCACAAAAATGCTGTAACAAAGGCAACAGCTTGACAATGGCAGCTGCTGCACAGAGAGAAAATTAGAGGACAATGTCATTTTTAATGATTTTTTTTTAAATGAAAAAATAAACCAAAATAAACTAGATGTCCCAGGTATTTTTTTTTTCCTTAAGAATTCTGTCTCTCTGTCTTATTATTTATTAGTGGCAGTGCAGACAAGAGCATATGCTAGGAAGAGTCTGAAATTACACAAAGTAGTAATGGAAAAGGGACTATTTTTTGTAAAGTTTCATAAAAAGGCTACCCTTTTTGTCTTTGAATGAAAGAAAGATACAAACAAAAAAAGACACATACATATCCATCCATATATACAGTAATGTACACTCACAAATAACACATTAACGTATTTATATCCACACATACATTCATTTTTATACATTAATATCCATAAAATAAGGAAACAAATGTAAATATTATATTTATAAAGTAATAAAAGTAATATTTAAAGGTGTTAAATTTGCAGATTTCTGATATTTTTATAAAGAGAGAAAGCTGTAAAATGAAATGTCATCTACCAAGAAAAAAAATTAGATTTTATTTCAATACATTACTCTGAGTTTTCTTTTTTGTTTATTTTCTGTACTATTTCTTCAGTAATTTATGAAAACAATTTAGATCATTTAGTTGCCTTCATACTGTCCTAAAGCCTTATGTTTCTATTTGTCCTGCTGGCAGTACAGAAAGGTCTTTTCTGTACAATATAACAACTCAGTGCTATTCAGTGCAATTTCCTCACTTAAGGGCAGAAAAACTTCGTCAAGGAAAAAAGTTTTTTTCTTAAATCTGATCTTGTTCTGCAACACTTCCAGTAACTTAAAGGATGCCTGAAAATTATAATTAAACTTAGACAAGCAAAGTTTTTAGAGAAATCATTAATGTCCTGCTCTCAATTCATACACAATAATCCTATTTGGGTTTGAGTATTTAACAATAGTATTAAAGAGCTAATACTTAATTTGTAGAATGTTTACAAAATATTCAAACCCTTTTTATTATATACTATGCATAATTTAATTGCTTTATTTATTTTCCAAAACATTAAATACTCTGGACTTGACAGATTACAATGCTCTTACTTTCAAATCACTTCATTTTGGGTACTATATATGAATATGGTGGGGTTTGCCTTAGAATTTTGTTGGTTAAATAAAATACTATTTTATTTACTATTCTCCATTAAGCAGAAATGGTACTTCAAAGAGAAAGTTATCAAAAGGCGTTTGAAACATTTTCTAAGTTATTCTTAGAGAAGAATATGCTGGTATTGTGTGTTTGAAAAATTAATTATTAAGGGAATAGTTTTCTTCTTGCCAGTGTCAGTGCTCCAAACTCCTTCTTGGTCATACAGGGGAAATGGCTATGTACTTACACTGCAGTTGCATCTAATCATAGTGTCATGTACAACTCCAGTCATAAATACCAGAAGACTCGATCTCCTCTGGATGTGCTTGAAACAGGGTAGGATTTTGTTTGGTTTTGTTTATGTTTGGTTTTGTTTTGGTTTGGTTTTTTTTTTCCCCTTGTTTATTTTTGGTTTGTCTTTATTTAATTAGAACTCCCCAAGCAATCAAAAAATATAAGGAAATTGTAAAGGTACATACCGCTCATTGCTACCAGCAGTGCTTTATCACCAAGTGAGATTACTTCAGCAGGACAGTGCAAGCCAAGTCAAAATAGTTCCCTCCTATTCTCAAACTCATTCCTTAAATCCCTGGAAGCTGTATGTTTTTACACAAAATGTGTTTCATGTTTGCACTTTTACCTTTCCACTTGTGTAGAATATGTCAGCACAGACCGTTTCAGTGGGGTGGTATCTCTTATTGTGTCTAAGCAGGGTGTGTGAGCTTTTCTGCCATGTATGTAATTACAGCAAAATCTCCAGCCTAGGCGTGGAGGATGAGACAAGCAAACTGGATGCCTGCTTGTGGGTTGTTTTACTTATCAGTGGTGTCAGAGTTGTTTTCTCATCAGTGGTGTCAGAGTCCTAGGGAAGTGTTGGCTCAGGAGGTTTGTTAAGAGATGGATAGGCTTTCTCGCCTTTATCCCAGTTATGAACTGGGCCAGTAAGGAGCCACTGACTGGGAATCAGTGTTTCAAGGATACTTGTGCAATGAATTTTCTTGTCTCAGTGGATTACAGCACACCCACCAGGAAATGTTGCCTGTGCAAACAGCTGGGTGATGAGCACAGTACCACAGATACAAAAAGTAGCTGATGCCCATAGGGGACGCAGGGCATTTTGGGATGTGTCTATGGGAGTGCTTCATTAAGGGATATGAGACAGGCTGAGAGATGCCAGTGAAGAAAAGACCTTTGCTGCCCATGTTATAACTTCTGTGGTCACACAGCTGTCAATCCAGCTTCAGCCAAGCAGCGCTGAATTTACTGTCTCCCCCTGCTCCTTTTCTTTTTTTTTTTTTTTCCTTTTTCTTCTTTTTTTTTTTTTTTTTTTGAGAGACAGCTAAGAGATTGAACAGTTTGAAAAAGACACAATTGCACCTAGACAAAATTCCCCCAGATAAAGGCCAAAATAAAAGCAAAGACATAGAGACAGGAAAATGTTTTCACACAGTATGACCTTTGCTGGGAGGAGGGGGAGAGGGGAACTGAGATTGTTCTCACACTTCAATCTCAGCCTTGCTAGGCGGGTTTTAACTCTTCATTTTCCCTGCACCTTTACCCTGTTTTCTCCCAGTAACACCAGGAAGCCTTTTCCTGTCTGGGCTTCTCCTCATTGCCCTTTTCCTTGACTTTGTCTTGTCACTCCGACCATAGTCTTGTTCTGCCAGATATGTTTCATTTTCTGCATGACTTCCCCTGGATGGGCATTTCAAGCTGTGATTTCTAAGCTTGATCTCACACTGTAGATCCTGTTATCTCAGTAAAAAGCTTTAAAGTTCAAAGTGAGTTGGATGAACAATACTTTAAAAGCAGTGTAAAGTCTAAGCATTCTCTGGGTGGGAGTAGTTCAGCAAGAAAAAAAATGTATTTCAGATGTTTGCATGCTTTTATATAGAGAAAGAGCAATTAAAAATCAAGATTAGTTTTGGGGGAAAAAATGTTGCAAAATATTATTCAGAGGTCTTAAGAATTGTAGGTATTTATGGTTCTGTATCTATAAAGAGTAGCTCTTGCTCCTCATAGCCCCAAGGCTTCTCTTACTAGCCAAGTTTAATCCAAAGCCACTGGATTCCTTAGCAGTCTTTTTTTTTTTTTTGTGATGAATTGCAGAGTCGTTCAAGATTTTCTAGCCATACACCCAAACAGGACTGAACCCTCTACACCCAGAAGCACTGGCTTTCTACTGGTGTTTAAAAGGGCATCTTCAGCAATCACATCAGCGGCTTTGATATTTGTGAAAAGAGACCTTTCTGTGTTAGAATATAGCTTCCCTAAACACATATGGGGGAGGATGATAGAATGGCCAAGCTAAAGTCTCTGAATTTTCATAAAACTTTTGATGGAGTAGGGAGCAATTTATTCTACCTAACATACACCATCTAAAAGTTATGAGAATATTCTAATAAGAGAAGATGCAACAGAACTTTTCAAAGATTTTTTTAGGCAGCCTTTTTCCAAATAATTAACTGGTAGCACCACATATCCTATAACACTTCCCATATCCCAGTTGTAAAACCCTTACACAAATAGTTAAACTCTTTCATATAGGTAATTTGATACAGCAAACATTTCAGGGGTGTAAAGGAAAACTAAACTTGTTGTGTTACACACAACTCAGCTTTAAAACGTTTTGTGGTAATCCTATGGTTTATGAAAAAGATGTTTCAATAATCATTGCTCAAAAGAACTTGGATGGCTATTGAACATTCTAAACCCACATATTTTAAAAGTATAGGGTATGAGTATTTATGTAGTATTTATTTATGTAAATAGTTAGCTGTTTAGCTATTTATTTATTGATGGTTTAAATATAGAGTCATAAAGCAGAAGTAACTCTCCTGAAGCCTTTAGAACATAATGGTGCAGAGTTTGGATAATGACTATTAGTGATTGCAGACCCTGTGCAGCCCATGGTAGCCCATTCAATCCAGGCTACAGGGACTATCCCTATCCATGATCTGGTGGTGAGACAGGCTATCAAGCAGGCTATCGAGAAGCTGTACAGTCACACCCTCTTTTCAGCATTTCTCTCTTTTATTTTTCTCTTTTTTTCACCTTTTTTTTCTATTTTGGGTTTTTTTTTCCTTTTTTTTCTTTTTTCTTTTTTTTTTTTCCCCCAATAGAAATCAAAGATATGTAGAGGAATGCTGATAATTCCTGTCTTGTTCTAGGAAAGAATCATGGTAAAAGCGAAGAAAGACAAGATTTTTTTATTGAAGTAACAATTCAAAACTGCATTACTGTTGTCTTTCCTGGAGATATGAGCAATGCATCGCATTGCATTTTGTGACCAACTTAGTTCTGTGATTATTCTGTCTGAAAATGGGCTGGACTGAGTAAAGTCTCTTGTTTAGACCGTTGTGTCATAGTTCCTTTTGCTATGAAAAAAAAAAACAACAACAAAACAAACCATGTTGATGGCAGGGAGTAAGGCACATTATATCTTTCTCAAACATATCTTGGATGTTCCTAGGACCATCCTGTAGTCTTCTGTGGGTATTCTGTGTTGTTATTGTCAGACGGATATGCTCATTACAGATATTCTTGCATTATTATGGCAAAATACCAGAGTAATACACAACCAGAGTGCTTGGATATTTTTGTGGAAGCTATTCTACAGTAATATACTAAGAGTGAATATAATTCTCATAAAGATACTGAATCACAAAAGATGCAGAGTCAGCTGAGTTGTATCTAGAAGCAATAGCAACCTGAATTTATAGCAAATATTGTTGGCAAAAGTGAACATGATTGTGACCAATTGTGACTCAAGTCACTACTTTCCTTTTGTAGAATTTTGTTCAGCTCATCCCCAAAAGCAACAAAGGTGAGAAAGATTGTTACATATTCTGCATATTTTCAGCATAAGCAGCACTTTTACCTGCAGAAAAATTGCAATGGCCTTGGAAGTATGTACATAGTTTTGTTTATCTTTTCAAATTGCCTTAATTTCTGTTCTTAAGTTATTTTTCAAGAGTGAAAGCAATTAAAATTTCATTGTCCAGGCTTTCAAGTCATTATGGCAGTATTGTCATGCCTCCATTTCATTTGGGAATAGACTAATTCTCAATCACTCTGCTAAACAGATAAATGCAGCTCTTTAGGTTAATCTTGTTTTATTATTGAGTGACATTCAGATGTTTGCCTCAGTTCAGAACTGTGGGCTCTTCGTTAGTTAAACATCTTGTATATTATGAAAATAACCATGACTAGTAAAAGAGAAACACAGTTGGAAAAATCTAAGAAGTAAAAAGGAACATAGGAACAAAACAGCAATCTGTCATTTTCCAGTTCTTGTGATTCAGAGGAATAAAATCAGGATGTACTGTGTGCTGTTTAATTTGTAGTTAATGACATTCATTATAATGACACATTAGACATTCAGAGCTTTGTCTTCTGTCAGGTTTTTTTGAATGTTGGTATTTTCAGGTTTTGAAATGGAGTTACATTATATTATATTACTAGCATTATATTATATTGCTATATTCACTATATGATAGGCAAAAGGGAATTATATATTATAAAAGAAAATTAAAAAACTTAATGAGAGAATTACCTGCATGGTTCCAGATTATATAAAAATGGCTACCTCACTTACAGGGACACCGCACGAGCAGGTGTTTTCCTTGTCTTGTATTAAGTATTGACAATGTACCTAAATCAGTGCTAAACAAAGGAGAGAAGAAAAAAATAGAGGGATATAAGAAATTAAACCCTGATACTAACTTTGTCTTTTGCAGCCATTTTTGCTATTGAAAAGGAAATGAGAACATTCTTTAGAGGATCATTTCTGCAATCTATTTTAGAAAATATCATTTGCAGCATTTCACAAACAGACCTTCTAGTCTGTTTTGGACACTGGCCTGGTAGGATAAGATGGTTCAAGCTAATTTCTAAAATGAAAAATGGAGAAGTTCCGGTATTCAGTCCTCCACTAATTATAATGGAGTTGTATAAGTTCTAAAAGATGTTCTGCAAAGGTAATTAATAATGATTTTTTCAAAAGAGCCACAAAAGGAAAAGCTACAAGTAGCAGAAATTCAGGATAACTCTGTCATATTTAAAAATGAAACAAAGGTGGCAACCCCAGTGACTTCATAAATAGAGTTTGCACGCTGCAAGAAGAAGACAAACAAAATGCATTGGAAGACTATGGTGTGGTGATATCTGAGAGGACTCTTACCAAAACAGAGGGGTTTTGGTAGGTTCGTCTCAGACATTATTTATTAGATTTAGCTTCAGTTTGTTGTGCCTGGCAAGTGAGTTGAAAGCAGAAAGACTGGAAGGAAGACGTGGAACTGGTTTACAAATATTTCTTAACAAGGAATATTCAGTATGGGTGCTTCATCTCATAGAGAACCACACCGTCTTGTTTACTTTACTTGATAAATGAATGAAGTGTAACTTAAGTGAATATTAATGTTTTGTGTCCTAAATACTATAAAAATGTGGAAATTCAGTTAGCTTAAACACACAAAATACCCCAGATTCTGAGCCTGTGTATTAAGTCATTCAGTGTAAGATTTTTACAGAGTGGTTGCTCAGCTATAGTTTCCATCTTAATCTTTTGACTTGACTGTGACATCAGTCAGCAGATCAAATGCATCTAGGATGAAGTTCTGGTAGGGCTGTCTTACCCCAGGAGCCTCTGTTTTCACCATAGCTACAGCATTTTTCCATCAGTCCTAACTCTCATCAGCCAGCCCTGGCATCTTGTACACAAAGAGGCAAAGAAGCAGGTGCTGGTGTGCTGACAGCCTGAGAGGTGTGCAGAGTAAGTCTCCTTCAGTTCTTATTGCAGACCAATTCTCAGTACTGGTGCCCCATAAGGACTCTGGCAAAAAGTTCCTGAAACGAGTATCTCACCAACACCAGATATTGTCACAAATTCTAACATCAATATAGATAAATGAGAGAAAGCAGATTTCTGTTTATTTATTTTCCTGTTTTAGTTTGTTTTGCTTTGTTGTATGCATGTGTGGGGGTTTTGCATTTGTTTGCTTGTTGGTTTTTTGTTGGGTGGGGAGGTGGGTGTTTTTTCTGTTTGGTTGGTTGGGTTGGTTGGTTGGTTGGTTTTCTTTGTTGTTTTTGTTGTTGTTGCTTTTTTTATTCTGATTTTTTAAACCAAGGAGGAAACTGCTTTGAGAAACAGCAACTCCCGTCTGGAACTCAGAAATCTAAATTAACGTGGCATACTGCCATGATTTTCAATATTGATTTACAACTACGTCCCAGTTCATAAACCCGCAGTGGTGACTTATGCTGTCACATTGTATGTGTGTAGTCAAGAAATAGTGTTTTAAGTCATAAAACAATAATTCAGGAAATGGAAATGTTAGAAATCATCAGTGTGTTGAACTAAACCACAAAAGCATTAAACTTTGCCTGATATGTGCTATTCCATAGTATTGTCAGTACTAAAACAAAACCTGCATGCGATGCAATTTGAAATAAGAAAATTTAGCAAACACCCCTCCCCCCAAAGAAAATAAAGCTCAAATTTAATCCCAAATTTTTCAAGTGATGAGAATATATTCCATTTGCTTTGCATTAGACCTTTTTCAAATATTATGATTGTATGAAATAAAAAATAAAAGCAAATAACAGGAATTATAAAGAGAATTTTACCTGGCCTGTATGTATTTATAAAGCTACTACTCTGAACAGGGAACATTTCACACTTCTCCTTCGATAAGGTCATAAGATAGAAGGGAGAAATGACTTCATTGTTAACAAAACCAATTTCAAATTCTTCTCTTTGATCCAGTGATGAGGTCTGTCATGATTACTGAGAGATACATTAATTAATGTGCTGAAACTCAATAAAGTAAGTAAAGTAACTATTGATTAGCTTTTGTGAACACGAACACACTGGAGGGAAGTCTAGACATAACACTTATTAAAAGCAAATACTGCAGTATTACACAGTAATAGATATAATAATTTGGCTTCCAAAAGCATTTAGAGCCATTACCATACAATATTGTAGCAGGGTTTTTTGAGCACTTGTGTACCTGACACACTCAGAAACTTCCACTTCAGCTGCTTCTGTGGAAGTAGTCTGGTATATCAGCTGATGGAGTGCTAGCTTTATCTGTTATTTATACTCTAGCCTTATGTTTTAAATTACCTTTTTTGCTGGGACTTTTGCTGGGTTTTTGTTTTATACCTCACAGTCTAGCAACGTAAGTTTAAAGACTACTTTCTTAAAGGGTATATGTGTTCAAGGGAAGTGTGTGAATGTGTGTGTGTGTGTGTGTGTGCGCGCGTATCCAGTTGAACTGAACATGGTTATTTCTCAGCAGTCACTGATTTCATTTGTCACTTTATTGCTTGAGTCAGGGGAGTGGATTAAGGCATAGGATGTCACTGCCACTTTAAGAGAGCATCCTTTTTCGAAAGCCAGTTTATTGTTTGGTGTTTATTTGAATAAAAAGCTCTTCTTCAAAATGTGAGCTGTATCCTGAGAGGAGGCAGAAGCTGAATAGTATTCTTCATGGGAAAGGGAATGATTTAATGCACCAAGTTACCCAAGGAATTTGCTACAATCCACTCATGCCTCTACAGAAATGAAAGGATGTGGCCTCATCATAGTCAAAGCAATAAAGCACACTGACAGCCAGGAGAACAAGTTCTAAGCAGTGCTACTGGTCATATTGACTAGCATAAGCTTTTCCTTATTAGAGTCTACTGTTGGTCACTCCAAGATTTACATTGGATTGACTAACAAATATCAAGGAATGAATTAAAGGACAAAGTTGGCTGTTCCATTTTCCAGTTCTGTTTCTATTCAAACTACTGTAGGGCTATGGTAATAATCTGCTGTTGTCCCTGCCTTTTGTGTGAGATGCAAAGAAAATATTTGGATTAAAACAATTGGTCTTTCTCACCTTTTTTTTTTTTTTTTTTAATTTTTTTTTCTGAATATAATTCCACACAAAGAATTGTGGTTTGTGTTTTATTGCAATCATGTCTTCCACTCGTTGCTGAAATTAAAAGCATTTTATTTTAAAAGTCTAACTATTTTGTTCTGACACTGTGTTTCAAAAATTTTTCTTTGTATATCTTCTGTGCATATTGCTGGATTAATTGTTCTGTTATTTGTTTTCACATGGACAAGGTGATATTTAAGATTTATCTTACTCTCTTCTTAAGGTATCTAAATTGGAGGTACATAAAACTCTAGGATCCCATATATTATTACTGAGAAAACGGGGGAGCAATCTCACAGTAAGCAGTATGTTTAATGTACATTCCTAAACTGTCATGAAACCCACCATAAAATTGTTGCATTTACTAAAAAAAAAACAAACAAAAAAAAACAACAACGAAAAATATCCTTAATTAACTCTAAAATTCAGAAATATTTTCATCAACTATGCCCCCCATTGTTAAAATGTTACATTAATCTCCTGAAGAATTCCAAAAGGGAAGCTGAACAACTAGAAGACATAAGGGAAAATGAGTATGAAAGACCTGTGAATGGTCCTGAGACAGGTTTTGCATGTGTTGTGCTTGTGTTAGAAAAGCTTTCCTCTTAGAAGGGAAAGTCATCATAGAGAAATATTTGCAATTTTAATATTGTAGAGCAGGGTCAGGTAATAGAACTTTCTGTCTGGGTTCAGTCACCTTAAAATAAGTACAAATGTGCACAGTGCAAAGATGAAAGCCTCAAAATGAATAAAAGACGGCAAGAGTCTTTGCAAGCACCTTTCTGCTGAGGGATTGAGGTGATGTTTCTGGAATAAAGTCCTTGAATTTGAAATCAGCTCTTGTTTTAAACACATTCTGCAAGACATTCATCCTAGCTTGAACCATTTCAATTTTGGACAATGGATTTGTGGTTTGGTTGTATTGCCATTATATTGCAGTATCTTTAATTCAGCAGGAACAAAGAGATCTTAATTATAAATAATAAGTGGGAGAAAAGACACATTTTTTCTTTCCGGCTGACTTCAAAATCCTTGATATGGCTTATTTAATTTCTATATCTTGTGATGCCCCATACATTGGAATGCTAATCTTTTCTTTCTATTAAAAGAATCTATTCTATAGATTATAATGCCATTTTCATCTCCATTGTATGCAAAGAAACTCTTTCTCATTTTGTGGTAAATACATCTGTTCCTCTGGCCCATAAAATCACCATCTACTGACATTTCAGTCATTTAAGAAGTCTATTAAATTATATTAGAGAAATGCTTTTATTTATTGTGCTGCTCTTCTTTTGTGTACTCTGTGTTTTTAATTTTTCTGCTTTGTTTTGTGTTTGTTGAGTTTTTTTGAAAGGACTGTTAATATAAGTATTGACTTCTTCCCAAGAAAAGAAGAGTCAGGAATTGTCACAGTGGGACTCTACACTGCCTCCCACTGATGACTTAAGAGAACTACAGCAATACTCATCTGTATCTAAAATAGTTATTCTCTGTGCTGAGGCAAGCAAAACTGGTTTTGATATAGTACAGGGTTATTTTTTTAAGGTTATTTTTCCTTGGATATTTGTGGGTACCTATCTACTTAGGAGACTGTTATTGGAAAACCAAGATCAAGTTCTTCAATATGTTGAAATGAGACTCACTTTCCTCATACCATACAGGATTAGAATGAATGAAGAAAAAAAACCAAAACAAAAAAAACCCCTTGTTTATCTGGTAATTCAGAACTCAATCAGTAGCAATGAATTATCCAATTTGAAGGGGAAATCGTTTTTGGGGGTGGAAGGATGGGTTGGTGGGGTTTTGCTTTTGGGTTTTCTTCTGGTTTTTTGGGTTTGGGTTTGGGCTTGGGCATTTTTTTTTTTCTCAGAGGTATGTGTTTATGCTTTTCTGATCTTTAGGAATCTCAGTGATATGATACCTGGAATCTCCTAAATCTTAGCCCTGGCTCTGTATCATTCTTGAGAGGTCTAAAGTTGTGGGAAATAGAACCCCTAAATATGCACATATCCAAGCTCCTCTTCACTAAAGAGAAATGATTCTCATATCTCAAAGTGACAACCATCTCTAGAAATCACAGTGACCTATTCATTAAAGACCTGAGTCCCATGTGCATGGTAGAATTCATTAAACAATGTTATTCTCTGAGCAAATGCTATAGAACTCTGTGGTCTGACACTCATAAATATTTGTGTTGGGCAATTACCTGGTAAAACTTCAGCATATTGAAAAAAGAAATATTAAAAAAAAAAAGTCAATGTTGTTGTTTGTTTTTCTTCAGGATTTGACTTC
Source organism: Hypotaenidia okinawae (assembly GCA_027925045.1). Classification (NCBI taxonomy): domain Eukaryota; kingdom Metazoa; phylum Chordata; class Aves; order Gruiformes; family Rallidae; genus Hypotaenidia; species Hypotaenidia okinawae. Next base: position 7,409,925 of record BSDF01000005.1, on the reverse strand, counting down.
TGTCACTCAGGTTTAGAGTCTTGCTTCTTTTGCATAAAGAACAGATAAACTCTCCACATTAAAAAATATAATCTTGGCCAAGGTCATTTAATTCCATCGAATCAGAGCAGGGGCCCAGTATGTGGAGACGTTTATAGCTCGCTGTCATTTCAGCAAGTGACAGAAATAGAGGGTGGAGCAGGTGCCGAGCAGAATTGTCATATTTCCATAACAAGGCCAGAGAGCTTTGTGATTTATGGATGCTCAGTACGCAACCGTGACGCCCCACAAGTGAATATACAAGTTGCAAATCTGTAAACAGCTATGGTGGGGATTTGCTAATCTCTGACTGCTGTAGTTTATTCTACACAGGTCCTCGAGCTTTGTACAAGAAAGTTTTGACATTGTACTCTGTAAAAGCACAGACACAGCAGCTTGCCAGGGCTTGTCAGCAAGGACAATAACACATTTTACTAAGTCTGTAAAACCTATCATTGTTCATAATGTCACACTGTTGAGAACTGGAAAAGCAGAACTAATAAGGCCTTTCTAGAACAATTTCTAATGTTCCTTGAAAAGCAAATGCATGGTTTTAGTTATTATGTTGAATCAAGGTAATCCAAAGGTCTGGTAAAGCTAAGACAACCAGATATTTCTACACATTAAACAGACAATAAACTTCACAATATCTAGTTCAGTTGGGATCAGATATTTTTTCTTTCTTTTTTTAGTCCCCACCACCTATTACCTTTTGTTTGTATTTTAAAAGAGACTGTGGTCAGTGCCTTTCAGTATGAATGGAAGTATGGAAGGGAAGGAAAATTAGTCTGATTTTTTTTTTTTTTAAAGAATTCTCCTGTCTCTTACAAGAAAATGAGATCGCCTTTTTCACTCACAAATACCTATTGAGGCTGTAAGACCCATTGACAAATGTGACTTTTAAGTAAGAAGCTTCATAAAAGTATGACTGTGATTGCACATGCCTAGATGTGCATTTTAACGTGACAGATTATAAAAAGTTACAACATACTCTATCTTGGAGATTATAATACATTCATCAACATGTTTAGACGTTTAATTCCTTGGAAGTTTGGCCCAGAATCATGACAACTCTTGAATATTCAGTACTGGTACCAATGTAAAAAAAATTCTTAAAACTGTTTCCAGAATGTCTGTCAAAAAACCCCATTTCTTCACTGGTTTTAATCACTGAAATCCAACCATTAGCGGCTAAGCAAGCAGTGCTGTCACCTGTAGACTTGGTATTACTTAGTAAGTTCAAAAAAGTCTCATGTGAGTAGCTTCCAGTAGTTTCAAAATCCATTTGCATTGCGAGATTGGAATATTCTTCATCAGATCTCCTTTTCAAGAGGGAGAAAAAAGAAAAGGAAAAAAAAAAAAAAAAAGAAAAGAAAAAGGTAAACAGATAGAAAGGTGGCACTTTTTGGCTCCTATTCTTTCACAGTGGACCCCAAACCAGCTAATTTATGTGATTGATTAGGTTATATCCTCCCTCATGGAAACCATTAGAGTCTCATTATTCCAGTGTAAATAAAGCTCCATAAAAATCAAGTAGTGAGAAGAAAATGCCTCTGAAAACCATCATAGGCTTTTGGTCTACCTATTGTAGTTCCTCCCTGACTACACTGACTATTTAAGATATGGTTTTTTTTTTCCTTCACAGCACTGTTCATTAGTGCACATTAAGTATGAAACTTTCTCATCAGAGCCATTTCTTTGAAGCTCTGCCACAATCTCCAGCTACCATGCTTTGCCTTTTTATGGGTGATGTTAACTCAATTGCTTTCACACTGAGCAGTATCTGGCTGTACAGATTCCTCAGTCAGATTGCCATGACGGAGAAAATGGGGCAAAACACCTTTAGGGAAGGCCTGAATTTTTGCCCTCATTGAGAAATTCATTAGTTGCTGGTGCCTGTACACCTTAAGTTGCATTGCAGTGAAGTTTCACGTAGAATGCCACTCATTGTTTAGGATGTGCATTTCCAAGAATGTTTAAGCATCTGGATTTGAGCACCTAAGAAACTCAAAGGTTGATTAGTGAAGCACCTATGAATTAATAAAACTGCAGATTTGGCAGTTAAGAAAATAGACGGTCTCAGTAGCTGTTTGCTTGCATCTCAATTAGAGGGTGATAAGAAAAAGATAGCAACCTGAATGATGCAGTCTTTACATATGGCACAATTCTTCACATATGTTGTTGTATGGAATAGTCGTAGTTAATAGGTTCACAGTGATTGGGTTTACACATCCCACTGCCAATTACACAGTTTGGGTTTTAGCCTTATGGGTATGTTTGCATTCAAAACTTTGTATGAAGAAAATTTTAAATTAAAATATAGAGTCATCTTATTCTGAAATTTGGCCCTAAATGTAGGAAGCTTCTAGATGGATTCCTTTTTTTTTTTTCCCCAAAAACACTTCCTATATATATATTTTATCTACATTTTTTCTCGTAATTCATATTTATGCTAGTCTGTGAGCATACTTCTGAGATTACTAAATTGGTGGAGTTTGTTGATTTCTATCTACAGCATAGAAGTTCACATGGAGTAAAACATGCTTTATTACACTGATGAACAAGTTATTCATTTGACCCTCAAACCGAAAACTATCTTGATAATATACCTTTGAAATATGCAGCAGTTTGGTCGAAAAATACTCTGATGATACTTTCATGGCTGCCATTTATCTCTTTTTTTTCCCTCTTCTCTATTTTAAAACGTATTGTCAGATTTATTTGCTGTAGTATTAAGTTTCAAAGCCTAACCATTTCTAACCCAGCACTTCTAATGTGATTCAGTCCTTTGACTCAAAAGTCTCATTCTCAGATATTAAATCAACATGTGCCTTTATGACTCAACATTTATCTGTGGGATGATGATTGAATTCATAATTTAGAAAGGCATCTGTATAAATAGATCTTTACTAATAACTGGAAAAGATAATCTTGCCATGCTCCTTTTCATAGAAAAGAAAAAAAAAAAAGCATCAAGAAAAAAGATCTTCAAAAATCTGTTCTTCAAACAGCTAGATACAAACACCCACACACACACTCCATCCCCCAAGACATACATACACAAATATATTTATTTACATATAACTTTGTATACCTTACATGTGAAGGTAATTTACACCACTTTTAAGTCTCCTTTGTATTCCAGAAGTGATGTAAAGAAATAAGCCCCAAAGGGTCTTACTATAAATGAAAGCTTATAGTTTGAGTGTTATTAATTAAATTGCTCTTCAACTAGGTTATACTTGGAGCTACTCATGTTATGCATACATGAATAGACACTGTGGTAAAATCCATGTCAGTAACTACATCTGAATTCATTTCTCATACTTTATGAACAGAGGAAGACATTGCTAGGTATTTCTGGCTTTGGCTGTTTCCCCATTTCTTTTCTTGCTATTCCTCCTCAGAAACCCAGAGCTGACATTTTCTCATTATGATTTCTTGAACCTCTGAGTCACTTCGCAGTATACACATATTACAGAATTGCCAGAAAAGATGAGGAACTGGGCATCTCTTCCAATCCTGTGGTCCTGTGTATAACAAGTGTCTTCGCGATGGTTGTTATGCCTTCCATGCTCTATTTTGCAACTGCCTTTCTTGGTGATGTTTCTTTCTTCTGTTCTGTCCATTCTTTTCTTGACCTAAAGAGGGGTTTCTGCTTTTCCTATTTCCATGAGAATTAGAGACTGACTATGAAAGTAAATGTGTCTTTGCAAACACAGAGTTGGTATCAATGGGGAGGAACTAAAAAGAGAATGACTGAAGTGAGTTAAGATTCAGGAGACATGAGACTCAGATCTCAGGGGAATTAAAATTGTTTTTTAGCTTACATTAAGTTCAAAAGAAGAAAGATGAAACTCAGCTAAAAATTATCCGAAAAATATGTGCCATATGCTGCGTGATTTTGAACAGTTTTTCTCTATTTGAAAGATACCTGCAGCATAATTTCTCTACAGACTCACTAGCTGCACCTAAAGGCTTTGGGGATTACCCAGCTGCATGGTGAAAGGATTACATCTGAGAAAAGGCCTTGACAGATTTACTTCAGACTGCCTCTGAAACCGCTTTAAATGTAGGTCTAAGACTTAAAATTTCAGCTGATCCAATGTTGGAAACTCCTTCTGGGAAAAGATGAATGCGAGCAACGTTCATACAGACTTTAAGAAGTGCATTTACTGTTTTCCCCTTCAGATTTCCACTTTAGGAAGATATTTGACTTATGGATATCTGCCCTCCTTCAATTGTACACCAATTTATCAAGAGACATTACTGCATCTTCAAGTTTTCATTTGATTCTGGGTTGAGGCGCCTCAGGCTTTCATCAGATGGCACCTAAAGGCATTCTAGATGTTTCTGTCTTTGTCCACACCTCACACCCCATGCTAGGGCTTACTATCTGTATGACTAGTATCTCCAGCATAGATGCTAAGAGAATTTTCACTCTAGCATCACTCTGAAAATGAAAGGTAGCAAACCAGACTAGAGAGGCGATAAACACTTGGGTATAAAATATATCCAAGGAAGCAAGCCCTAAGCAGAGAGCAAGGAGGAGGGGAAAACCAGAGTGGGGAAGAAATGTGATTCATTTTAAAACTTAATTTAATAAATTGTGCTAAAGATGCTGAAAAATGCATTTAGCTCTCAACCTCCAGGACTGTACATTGTGAACTAGCATCTAGCCATAATGGGGTTTCTGCTCCATCAGCTGCAATAATTATTTTCCTTGATTTGCCTTGGTCATTTTATATAATGATTTCTCTCTGCGTGTATGTGTGTGTATGTGTGTCTGCATGTGCTTTTTCATGTATTTCCTTTGGTTCCATTTTCTTCTTTTTTTTTTTTTTTTTTTTTTCTGTCAAAACCAAAGCAAAACAAACCATGAAGGGAAATTAAAGATCATTTAAGGAACATTTTGATCGCTCTCTTTGTAAATATTTCTTACATAGAAGTGCAGCCTTCTGGTTAGTGCTTATTGCAGACCCTTTGTCTACCCTGTTTTCAGAGAATAAGGGTGTCACAGTGCTCAAGGTCTTAGCACTTCTTGTCCCCTAACACAGAGGTTAACAGATAATGCTTCACCTTTTACATCGTGTAGCTTACCTGCTATCGCTACCCTCACTTTGCAAAGTTGGAACAAGGCCTCAGGGTCCTCAGCAGCACTCAGCAGACTGCAGACTTAGATTTGTATACTCAGGACTTAAAAGGCATGTTGTGTCAAGCACTTAAAAACATCACCTATTTTCACTTGATTTGCTCAAGAACCAGGTGACACTGTTGGTTGGGAAGTGGATCTCAGTTTTCCCTCTTCCCTGCTCAGAATCTCAATCAGATCATTCTCTCCATTTAAATGCTGCTGGTGTTCCACAAATCTCAGATTTCTTACATTCTCCAAGACATGTTAACACACATGGTCCTGAGATGGTCTGAGCATATATGTATCAAAAAAAATAAACAACCCTAAACAACACAAAACCACAACCTAACAACAGAACTGACTTGAATCATGCTGTGATGTGTGTTTATATCTTTTTGATCTATATTTTCTTTTATTAACCATCCCTTTGCCCTGTCTCTGAGAGTGTTAGCTACTGTTTCTCAATTACACCCACTGGTAAAACCTGCCCTGCAGGGTTTCTCGCAGCAGTTGCCCTTCTAGCATCAGCTCAGCAGATGAAAAGCAGATGGAAAATTCCAGGGGTTTGGGTCTGAATGTTTCGATGATAAGTTAGCGTAACACAGGCTGGTGAGAGCTGTGTTTTGAGTCTGCTATGCAAAATGAGACAGCTGCATTCTAGCAGAGCTGTTTGCACAGGAGACTTAGCACTGGTAAGCAAGAACAACAAATAAAGGATTCAAGGAATTCACGTTCAAAGAAATGGTAAAAATAGAAAAGGAAAAGGTGGATACTGGGAAAGTGAGTAGCAGGGACAGTACACCCCACTTAAGGGCCTTTTAGGTTGGATTTACTATGGTGGAGAGGCAAAATATGCCCATCTGGAGACATCTTTTAGCAGAGGCACTTATGTTCATCTTCTGTAACCTCCTTCTACAGTCGGTACAAGAACCTCAGACCATTTAAGAATCATTCTGAATCTGAACTTTCCTCCCTATCCTGCCAAACTCCCTCTTCACTGCCTACAATGTTAGTCCAGGTCAATGGGTACCTAAATTAGGTACCTCTGTTAGATGCTTTGAAAAGGTGAATTGGCCAGGATTTCAGCCCGTAGTCAAATTAAAACAAAAGAACATGGAGAGTGGATGGGAGTTATCTGAATCTGAAACCTTCTCAGAACAGGCATAAAACATAAAATCATAGAATACACTGAGTTGGAATGAACCCATTAGGAACATTGAGTTAGGAACAACTCCAACCAATAAAGATTCAGTTAAGGCTTCTTCCACACTGGAGAAAACTTTGGGTCACAGTAAAATGAAGACCAGACAACTTTTATCCAAACTGAAGACTGGTGTTTATGAAGCCTTCAAATTACCTCCTACACATGCTTCTCATTCCTATTAATTTTATTTATGTATTTAAATTGTTGCTCAGTGGGATACTCTCAGCAGATGCGCATCCTGTTTTTGGGAGAGTTCCCAGGGGAGAGGCAGTCATACAGTATTACTACAGCTCTGCTCAGTGCAGTACAACACAAAAAATATCCTGCAGTATAACTCAATCTAAACTAGCAGGCAGCTGCACAGAACAATCACCCTATCAATTAATTTTAATAATAATATTTTACACTTACAAAGTATGTTTCAACTTCAAAGCACTTTCCAGAGTGGGCCAAACTGGGGCTGCCCCAGTGTGGCTGTAATTGACCAAGAAACGACAGCAAGAAATGTTATATTGCAAACACAGTTCAACATCTTTCTTGCCTTTCCTTTACTCCACCCATACTCACAGTAATTTTTTCCTGTTTTTCACATTCATTGGACAAAATTCATCCATTTCAACAAAACACCACTATGCCTTTTCCAAAGAAGTTACAGTCAAAACCTGAGACATGGATCACCTAGTGTATCTAGATGACATATATGTCAGAATTAAAACTTTTTTTTTTCTTTTTTTTTTTAATTTTTTTTTTTTTTCTTTCTGCCTCTAGAACAGAAAAATGCCACAACACAGGCAGGAGTGTTTTCTTAGTACCCCAGTGCTGGAGTGAGGAGGTGAAAGATTCGTGATTTCTTTTCCCTTTATTCAGTTTCTGATTCTCTCTCCATGTAAGAATGCCTGTAGACTGTATTGCCTATTTGTGGATTTAAGTGGAATAGCTTAAGAAGTTTGATTCCTTTCCATTCTTTGCTTTCTTTTGCCCCAATTCATGACATATTAACTTAAAATGAACTAGCTAAAAAGCGTACTGATGTCAGAAACTACTTCTATTTCCTTTGATATATCATTCCACAACTGGTCTGTATGCCTACTGGGCAAACACATGCTGTAGGGAGGATGGAGTATGTCTAATGAGATACCTGTTAATGCCATGTTCATTAATGGTCCTATTTTTCCTGTTATTATGTAATATGATGCATAAGGCATCCACATATTAATAGCAAACATATCTGCCCTAAAAAGATTATACTATTGGGGATTATTTAATGTCATACAAAAAAAATCAGCTACATATAGAAATACAAATTAAATTTCTCTTTCACAGGATGTTCTAGGGCTGTTTCAGCCCATGACATTGCTGTTCACCAAGTGCTAATTGGGGCCTCACTCACCTTCCTTTCAAATACTGACACAAGTTAGCTTTTAAGACAAGACTCTCTAAGTGAGCCCTGAACAACAGTTCTGTTCTTGCACACTAAGTAAAATTATTTTGAGCTTAAAGAAAAAGAAAATAAAAGCTGCTATGTGAAAACTGGTTTGCTACTATGCTTCTAGTCTCTTTTTCTCCTTTTATTTTTTTTTATATTTAATTTTTTTATTGTTTTATGGATATAAAGCACAGAAAGACAAATATACTGCAGATCAGCTGCAATCATTTTGTCATTGCTGAAGGATATTATTATCTAAAAAGCATTTATGGAAGAGAATATATGATCCATATATTCATAAAATTTGTTCAAATTGGTTTAATGTTCTCAACAATATATCACACAGCTTTTTCTCTGGTAATCACATGTTTCTTGAAAACAGGACACATATATCTTTACATTTTATCATATCCATTGTTTAGTTTGTATATTTTGAATATATTCTGACAAGATAATTTAACTCATTGTACTATTTTGGAGTATTAAATAATGAATATTTTTATTATATGTTATGGACCTGCTTTTGATCATTTAAAATATAGCAGGAATCCTAAAAAGGCTACCTTTATGGAGCACTGAGGATTTAAAATACTTTTTGTATTCATGTTCTCTCAATGAAGATGCTATATTATGCCAGTTATTATTTATTTGTATAACTCTAATTCTGGAACTTTATCTATATTTAAAACCTTATATCAGTAGTAAGAGATATATAGTAGAATATTATTTTCAAAACTGTTATATTCCCTGAAGTTGCCCTGGTTGGGAAAAAAACCCAGACCCTTACACAAAAATTAAAAATGAAAAAAAATTATTTGGTTTAAGCTTTTTTTTCTCTTTAAGTTCTTTCTGTATACATTTTAATGGAATTTGGCTTGTATCATTTTGAGAACTGCACTGTGACTCTTTATTGTTAAAGCAGAGGAGATTAATACAAGTGCTATCACACAATGAGATGTACAGAGGAGACTTCTACAGACAGGTATTTCTTGGTGGTGCTCTCGCTTCATTACATTGCTTATCCACAAATTTTTATTACATTTATTTTTAATTGGAATGCTATTAATATAACCACAACAGAACATCAGAATTGATGAGTTTAATGAGAGCAAAATCTTTTGGAAAATGACATTTGATGCAGTACTAAGAATTCTACAATATACGAAGTATAATCTGTGATACTACAATTTGGTTTAATCCAAAGTGGTCTGCCTGAGTTATGTTTTCTGTATCCTTTACCACAGTATGATGCTCTTTTATCTTGGGGCATTGTTACCTTCATAGTTTTGGTTCCTCATATTTCTGAATGACTTGCTTATTCATCCCATAACTTGAGAAAATCTTTGGTATCTCTGTATAACAGCAGAGAGGATAATAAACTGAAAAGACTTTTAACCATTATTCCAAGTGAAGGCAATTAGTGTGGTCCTTAGTCCTTTTCCCAAACGAGGAATATGGTATTAAATACTATGACTTACTTGTATTGGGTAACTTCTTCCTGTCTATATGCCCTAACATTAAGAAGCTGCAGAGTGACAAGCTTCCTTAAAAATTCTGATTGTAACAACCAAATAGTTATAGTTATTTCAACTATCTCAAGGATAAAAGTAAAAGTTTAAATGAAGAAATGCTAGAAAATATCAAAGAAATATATATTTTAATTTCTAGTAAGCATTTCCATACTTCAAACTGCACCTAACTGCTTCAGTAAGAGTTACTTTTTCAGAGTAGGACAGTAACAATATAGCTCATTAAATGCTCATATTAATTCTCTCCACCACCCCATGCCCCTGTCATAAACAGTTCAAATTTGCTCAAAAGTTACTTGCTTTCAAAATAAGTCATCATCCTATCAGGATCTGAAGTGTGCTCACCCCCCACCCCACCCCCCATGGGGAATATATAGCCATTGCATTTAATTTAATTTAGGAAAAATCTGAATTAAATCTTGTTGTACTCCCTCCCTGGGGAAAACATGCTTCACAAATGAAGTACTGCAGACAGAAAGAGAGCACACGAAAGCTTGGGAGCCTTGCATCCCCCAGACGTTCATTTGCATATATCCTCTCCTGCTCAGTCGGCACTGGAAACAGCCCTTTTTATTTAAGCTGAAACTAACAGTTCCTCATTAAACATCAAAGCAGCCCAGTGCATTTTGACAGGCTGTTTCTGAAGACATGCTCATGGATTCTTCACTCTTTTCCCCCTTTTTTTCCTCTTGAAAAATATTAAATAAAAACATATTACATAATGATGTTGTAGGCTGTAATAGTTAAAGTGTTGAGGATTTGGAAGTGATTTATGAGAAGACAAGAGTGGCAGGTAAGTTGGTGATGGATGGGTGAGGCTGGATCTTGAGACCTGGCTTGGTGGCATGAGTTGCTGTGATAATCATAGAATTGTAGGGGTTGGAAGGGACCTCGAGAGATCATCGGGTCCAACCCCCTGCCGAAGCAGGCTCCCTAGGACATTTCACTGAGATAGGCATCCAGACGGGTCTTGAATATCTCCAGAGAAGGAGACTCCACCACCCCCCTGGGCAGTCTATTCCAGTGCTCTGTCACCCTCACTGTGAAAAAGTTTCTCCGCATGTTGGTGCGGAACTTCCTATGCTCCAACTTGCAGCCATTGCCCCTTGTCCTGTCTCCACAGACCACTGAAAAGGGGCTGGCTGATTCCCCCTGCATCCCTTGCTTAAGATAATTGTAAACATTAATTAGGTCCCCCCTTAGTCTTCTCTTCTCAAGGCTGAACAGTCCCAATCTTCTCAGCCTTTCCTCATAGGGGAGATGCTCCAGGCCCTTTATCATCTTCGTAGCCCTTCTCTGGACTCTCTCCAGGAGATCCCTGTCCTTTTTATACCAGGGAGCCCAGAACTGGACACAATACTCCAGGTGGGGCCTGACCAGGGCAGAGTAGAGGGGGAGGATCACCTCCCTTGACCTGCTGGCTACACTCCTCCGGATGCACCCCAGGATCCCATTGGCTCTCTTAGCCACCGAGGCACACTGCTGGCTCATGGCCACCCTGTCATCCACCAGGACCCCCAGGTCCTTCTCCACTGAGCTCTTCTCCAGCAGGTCATCCCCCAGCCTGTACTGATAGAAACGGTTGTTCCTTCCCAGGTGCAAGACTTTACACTTGCTTTTGTTGAACCTCATCTGGTTTCTTACTGCCCAGCTCTCCAGCCTGTCCAGGTCTCTCTGGATGGCAGCGCAGTGTTCCTGCGTGTCAGCCACTCCTCCCAGCTTTGTGTCATCGGCGTACTTGCTGAGGGTCGAGGCTATTCCCTCATCAAGGTCGTCAATGAAGATGTTAAACAGGACTGGACCCAACACCGAGCCCTGGGGAACACCGCTAGTCACAGGCCTCCAGTCAGATTCCACTCCACGAATCACGACCCTCTGGGCTCGGTCCGACAGCCAATTCTCAAGCCATGTGGAAAGTTTTCAATATACAAAGTAACTAAAGAGGTAGAGGTTTTTTTGATTTCTTTGATGAAGTCTGGAGTTAATAATACACTGGTGATCCCAGTTATTCTTTGTTGCCTACTCGAATTAACATGGGTCACACTGTAATTTAAGATGACCTGGGCAAAATCTCCCCTTCTTATAATTTAAATTAAATTCTCAAGGGCCAACTAGCTCTGTTGGCAGAGGGTGTTCCGGAACAGTACAAACACTGTACCTGAGGAACTTTGTCCCCAGGTCACAATCCACAAATTCCATATTTGTATTCTTTCTACTTCTTTGTGTTTTGCTGCATGAAGAGAATTACACCTTCCTTCTAAATAGTTGCAGATATGCAAACTATTGCTAGGAAAGTGTGCGGGCACCGTACCATAACTCGTTTCAGAGATGGAATGTACAAGGTTGAGACTAATTTATAGCAAAAAGCAGTTTTAGCTAAGAAGACAAGCAACACAGAACGTTGTTCTTTTCAGCTAGAACTTTTTAGCTGTTTATTTATTTTTTATTTATTTTTAGGTCCCCTAACTAAAACTAAACTTAAACCATGAAATTCCCTTCAATAAAACCTTCTTAACAGTGTAGTAATTCTCTGTTATTTTGTCCTAACTTTACCCTACCTCAATTTTGGCATTTCAAAGTTGGGGGTGTGGCTTAAGTCAAGTGTCTGGATGCTGTCATTGTCAATTGAGAGTGATGGCAGGCTCATACTTTCAATTACTTCTTTTTTCTTTCTTTGGGAAAATACTGTGTGTCAAGAAATTGTGTGTGTGGTGGTGGTTGGGGGAGCTGTTGAAAATAAAAAGAAAACCATGTCATTTCAGGTTTCATTGTCTAATGTGTCGTCTTGTTAAAGTGTTGCATTTGGCTAGGACTTTCTTGTCAACTTACAATTCAATGTAAAGTGACAACTGCAGCCAGACATGGTGTGAGTTCTAAAAGGATGTGTCCATCAGCAGAGCTTTAAAACTGAGGGAAAAAAAAAAAAAGGTTCACAAAATAGAGTTATAGTACTCTTCCCCCCTAAAATATATTTGAATTGTTTTTACAGTTCAAAAAAATTTAAACATATGAGTGTGGGGTTTTTTCTGTTGTTGTTGTCATTATTATTATTTAATTGATTTTTTAAAAAATAGTTAAAGCTGCATGCTTCTAAAATGGCATAATATGAAGCTTTGAAAAACCCTTCCTTTTGTATCTGTGACTTACCATTTTAGGAATGGATAACGTATCTTGAATTTCAATTAGACATGCAGAGTTAGCTGAAATAATTGTGCCCATTCTGTGTTCACACTCAGCTTGTGGTACTGAAACAGATCTTAACTATGAAATTAATAAACTCAATTCTTTTAAAAAATGAGATTTAACATGAAAATTATTTTTCCACTTTAAAAAATAAAATGTAAATTTTCTTTTAATGTAATAATCTGTAAAAAATAAAATGTAAGTTTTCTTTTAATGTAATAATCTGCCTTTTGAACAGACCTTCAAAATTTCATATTATTCCAGATCAGAAGTCATCATTAGCAGACCAAGCATCATCTATATCCTAAATTTTGAAAATCTAGTAATTACTGTATATTGATTCCAATTATTTATGCTTTCTAAAACGTTAGGTTACAACGGAATCTCATGCTGAGCTGGAAATTTCAAAAGACAGAGATCTCACCAACACCTTATCAGGTTAGTTTTCCTGGTGAGGCAGTTCTTTAAAAAAACACAACCAAAGAAAAAAAAAACAAACCAAAAACAAAAAAATAACCCCACAAAACCAAAGATAAATCAATTTCTTCCAATTTTGATTAATATGACCTCAGCATGTCTGGAATTCATTTTCTCTCCATGTTTCTTTTCAATATAATGAAGTGGTTTCATATCAGGAGGTTTTCTTCTCTTGAGGTACTTCAATGTTTAAGTAGAAAAGATCTTCTGTCTTCTTTCTGATAAAATAAACGGGTTGATCTTTTTAACATTTTTCTCCAGAACTCAAATAATTTCAGAAGATATTGGCTGATGCTTTCCTCTTTTTCACTGTCCTCTTACAATGGTTAACATCAAACACAGTCTCTCCATCTTTGTCTTCCTACCACAATATACAAAGATATAAAACATATTTACTGTTGCTTAGAACTGAAAAATCATTTCATCAAGGACAATAATAATTCCTTATCTTTAGAAGATTCTCATGAAAATTTTACCCATTAAATCTTTCTTAAGGTCAATGTTTTTGAGAGCACAGTATTCTATTTCACGATATACAGTATTCCTTTGCTCATAAATATGTATCACCTTACATGATTTTGCTCCTTGGTTCATAATCTTTCCTGACCATATAGAAAATGTGATCTGCAGCATAACTAAGCCTTTTCTATTACTATTAACCTAAATAACATAGTACCTGGTGAGAGACAGAAGAAGAGTGTTAGATTAGGAGCTGTTGCTTCTGATGCCACTTCTTTTTCAACTAACAGTCATAGTTCCCCCTGACAAAACAATGTTGATCACATATAATTTTGTTCTTAGTGTTATGCATTTGGAGTACTACTAATATAAATATTTGATGACAACCAACCCACAAGTTTTTAGTCATCTATGTGAGTCCATTAGTGTTTTCCAAATGTCAGTTAGGTGTAACTGGCAGATACCAGTGCTAGCCTGCTCTGGTATTTCCATAAATGTACAGAAACTGCTAATCTGTTATGGATGTCACATAGTAAGTTTTGCTTCAGATATGCTGAGCTGCCAAATCATATGTTCAAAAAGTTACTCAATGTAGTAATATAAAGCATATGGATTATATTTATATACCCTCCACTATGTACTGAAGGGAAAGGTGTGCTATAAAAGACCTCATAACCACACAGTAGAGTGTGTCACCTGCTCCTGCACTCTATATTGTTATGTCAGTGAGTGACTTTATTAGCTAGACAAGAACTGCAGGCAGGCAGTAAGTGATGTATATTAACAACTTCTCTCAATTATATCAGGTCCTGACCCTGCTCCCATTGAATTCCATGGCAAAACTCCTACTGACACCAATTGTGTAGGCTCGGGATTGCATTTTTAGTATTTGCACACTGTCTTTAATTTTAATGGCATTTTATAAAGACTGAAAGATAGGAGAACATTCACATCATTTTACAAAAGGGAGAAGATAATCGGTGGCTGAATTTAAGGTAGTTTCTGAAGGTCATAGATGGAATTACCATAGACAGAGCTAAACTCACATTCTTGGTTTCTGCAGACATTCAAAGACAGGCAGAGGTGAATTAATCCAGGATGGAGGTTTTGGAAGGGTTAGAGGACTTGTTCTGTTGAAGGTGCTGCACGTGATCTGCACAGGTACAGCTGCATTTGCAAGGTAGCTCCAAATGGAATGGAAAAAAAAAATAATTCAATTTTCAGTGCTCAGGATTTGTGAAGAAGCAGAGTATTGGACACTGACAAACTGATTAACTTATGACCATTTTTAGGGGCATGAAACTACCTGGCAACTGACAATTATGCACTGTGTAGCCAAACCCAAGTGCAGGAAATCAGATCGCGACTGATTGATAGTGCACAGAAACCTGACTGACAGCAGACAGGAACACATAAACCTGCTTAACAAGGATGTTTAATGCAAAGTGGATGTGTTTGGTTGCATATAAATATTCTCTCTAGAGTTACACTTTCCTGTCAGATTTTATACTATGAAAATAAAGGGTTCACATGCAGCTACTGGCACATAAGGCTTTCACAGCTGTTCCTGAAGGAAATAATTTCTATCACCAGCTGTACTTCTCCTCCCCAGGGATGTAACCTCTACAGTTCTGTCCCTTCTCTTCTATTCATTCCTTCTCAACTAAACATTAAAAAAAAAAAGGAAATTAATAAACACACAGAATTGTGTGAAAGTTGGGAGTATGTGGAAAGATAAAGCTCTTCACAGAATGAGCAACACACAGGACTTGGCTTGAGCTGTAGCTCGTAAATACAGTATGCCACAAGTCATACAGACAAGTTTTAATTCCATCCCATGCAGGTTTCTGTTTTCTATTTCATTGACCCTTAAAAAAATGAACCCATGTAGAGTCAAGATAATGGACCTCAAATATTTACCACTTTCAAAGATGGGGGATTATGATGGTCCAGTAGAGAATTATATTAAAACAGAAAAAAGAAACAACAAATTTAGAGGACACTGTATGTATCAGTAAACATGCTAAGCAGGTATATATATCTGTGGACAGAGAAATAAGTTGTGTCCTAATTGCAGACACTCTGTCTAATCCCTTGGTGTACATGTGTTGTTGTGGTATATATAGTATAGCCCTATTTCCTCCCAAGTCTGTAGGTAAGCAGGAGATCATCTCTCAAGGAAGACTATTTGGTGGGTGGGGGGAACTAAACTAAAAACAAACACACAAGATTATGTAAAGAACCCTCTATTCTTATGGAAGTATCATATAGAATTCAATAGGAATGAAAACAACATGCTGCCGAAAAAAAAAATAGAGTCATTGTAAATGTCAATTAAAACCAAACGCATTGAAACCACAGGACATGAAAATATTTTATGTGTGTAACTAACTTCAAAGGCATCAGCTGAACTTCATCTTGTAAAGTTAAGCACATGCTTAAGCTCTCCATTGAACTGGGGCCTTGATATGCAATGATATCCTTTCTGCAGTTTTTAAACTATATATTAATTAGCCATTTTACTTCATTCATAGTTATACTTCTGTTATAAAAGTTAGTATAAGGTTTATACAGAAAAGTTCTTGTTTACTATTCAACTCTGATATTTTTCTATGAGGAGAATAATTTCAAGCCTTTTTTCCTCCCTCTGCTATGCTCTATAAGAAATCTCACATTTTAATCTTTGTCCTTTAAGTATATCATTTATCCCCCAATAGTGACATCTGCACAATATAGGTATCTTTATACATATATTTTTAGTGTCACCTCTTTATCTTCCCTCTCCCTTTACTTGTACTATTTATCAAACAAAGTACTTTGTGTTAAACCTGTAAACTTTTTTTTTTCCCAAATAAAAAATTAATGTCTTTCTTTATACATGAAGAAACTTCTCCAGGCTTAAGAGGCAGATAAGAGGAATTTTTTGCAAGTTGTTTTTTTTTTTTTCTGACTTTCCTAACATGCAACACACTATTATATGCTTGGTATAAAATCCTACCTGATATGAATGTGATGCAAATGATATTACACATTATTAATGTTTAAATTTCTGTAAGATTTTTTTTTTTTTGTAAAATTGTTACATTTATATAGTTCATTATTTGAATCTGTAGCTCAAGTTCTAAGTTCTGCCAAGGATTTTTAAAGGACAATAAAACATATTATTCTCTTGGGTATGATAGAGTATTAAATAGTGAGGGTTAAATTTTCAGCTGCTTGATAATCAGGTTTGAATAATATATAAATAGAACGTTTCTGTTTGTTTTCTTAAAAAATATTTTGTCCCTTCAAATATGAGAAAGGTAATAATTAATCAGAATCTATGACTGATAAACATTACAAAATAACTGTTAGTGACATATAATATTTCAAATCTTGATAAATGCAAAAAAACACCCAAAACCAAAATTACTTTTAAGTGGAAATTTGTATTTTTGAATTCCAGACCAAAAGTTTCATCCAGTTAGTCCTTAAATTTTTGTGGATTTATAAAGAAATAAAAAAAATAAATAAAAGAATGTCTTAGTGAATGGTCTATTTCCCCAATGTGCTTATCTTTAACTTCCTATTTATTATATTCTTCCCAATCTTCAATGGTATATATTCACATTATCTTCTGATTTTGGTTATTAGTAGGATGTAATATTTAGCTAATATATAACAAATATAAAAAATCAGTAGCCTGTATGATTATGACAACAGTCTCCTCTGCACCTTCTTCTTCAGTAGTTTCACTTGCACAGAAGATAAGTTTCTAGACTGGAACTGTGGCAGAGAGTAGATGGATTTGGTCATTGCACTGTGTAATATTAAGTAGACAGAATTACATTAAAACTTTTCTTGAGTGTATTAATATGAATATAATATTGAACAAAATTAGTTGAACCTGTTCAATTTGCATGCACTTGAGATTTGCCTCTCTTGTGGTTTTGCATGGCGGGGTTCTGGTGGAGGAGGGGGGCTGCAGGAGTGGTGTCTGCAAGAAGCAGCAAGAAGCTTCCCCCAGGCCCAACAGAGTAAACACCAGCTGGCTCAAGGCCTGAACCGCCATCAGAAACGGTCCCAGAACCTCTGGGAATCACATTTAGGAGAAAAAAACCCAACACCAACAACTGCTTTTTGCCACCAGAGAAGGGAGTGAGGAGATGTAAGAAGCTGTGCAGGCACCAAGGCCAGTGAAGGAGGGGAGGAGGCACCCCAGGTGCCAGAGAGAAAGATTGCCCTGCGGCCCATGGAAAAGACCATGGTGGAGCAGGTGTCCCCCCACAGCCCATAGAAGAGGACAGGGAGCAGAGATGCCTCCTGCAGCCTTTGGAGACACCCCACACTGGAGCAGGTGGAGACATACAGAAGACACTGTGACCCACATTGGAGCAAGATCCTGGCAGGACCTGCAGCCCATGGAGAGAAAGAGAGTAGCACATGCCAGAGCAGACTCTCTGGGAGGGATTCGAGACTCCATGGAGGACCAGGAAGAAGCAGTCTGCGCCTGAAAGACTGAGAGACATTCTATGATTTGTGACTGCACCCAACAGAAGTGACCCATGCTGGGGCAGCTGGTGAAGGGCTGAAGCCCTGTGGAGAAGTACTCCACAGGGGAAGACTGTCTCTCATGGGTGGGACACCAGGCTGGAGCAGGGGAAGAATGTGAGGAATGCACCCTGACCCCTTAAGAAGGAAAACAGGTCATAATGAACTGACTGAAACCCCCATCACTGTCTCCCCCTGTGACACCTGGAGGGAGCAAAGGAGAGAAATTATGAATAAAGTTGAGCCCCGACAGAAGGGAGAAGTGGGGTGAGGTGCTTTAAGATATCTTTCTACTTCCCATTGTCTTACTCTAATTTCTCTGTGCATGTGATGTAGTGTAATAAATTACATGGGTTTTGGTTTTTTTTTTTTTTCTTTTATTCTGTGTTGAGTCTGCTTACCCATGAGGCTAATTGTGGAATGATCTCTCCCTGTCCTTATCTCCACTCCTGAGCCTCTCAATATTTATTTTCTCCCGTCCAGCTGAAAAGGGGAGTGATAGAGCGACTTTGGTGGGAGTCTGGCCTCCAGCCAGGGTCAAACTACCACTGCACCATTTTTGTAAATCTATCTGCACGAAGTTACAACATGGCATTCTTTCTAACATGTTCAAGTCCTTGTCAAGTGTAAACAGTGCAAGAACAGAGGTATTCAGTTTCTCTGAATGAAGCACCAGGAACATCGAACTTGAGATACACAAGCTAGTGCATGGCACCACTGTCAGCTGCAATGTTGTTTCGATTCATTAATCCACAAGTCAGTGTAAATAAAGCTGATATTCAGGATTCTTTTGTTATTATTTCTTTGTCTTGACTCATCCTTCTTTGCCAAAAAGTGAGGTCAATATAAAGAAGAGTCAGTAGCCATTTCATATTGCTTACAACAATAAGAAAGAAAAGAA
This sequence comes from Hypotaenidia okinawae, assembly GCA_027925045.1. Taxonomy (NCBI): domain Eukaryota; kingdom Metazoa; phylum Chordata; class Aves; order Gruiformes; family Rallidae; genus Hypotaenidia; species Hypotaenidia okinawae. The sequence goes on along the minus strand of BSDF01000005.1, from coordinate 7,391,064 downwards.
GAACAAAACAAAATAAAAATAATAAATAATAATTTAAAAAAAAAAACAAAGATTTTCTTTTTCCTGCTGCCCGATTGAGATTATCTATACAGTATCCTAAGGTTTGGCTGTTCTTCAGGTAGTTCATAAATTCTTAACATTTTTCTTTAACTTGTTTTTTTTTTTTGGTAATACTTTACAAATTGACACCAAAAATTCTGGGGATAAATGACCCATATTTTTATGATTTTTTTTTTTTTTTTTTTTTTTTTTTGTCATTGACAAAGTTTAGGGAGTATTCTGTGGTATTTAAAAATTGCTATGGTTTAGAGAAACTTTTCAGTATCAGAACTTCAGTTGGTGTAAAACAGTTGGTGATTTGTCCCTCTTTCTTTAACATTTATTCACATTATTAGGTACAATATTTCTACATTTATTTTTTGACATTCATGCTTCACTGAAATCAGTACTTCAGATAACTTTGTCAGTCAACGAGGCATCTATCCAACACTCATCACTCCTATTTTAATACTTAGAACTCTGCTGTCTAGGTGCATGAGGAAATTTTAAGAGTCATCATTATAACCTATGACTGAAGGATCATCTTTTACGGGTTCTGTCTCCAAATCCAAGTTGCTTAGCAAAATCATATGCAGAGACTTAGTTGTGTGGCCAAGGAATTCAGGGAAGCCCAGTAGGGAATCATTAAAACAATCAAAAACCTAAGAAAGCTCAGCCCTGTCACTGAAATGTAGGTAAGGTGCTCATTGGGGGATGAAAGAAAAGAGCTCCTTCACTTCAAGATATACAGTTGTGAATCCACACTTGGAAAACAGCATTCAGCTGAAATTAACTGCTTTTTGAAAGTAAGGGGGAAGAACAGATTCATGGAGTCCCTATCTTTTGTTTTACAACTTGTTGGAGTTGCTTAGCATTGGGAAGAGAGAATAAATATTCTTCTAGGTAATGTCTACCAACCAATTAACCCTGTAGTATTCTGTCACTCACCTTTTAGGCTAATACACTTCTTTTAAAACAATCCAGTCTACAGATAAGAGGGACATGTATGTCATCCACTGACACCCAATATATAGAAATTTGTCTCAAGACGTACCTTTATCTGTCTATGAAGATCAAAGTTCCACTACGTGATCCCAGTGGGATCTTGACTACAATTCAGATACTTAACAAGGTTTTTTCTCCCTATTCCCTCTTCATTATAAGTGTGAAAGCCCTAAGATAAAACAAAATTAAAAAAACTTATTTGTCTTCAACTCTGCCAAAGGGAAAAAAAAAAGTCTGCACTGACTACCATTGAAATAACTTAGTTTATCCTTTGCCTTCACAATCCATTGTTGTTGTTACTGCCCTCCATGCATTCTGCTATAACACACAGTGGACTTTAAGATAAGCAATTAAAACCCAACATCAGTCAAAGAAGGGCAGTGATAATGTCTCTTCCTCTAAGACTAATCTATAATAGTTGTGTAATTTTCTGGAAGTTGCAGCAGCATGTTTTTGTATGTGGGTCTGAAGTCTCCTTCTATTTACACTTTTTATACCTTCAGAGTTTCAGGATAGTCAGAGTTTCTTTCAAAGATTCCCTCAGTTGTGTTTTGAGCTCCAGTCACAGGAAAACAAATTTACCATGTGACTTATGGGCCTAATTACAGCAAGAAGAAGTAAAATATTGCATACAGCATACTTCTGGAATTTAAAATACTTAAAATAAAAACAAAGTGCTGAAATACAGGTCTGTTTCTACTATGACTAAATAAAAAAAAAAAAAACAAACCCAAAACAAAAAAAACCAAAACCAACCCAAACCAACCCAAAGAACAACACACAACCAGACCCACAGGTTTTCTGTAAGAAAGGAAGAAGAATACACTGAGGAAATTCTACCTTGAGAATTATTGGCTTCAATCTAACAATTATTATTTCATTATATTGCCTATATTTCCTCCCAAGTTCTCTGAATTTCAATTTGTTTACATTTTATTTTTCTCCTCTTTACTTTCACGGAGAAATTCACCCCATGTCAATCTATATTTAATGATTGGGGTTTAAGCTTTGTTGTGAAATCACATACTTTAGTTTTATTTTCATAGCTGAGCTTCTACATTAACTCTTTGGTGTGTTGTTATGTCAGTAACATTCAAACAGCATGTGGACCCCTCAGAGTTCAATAGGAACTCAGCCAATCATTCTCAGGTTTTCTCTCTCAGTTTCCCTTCCTCCACAACCCTGGTTTTTTTGTCTTTCTTTTCTTTTTGCTAATAACTTTCTGTTGAGTGATTTTGAAATAACTCACTGCTGGAATTAGCCTGTCACAAGAAGGTACACAGGAATTAAAGAAATATGTATGGGTTAGAGCATGGCCATGTTTGGCAGATGTAGATGTGTGATAACCCCCTCCCACAACCAGATGTGTGCATTCAGATCTGTGGAAATCAAAGAAGAAAATTTGGCACCAACTTCAACGCCCTTGAAGTATACCAGGCATCTGCCAAAACTGTCAGACTAAGCCTGCAGATCTTCAAAAGGGCTGCATTTGGCTCTGTGTTCAGAAATAGTTTATAGAGTGCCTTGCCAGCTAAATGTTGGCACAGATAATATCTCTACCTTGAAATTAGTTTTAGGTAAAGATAATTTTATTTCAGCTCACAGAAACATAAAAAATGCCATAGCACACAAGAAATAGATAGATCTGGAATGAGCTTTTAACAACGGCTGGCACCAGATGCTGCAGAGAAATAGATGAATAGTACAACAATTTGCCCAAAGGGGAATTTTCTTCCTAAACCCTTATAGGTAGAAACTAGCTTATGCCCTGAAGCATATGAACTTATATCCCTTCTAAAATTATCTTTGTCTTGTTGTTGTTATCATGATTAATAATATTTGTTATAGCTCTCTTTTTTTTTCTTTATAATTATGGTTATTTGCATGCAGTCTTAGAAATGTCCAGTTCTTTTTCCTAATATTTTTGTTTCTCCCCCTGAGAGTTTCTTAATGGATGTAATACAGAAATAATGCTTATAATTTGCAGTTAGAGAGTTGCACCAATTTAGTGATATTAAAACAGTTTTTCCAAAGACTATTAAATTTAGTTTCAAAATGTCTGTTTTAGGGTGGGTAAAGATTAACATTTGATCCATTAAGGAACTAGCACAAAACAGAGACAAGGTCAATTTTTGCAAAGTGGTATAGTATTTGAAGACAGGAAAAACCCATTCTGCAACACAGTTTACTTCCATACAAAAATCCAATGTTCTCTGAAATTTTAGCATGAGAACTGAAAGTCAGGTGTCTGTTGCTGATTTCCATTTTTTCCCCATAATATGGTAGTTTTTAATGTTTCTTCTGTCTCTGCTGAGGTAGAAGCTGTATAAACAAGTAAAGCAAAATATTTCCTGCTCTGAAGAGCTTACACTTTGAATAAACAAATGTAAATGACAATAGTAAAAGACTGAAAGCAAAACAGAGAGGCTTGAAAGCCAGGTAACTCCAGTAACCATCACTGAATAAATAGGAAAACAACAGATTCAAGATCTCCTGAGTTATTCTCAAGCGACAAAATAGCTGGCCTCAATTTTAATATGTGGATCTAATCAGACAGCCCAAAATTGTTTGAATAAATTTTTGTGACTTTGTATAAAATGATCAGCGTTTGGGCTTACATAATTTTTATTTCAAATTCAATACACCTTTTGTTTAAAAAACAGTATTGGGAACACATCTCCATTCAACATAGGATAGTTTAGAGTGTAAGTTTCTAGAAGGGAAGTTACAATGACACAGAGAGGTGTTAGGAAAAAACAGATAAGCTTAAAAAAAAATCAATCAAAACTGGCTGCCTCCTCATTTTTCTAATCAAGTAGGTGAGCTTCTTCCTATAGTCCCGTGCAAGGGATTGAGGAGAAAGTGAAAACAAATGAACAACCACCCAATCCCGCAACTTATGAAGAGGGAGAAAGCATATTCTGTGTCCTGTCCCATTTATCACTGTCAACATCAAATCCATTCCTGGAGGAGGACAGGGTCCTCCAAAGATCTCTCAGTGTCTTCTTACTGCCTGGTGCATACCATGCATTGTTTGCTGAGTGATTAGTGAGTCATTCATGGATATATTAATGTGGAAGGCTGAGGTGTTTGACAAGAAGTCAATGATTCTTTCTGATATGATTTTAATAAACCCAAAGAGGTGGTTGTGGGATGATACTTCTAATGGGATATAGATATGAACGACCCAAGTTTTATGACAAAGGTCAATGATATTGATGATTAGTGTGGATAAGGTAATTTTTCTGGCCTGGTAGGAGGCAACCTGTATGACTCATGAATACTTTCCTCACCCACACTCTTCTTTATGGTACAAAAATGACCAGAGCAACTAACAGTTATGGAATTTATGACATAACAGTGCATGTGTTTAGCTATATACTGGTGAATATGTGCAGAAAATTAAGAACATTTTATTATTATGCATTTGAATTAGGTGTTTTCTATGCATTTCATATGTGAGAAAGAAGACTTCAAAGAGAAAACAGCTAAAAGACAGCTGCTAAGGCATTACAAGTGCTTGTCATCTAAGATTAATCTTTTTCACCCTATCCTAAATCAAGGCATACATGAATCGTCTTACATTTAGTACTGAAAGACAAAATGAACTGAATGTGTTACATATTAAGGAAAATAGCGAAATGCCATGTAACAGTCCTCAGCTTCGTCCTTCAGTCCTTCAGTCCGTCATTCTTCTGTACAGTCCCTCAACTTCGCCAGCTTTTGCTATGAAAACTCAGGAGTGATGGTAAACTTCTGAGTACCTTCAAAACAAATACGTCTGTGCCCACAGACCAAAAGAAGGACTGGAGCATCTCCCCTGTGAGGAAAGGCTGATTGAACTGGGATTGTTGAGCCTTGAGAAAAGAAGAGGAGATCTTATTAATGTTCATTTATAAGTATCTGAAGTATGGGAGACAGGAGGAAATGGCCAGCCCCTTTTCAATGGTCTGTGGAGATAGAACAAGGGGCAATGGCTTCAAGCTGGAACACAGGAAGTTCCACACCAACATGCGAAAAACTTTTTCACTGTTAGGGTAACAGAGCCCTGGGACAGACTGCCCAGGGGGTGTGGAGTCTCCTTCTCTGGGGATATTCAAGATCTGTCTGGATGCTGACCTGTGTGATCTGTCCTAGGGAACCTGCTTTGGCAGGGGTGTTGGTCTTAATGATCTCTGAAGCTCCCTTCCAACCCCTACAATTCTGTGAAATTATGATAGCATATGCTGTGCATGATGCTGTTGGAGAGAAGAGAAAACTGGCTTTGTGCTCTCAGCTCCAAAATAAGAAAATTTAGTAAATGTTTTCGTCACAGAGGTGAAACTTACAAGGTTTATCAGTTTGAGGACTGCCTAGATAATCCTAATCAACTGCTGCATCACCCAGAAACATTAAGCTCTGCTCACGTACCTACTCTTTTATTCCCAACAAAAGAACTCGTGAAATCTTAGAATGAATAAGCTGTGACAAGCAAACCTCTTTTTGTTGCCATATTTGTGGTGCCCATACTACATACTTATCATAATACCATCTCATGGACCAAATCTGTGCAGCTAAGGCTCAGAAGTGTTTACAAAAAAAAAAAATAAATATTTCACACAGACCTCTTTTAACTCAAAAATGCAAGAGGGGAGAAGACAGATAGAGAGAGAGACAATGGGGTTGTTATCAAATATATTTATAAAACCTTTAAATACAGAGAATACTGCCAAAGCGGGAAACAGTTCCTTCTCCTCACACTCTGCAAGATCTAATCATATATCTTAATGCTAACACATTACAGCTAGGGTAATCCTCTCTTGTGATGAGCATCAGATTCAGAACATATTGTATGATCTTTAAATTCATACTGTGTGTTCTTGGTAGGAAGCACATTTCTGATAGTCTCTCACAGCAACGAAGAATATAAATTTATTTGCGGGAACTTGTGATGTTAGTTACAGTTGAGATGCTTTGTTAGAAATAATTATTATTGGTTAAGTTGTGTATTTTATAAAAAGGTCTGCAGTGTGTGCAAAACAAAGGGATTTCTAGATGTGAATTTATTAAAATAGTCTATTTGTATAAAATATTCAATCCCTGATGGAAATAGGCTTCTTCACTACCCCGACATGTACACCACCTTGTAGTGGTGTACATGTAGCATATTATTGATAAGCTGCTGTTTCGAGCCAAGAAGACAGTGAGGGAGCTGGAGACCCACCTTTATCTAGTCTCAGGACACTTTTAACACTGCAGTATGGCACCTTTCAGCCACTGAAAATAGCTCTTTTCATTCCCCCCTCTTTAGACTTAATGGAAATTAAGACTATGTCTGAGGTTCTAAGAAATTCATTGCAGTTTCTTGTTTCCACTTCACAGACACCAGGGCACATCTACATATTCACCCTGAGTATCTTTGAGTCATAAGCACTTAATACGTTTAACAATACAGTATTTAGATTTTATCTACTTCTCTAGGTTGAGGGTAGGAAGAGATGGAGGCCCCATGATCTTATAATGCTGCTGAAATACCATGGGGCAACCAGTTGCTGATAATAGATTTTGCTAAAAATACTCAAAATAGCAAAAATGTTTTCTGGATCTTTCAGAAGTTTTTCAAAATGCTTTGCTCCTGCTAGTTCATTCTTCTTTACAAAAGCTCTGTAGATATTGAAAATATCCATGCCTGATGTATGGATAGTACCCATCACCTGTCATCAAGGAATAAAGCACATTGACACGTAAGTACAAGGCCAGTAGTTCCATTCTTCCATGTTGTGAAATTGCTGTGTTACATGAACATTTTCTTTTTTCCAAAATTCACAGAGTACCAGAGAAGAACAGCAGCTGCAAAACACAGATGCCTAGTTTTAATCTGCAATTTAAGTGTATGACTTAAAGTGCATTTAGAAGTCTTGAGTGATGGTAGAACCTAATACAATGCTATATAAATAGATCCAAACCCACAAGCCTATTTCTTGAACTTTATTTGATGTTTTACAGTTCCTTACAGTCATGCTTTTAGGCTTTTGGTTTTGGTAGGGGTTTTTTCTGGTTTGCTTGGTTTTTTTTTTTAAGTACATAATACCTTTAATTTAAATGAATACAAATAAATACAAATAAATGAAACATATAAAATAGAAACAAAGTAAAGACAAAGAAAATGCTGAAGCCATGAATCATTCTGTTGAAATTAATGTGCAATATGTTTTCTAATGTGCAAGTGTGCCAGGTCTGCTGTCGCATATGAAAGGACAACTTAAGAAAATCACATCTTTTCTCCAGATAATCAAAGACCTGGTCTGAAAAGGAAAATGGATCTTTCAAGGATGTGTCTTCCTTTCCATTTAACATGCTGCCTCAGTAACAGAACTAAAATCCTTGTCATCTTCTTCTTTAAAGAAAAGAAACATGATCAAACTGATAAAGTGATGTATTTTATGAATAATACATTGCTCAAGGGCTTCAATCTATGTTATATACTACATAACCATAATTTGTAATGTTTACTTAAACAGTGGCTCTCAACAAAACACTTAGAATCACTTAGCATCTTGTCCCTGAGCAGTTTGCATTAGAAGTCTGGACTGCTTAATTTCATTATGCTAAAGGCATTAACAGAAGAGAGAAAAAAAGAAAAAAAAAAAAAAAAAAAAGTACTCTTGGACTGAAAGAGGAGAAAAAAGTATCTTCAACATAATTCCAATAGCATATTCTGTCTAAAGTCACTGTACCACACAGTATTAAATTCTCTTATGATTGTTGAAAACTAAATATAGATACAAATGTTAAGGAAACTCCAACCTGGGACAGGTCCTTTAACCTTCAAAACCTTGTTTTTTGTCTCTCTGTGATGCAGTCTGTGAGTTGCCTTACCACTTAAAATGAATTAAATCATATTAAACCTACTTTTAGGTTGTTTCATCAATGGAATCTAAAGGGATATAAAGTAAGGAGCTTTTCTTTGGCTGGAATCCAGATACTAATGGTGTTAAAATGCCTTCTTACTGCATTTAAGTCAGTAGTTAGGTCAAGTAGACAAACAGATTTCAGAGGATGTTTAAATAAACACTCTATTTAATGTTGCCTTGGAGCCTGCGTGTTTCAGTTATAGATTCAAAATGCTAGATAGCCAGCTATATGATACTTAAGCAATGGTGACTGATTAGTTTGGAAAGGAATAAAAATAACATAGGGGTTATATACAGACCAATACATTTTACAAAATATATTAGGTATTCATGCATATTTTTTACTTGCTTCTGAAAATACTGAAAGGTGTGGATTTTTTAAAAGATAATAGATCAAAAATTATCAAAAGAAAATCTATTTTAAAATAATATTATTAAATGGCTGATGAAACTCACTGGAACAAACTATCATTAAGCTAAAAATATTAAATATAAGTTTTCTGAAGAAACACTGGTCTCCAAGACAAAATGGAGAAAACAGGAAAAAGAAAAAAGGAGGAAAAAGAAAAAAGTAAAAAAAAAAGAAAAAAAAAAAAAAAAAAGCCTTATTAACTCCATCGCTTCAGAATTTAAACAGAATTTATTTGATTCAGTTAAGAGAAACTCTCCTAATGATTAAGATCTTTCATAATTTTCCATCTCTCACTTTTTTAATAGATTCAGAGACAGTTTGGTAACATCATTCAGTTAGAGATATATTCTAATCAATAGTAATTGAAATGGTTTGGATAGCTTTAGTGATGTGTTCCTGTGAAACACGCCTTGTGAGAGTTGATCAAAAAATAGAATTTCTGCTCAGCATAAATCCTCATGTTTTGACAGCTCTTTTAATCTTGAAATGAAATGAAAGGTCAAAATAACAAAATCCTATGAAGAACAAAAATTTTCACAGTAATTTAATTTGAAATCACTGACCTATTTTGTTTTGAAGTAGTACTAACCTGTTGACTTAAATACCCTTCTTTCTGGAACCTTCCAGTCATTAAAGCTGTGACACATCAGTCACAACAACACGGGGCTTCATTTTGTCTTCCACTGCAATAAAAAAATTCTACCTTGGAAATACACTCAATTTTTTTTTTCCTTTTTTTTAAGGGAAAGAGGAAGATGTTACTGTATATTTATTTATGTATGTATCCTTTATTTACTGGACCTTGTTTTATCTGACCTTTATAAGAGTTAAAGATGACCTGTAGACTAATGGGTCTAGAATTAAATTGGATGGCATTGGGTGGATTCCTCTAGGAACATTCTTCCTGTCCATTCTTTACACTTACCCCTGACTTTTACTGAAAAAACCCTCTTGAATTTTTATTGTAGAATAAGTAAATTTGACAAGCCATGTTGGTCATGCTATGACCCAAGATTTAGGATTTCTTTTGTTATTTTCCTTTAGAGGATTATCCAAGGTGGCTCCTGCTGAATCCATAATGTAGAAACATACTAAGCAAGATGTAATTAGTATTTGCCTTAAAAGAACAATAAGCAAGCAAAATTAGAGTAACAATGGATCGAAAATAAGCATTTTATAACACTGTGATGCTGCTATACTAAATCACTCTAAGGCAGGAAAAAAGTATTTTTGAACAAAGCACAGTATAAATACTTGAATAATATGTAAGCACCAGGGGGCAAACAAAGTCTTAAGGGATAGTTAAACAAGCAGGATAAAGGAAAACACGTTCAGATGGTGAAATGTGCATGACAAGAACAAAGCATGTAGAATAATCAGGAAAGAAGCCTGATGGAACCAGGTTGTTCCTAAAAATTAGGGGAATATGTTGCCTGAAGATGAGATTCCTCATTTCTGTTTCTGTACAGTCATGAGAATTAACAAAAAAAACCAAACCAAACCAAAAAACCCCCAAAAACTAACAAGGAACAAGGGAAGAACAGGAACAATAAACTCTGCTTTTGGCTTCCCCTGTCAATAAGCTATGGCTATGACTAAAAAGAAGTTCTTTACTAATTCTAAGGCATCAGGCACATATTCCAAAATTCCAAGAACTTTGAATTGTCTGTGTTCCAATGCCAAATCAAACGATCATTGTCACAGTGCTTACAGATTAGAAATATCACTATTAAAAAAAAAAAAAATCAAAATAAGTAATAGAGTTTAAAAAGAGTGGAAAGAAATTATTAATATTTTAAGTCTTTCTACCAACAGTACTAGGTCACATTTATAAACTGCCTTACTGCCTTTAAATTTTTTCATGTGATATTTAAAAATGTTAAGTGTCACTATGGCAAGTTTATTGAAAGCTGAGAGAAGGTGCAATAAAATAACTTATCTAGGGTTTCCATTTGGGCATAGATTAGTCTTCAAATAAAACATATGGTTTCTAATACACAATACCCTTTTCAATCATTTAGGTCATAAAATGGAAGATACTACAGTGGTCATTATTGTGACCTCTGATCCCTTTCTGTGTTATTAGTCATTTAAAAATTGTCTTGTAATAGGAATAGTGTAAGAAGAGGAAAGCTGCTGACCCAGAAGGTTATAAGCTACTTTCAGCAAATTTTATTTTTTTTTTTCTGGATATTTATATGCTAGTTATCTGTACAGGTTTCTGGAAACTATCACATTCTGTCACACTTGCAAGATATTATAGGGTTGGGAATCATCAACTGACAATCCCAGCTAGTGATATGAAGTTGAACAATTTATTCTAACTTTGTTCAGGAACTTACACATCTGTATGGAACCTGACTCTCAGGAGCAAGTGACAAGTGAGAGCTTTAAATGTGCACAGAATGAATTTCTATTTCATTACTGAAATATTCTACTGGTCTAAATTATTCTGTAACTGCATTTGATCATGGAGCTCCCAGACCAAGGTTCATTTACACTAAGGTTAGTAGAGCTACAACTTAAATTGCTTAACAGTTGGTAGCATCAAAATTCATTCTCTTTCCTTTATTAAACATTTCTATTTTAAGTAGTTGAAACTTGATATAGAGAAAAGAAATATCAGAAGTCCAGCCTGAATGGAAAAACTGTAATTATTCTTCAGAATTACAGCACAAGACCATGATTGGCTACCAAAGTAGTGAGTGTTGGGATATTCCTGTTAAGGTAAGGGGAGATTAAAAAAAGATTTAAAAAAAAAAAAAAAAAAAGAAGAAAAAGGAAAAAAAAAGCTAGAAAAATGGGACATGCACACGTGCCCACACACACACACACAAAGAAGGAATTATCCTCACAGGTAGAATTACTGTTTCTGCTCTTCTGCTGCCATTGGTAGGATGCAAAGTCACCCCGGCTCAAGGAATGGCTGCCTGATGAAAAGCACATAATTGCTGTTGTTGACTGAAATTACCTTCTCTTGGGAAGTAGCAGTACCTTTTGCAGAGCTCCTCCTCTGGGACACTAGAAGCAGACCAGCCTTTTCATTATGCAAACAAAACAGAGAATATTACCATATCTACATTATTCCCATCAGCAATCTGCTGCCCTAGGAAACTGCCAGCTTTACCTGTGGCTAAAACCAGCAATGCTGTCCTGGAACTGCTCAGCTCCTTCAGCTTCTGGGGAAGAGTTATCTAAGAAAATGCCTTAAAACTCACTGCAGAAAGTCTAGCTGAGCGGCATGCACTGCACTGGAATAGCCCTGTGGCTACTGAAGTAAAGTCCATGACTCCCTGTGTGAGCTTTGTTATTTTAATGGCTCCTATCCCTTAGCAGTGTGGAAGAGTAAAGAAAAAAAAAATTTAAAAAGCTTATCTCTGCTTAACATTAAAATAATGAGAAAAAACTTTATGACAATTCTTCTCATAATCAGGTGCAGTCTCATAATCTCAGTCTCAGCAGGACTGAGAACTGGACATATTAGGGACAAATAAAAGTTCAGATAAATCTCTGTTAACTCCTCCTGAACATAACCAAAAAAGCATAACAGAAAAAAAAAAAAAAAAAAAGAAGATGAATATCAAAGATCTAATATTAATATTGTTTGACTGCAATTCAGTGGAACATAGATCTGCAGAAACTCTTCATGCTAAAAAAAATGTTTAACCTATTACCTAAAGCGGTAATATTGGATGTGAGAACTGTTTCAAGACCTGACTTGCAGGTAGCTGAAGATCATTATGAAGATCACTGTGAAGATACAGACTTAATCCACAGCCTTTTATACAGGACTGGATTCGACTGAATACTTTTTATCCATTCTGATTTCTGATCACTCAAATGATGCCCTGAACAAAGGCTGAAAGATTCCACTATGCCCTCGATGGTAGTTCTGTTGTGCCTGCTTTGTGCTTGCTTGAACAACTTTGAAACTCTTTTGTATGTACAGACACAGATAGCAGACCCAAGAAACCTTAAGCTATTGTTGTGTAATGGAACAAGGTGACTGAGGAGGGGGAACATCACACTAAGAAGGAATGCAAAAGCCTCAGATAAGAATACATTCAAGGACAAAATTTCACAACCATGGATGATAGGTCTTGAAGGGATTCAGACAGACCAACAGGAGGCCAGCTGGAACCAAGATGAAGAGTTTACTTTCTGAAATCAAGGTGATGAACTATGGAAAGACCATCTAAGGAAGGAAAGACTCAGAGGACATGGAAAGAACATCTTCAAACAGCCACTAGGGACTAACAAAGGACCACAAAAGACCTTACCCAAAGACCCTCAGAGACTTATAAGCCTATGCATAATGAAGATTCAAATCTTAATTTCAGGAAGTAGATCAAATATCTATGATCATTCTAGGAAATTTGATGGATATGTAGATGACATAACAAATAAACAAACCATGATGTGTATAAAAATGCCTGCACCTTATGAATTGATATGCCACTTAGGTTGGAGCTATCCCTCATGCATCCAGCTCTGCAATAAAGAAAACATGCTACCTAAAACTCCAAAATTGAGTCTTCAAGAGTTTCTTACCCAAATTTTCTGGTAACCTAAAAATGGTATGAAACATTCTTGTCTGATACAGAACATATCTTTATACTGTGGTGAAGTCACCAAGTGTTAAAACTTGCACTCAGATCACCTAACTTTAGATAAGTAGCCTTTTAATTATCAGTCAACTACTGAGTTTCCTTTCTATAGCAATGCAACTTATATAATATATAAATTAATAAAAAATTCTAAAAATATGAAATGCATTGCCCACAATGAATCAAAAATCATTGATGTTGGAAGAGACCCCCAAGATCTTCTAGTCCAACCACTCCCCTACCACCTGTATTACTTACTAAACCATGTCCCTAAGTACCTCATCTAACCTTTCCTTGAACACCCTGAGGGACAGTGACTCCACCACCTCTCTGGGCAACCCATTCCAATGCCCAACCACTCTTTCTGAGAAAAAAATTCTCCCAATGTCCACCCTGAACCTCTCCTGGTGCAACTTGCAGCCATTCCCTCTTGTCCAATCACTAGTTATATGCAAGAAGAGGCTGGCATCCAGCTCACCACATCTTCCTTTCGGGTAGTTGTAGAAAGCAACAAGGTCTCCCTTCAGCCTCCTCCAGACTAAACAGTCCCAGTTCCCTCAGCCTCTCCTCATAAGACCTGTGTTCCAGACCCTTCACCAGCTTCATTGCCCTTCTCTGGACATGTTCCAGGACCTCAATGTCCTTCTTGTGAGAGAAACTGAATACAGTATTTGAGATGTGGCCTCACCAGGGCCGAATGCAGGGGAATAAATCACATCCCTGGTCCTTCTGGTTATGCTATTCCTGATACAAGCCAGAATGCCATTGGCCTTCTTGGCCACATGGACACACTGCTGGCTCATGTTCAGGTGAGTGTCAACCAACACTCCCAGATCCTTTTCCTCTGAACAGACTTCCACACACCCTGCCCCAACCTGTGTAGTGTTGCCTGGGGTTGTTATGATCAAAGTGCAGGACCCAGCACTTGGTCACGTTCAACTTCATCTCACTGGCCTCTTTCCATTGATCCAACCTGTCCAGGTCCCTCTGGAGGGCCTCCCTACCGTCTGGCAGATTGACACTTCCCCCCAACTTGGTGTCATCTGCAAACTTACTGAGGGGACACTCAATTCCCTCATCCATATGATGAAGATATTAAAGATGTCAGGCCTCAGTACTGAGCCCTGGGGAACACCACTTGTGACTGGCTGCCAGTTGGATATTAGTCCATTCAACACCACTCTCTGGGCCTAGCCATCCAGCCAGTTTTTAACCCAGTAAAGAGGCTGAGTCATGGGCTGACAATTTTTACAGGAGAATACCATGGGAGACTGTGTCAAAGGCTTTGATGAAATTGAGGTAGACTACGTCAACAGCCTTTCCCTCATGGACCAGGCAGAAAACAAACATCTTCCAAAGGATACATCCACCTTATTTTACAGTCTATCACGGGATGAAATGAATGATTCTCTTAAACTGGCTATTTCTTTCTGCTGACTATAAAGCCAGAGAAGGCTGGAAAGCTTATCTTTAACTACTTTACTCTTGAGTAAAGAGTAAAGAGCATCAATGAGTCTCACAGACAGTTTCTTATTCTCTCCTTAATCTGCCTGATCAGGAAGAATTGTTGTTATGCTGCTGACTACCCATATTGTAACTATTGTTCACCTATTTTATGGCAAATATGCAAAAGATACATCCCTTTATGCATCTTCTAAAGGGATAAATTACATTAGTGAAGATGACACTTGCCATTATTCCTAGGAAGGCCAAGTTTGTACCCAAGGGTTTAAAGGAAAATGTTTTGCCCAATAGATCTTGAAAAACTGGGTTACTTATCATTATAAAGCTTTGAGCAGTTAAGGTAATTTAAATCTAAAGGGACTTGATGCACATCCAGTATGCTAAATGGTGTTATCCTGAGGGCACCATGAAAAACAGAATGAAAAATGGTCTGTATGCAACTGTAAATATGCCAAAGTTAAATATTCAAAACTTAAAGCTTGTTTATTTTGAGGCTTTGTTTTATGTCCTTTCTTGATGAATGTAATAGGCTTCCTAAGTTTTGTGTGTCCAGTTTCAGCCATTTGGAACTACTGAAGCGCAAAAATCCCAAATGGAACATATGGAAACATCACTGAATGTTTTCTTACACACATAACTCAGAACTGGCTGAATTGATTCAAGTCAAACTTTTCAGACAAAGAATCACCATTGGCCTGAGACCAAGGCTCGGGAATGTAAGCCTATAGAGCACATGTTGGTAAAGCTGCTCCCATATTACATTACAAAATAAGTATGTGAGTCTTAACTGTTCTGATTGTGTTGCTGAAGTCAAATTTGTGGATACTACACCATTTTCACAAAGCTAGAGCTGGTACTAATCGTTATCAAACAAATTCAAGTTACAGGGATATTTAAAGGACTATACACCCAGCCATGACTAACAAGACATTGGAGAAGAAAGGAATTCTCTCGAAAACAAAAGGTGGACATTTGAATGTAATTCCATCAAAAGCTGCAGTTCAGAGAAGAAAGAGATTCAGACTTCAAAACCATCATGATTTCCACCAACATGGTGGTTTCATTTTGCCGTGTTGTCAGTAAACTTATTCACAACATTAGGACATGACTTCAAAATGTAGGCATTTAATTAGGAAGGAAGCAGACTGCCTATAAAACATAACAATTCAGGGATGAAAAATTATTTTAAAAAAAGTGCAGGAAAAAAAGAAAAGAAATTATATTCAAGAAAATAGAAGAAAGAATACTGCAAAATCTCTTTGGCTTTGGGATTGATAAGGAGTACACAGTAGAAAAGAAATCTGTTTTATCAGTGCCATCATCTCTGGAACTGAGAAAACTGCTTCTGATGGAGTGGTAAAAACTTACCACCAGACTTCGGGAGCACGTAAAGTCCTAAATATTAATACAGGAAATACAAACAGGGACATTGCTTTGTAGGGTAAGTTTTTTTGTTTGTTGGTTTTTGTATTTTTAATTGAGTATATTTTGATGGATACACTAATAAGGGAAAAATACTTCTAGCACTAAATAGAGCTATATTTCCAGCATGGAAATACTTGGGACTGTTCAGTCCAATCACCTGCAGGAACTATTGCTGTTATGGGTGAGAACAGAAGCAGCAATATCTAACCAGTGCAGCAGATCACGTCCTTCTGTATAACACTGTGAACATGGAAAGTGGATTTGTGCCTGATTCCCTAATTTGTTTGTCAGTATGCTTTTCTAAAATTGTCAGTAGGGTTCATTTCTGATACTATTTCTAAATATCTTATAAAGTTACGTGTCATACTTGAGCTCTGTGTGCATGTGAATATGAATCAAGAGGTTATTTCATCACTTGGCTAACTTTTGGGTTTTACATAAGAGAACTAGTAAGATATAATCACTAAGGAGCTTAATGAGGGAACCAGCTGTGAGAAATCATTACTGTAGTGACCTGCAGCATGAGGTTAGAGAGAGGGAGCAAGTAAAAAACTTTCATCCTATTTAACTGCAGTTACAGAAGAAAGAAACAGTTTATATATTTGCTGCCTTTTTACAGCATCTGCCTGGCTTTAAGAAATAATGAGATTTGCAAATGATACTGAGGGGTTTTTTTGTGGTTTTTTGGTTGGGGGTTCTTTGAGGGTTTTTTTTTTTTAAGTGTAGAATTCTTAACAAAGGCTATGAAAACTGGTTCAGTACTTGATCACTTGTAATGCACAAATAAGAGTATCTGAAAGGAGGGTTTTTTTGTTTTGTTGTGTTTTTTTTTTTTCGCAAAAACTTCACTGGATGCTGGGTTCTCTTGGACTGGGATTATAAATAGAAATTAAATGGTAATATTGTTAAAAACTTATCATGCTGCACTATGCTATGAGAAGAGGGACAATCTCTTATGATTTTCAGAATTAGAGAGTCAAAGTCTGCATATGACACAATCATATTTCATCTTTTTTTCCCGCTTCTTAATTTTGCTAGGTAGTCTTTACAGCTTATATTGACTACTATTTTTGTAGAACAATCCATTATTCTATCTTACAACTTTTTATAAATTGTAGCCATAAAGGTCACTCACATAAAATATTCTCTTTTCTGTGAGGCAAATAGTGTCTTGTCATCTCTCAGGTATTCCCACTTGGAAAACACAGAAACATTTTATAAATGTGATGAGTTCCATTCAGTTTCTCAAAATTCCACATACATAGCAAGATAAGGGTGTTATAATCTAAAGCAAATATTACATTAGATGCTATTATCTTGGTTTAAAAAAAAAACAACAAAACAAAACAAAACAAAATTATTGCCTAGATATGGGAAGAAGCTACTGGCTATTTAATACTTATTAATTTCCTACAGTGGTAGTTCATGTGAGAACATTGTTCAGTCAGGGTTCAAACCATACTGCTAATGCATTCAGTGCACTTAGACATGCAAACAATTGTGTTTGTTTAATAAAGGCCCCATGGAAAATGTATAAATGTGTACAAACATATTGGCATGCAAGTTTCCCAAATGTCTAACCTCACCTTCTCTGTTTGCAGAATAAAAGGCTGGTTATAGGGTTCAGTTTACTATTGGAGATTAAGGCTTTAAGTGGTGAATGAGGTGACCTGAAGTAACTTTATATCCTACCTAGAAATTTTTAAAGAACTTTCTGTCTGCTCTACTCCGTTGCCTGAAGTTATGCAGACATTAACTATTTGTGGAAGTGTTCAGACACACAAAACATCCTCTAATATGCAAATAAAGATTTTGTGACAAAATGCAAAACTAATTAATAGTAATTTATTATGTTTCTTCTATGCAGGACATCGGTTTAAACTTTCAAATACAAAAGATGGTGACAATATGAAAAAAAAAAAAAGAATTTTCACCAAGTAAAATATAAATTTGATTAGACCTGTGAAGGAAATATACTTCCCATCTTTGAAGATTTTCAAGAAATAACAGAATAAAGTATATGCAGATAATCTGATATTCATCTCTCTAGAATCTTTTAAGTTTTTTATGAAGTACATGAGCAAATAAGGGCAATGGAATTAAAGCAATACTAAAATAATATCATTCAGAAATGAGAGACCTAAGTTCAATTTTTGTTTTGTCTCTTTGACTAATTAATAAAGACATGGTGTAGCAGGTTAAAAGAGGGAATTAAACTATTATCAAGTGAAGATTCTTGAGTCATCTGAGCAACAAACTAATTTCAGTTGGAGAAGAAACAACTTCCAACCAATGATCTTGATGAGACGCAGACATTTTTGACATGAGAGGTTGGAGCCACAAGCATTTACATATTAGATTGTGTTGATTATCTTCAAGTATATGTTGAATATCCAAAAGCTGTTATTGCTAATGGCCATGAAGATACATGACTAGAAATCAACTCAGACTTAAGAATGCAAAACGATTTTTTTGTTAGTTACTGCTGCAGATATAAAAATGGTTGGTATTTGGACTTTGGACGTGAGAGTGAATTAAGTGTATTGTGATTTACATTCATGTACGAAAGGGCATCTTCTTCCTTTTAATGGAATCAGAAGAGCAATTGACCTGCAATGCATTAATGTGTCAGGTGTGAAATGTTTGCAAGCTATGAGTTTGACATCAGGTACCTTAAGACATTAGCACAAATCAGGCATCTTTTCCAGATAGTTAAAAAATCAGTCTGATTCTGGTGCTATTATAGAAGGGATGCTCACACATTTTAACAATGCATAAAAAACATATAAACGACAGATAGACTTTGTAAATGACTATGTAACTAGACAATAAAATCATTTAAAAATCAAGTTTAAGGAAATTCAGAGATGTTCTTTACTGGAAGGAGGAAGTATTTTCCCAAGAAATAACCTGACTTTATTCTTCCTTGTTTCTCCTACAATGTCAAGGGAAAAAAAACCAAAACCCAAATATTCAGGCTTTGCTTGTTAGAAATGCAAATAAAATAATATTATTAGAATACTACTGTTCATGTGTGTAGTATTTCCTAGAACAGTTCTTAAATAATTGGTTAAAACTGCACACTCAATGGGGGAACAGATATTTAACTGGCCTATCCTCATATGTCACTGTAGTTTGTTGTCTATAGACTTTTATTATCACAGAAACAAATTATCCACAAAATATTTAAAGATATGCTATGACAATTTAAATCCAACAATAAAGGAGAATACTTCTTGCTTTGTTTTTCTTTATATATGTTTTTTTTTTCCTTTATAATTGGATGACATAAGATATGAAGTAAACTGAAGTGCAGTAACATGTGGAACCACCAAATAACTTTGCAAACCTAAAAAATAGTTCACCATGACACCAAGAAATTATTCTCTAGACTCTTTCATATATTCTACAAAAAGTGTTACATGTTGCCTAACTCTATTTCGTTTTAAATTTTTGAAGGCAAAAATGCTTTGTATGAATACTCTTGTCCCATTCTGTAGCCTGCTCTGTAGGCTGTCCTCTTTCTTATAATGCCCTTTTCTCAAAGTTAAGTGAAGTAAAACCAGACTATATGGCAATGTCTCACTTTTCCTACGACTAGCAGCTTAAGAAAGGCTTTTCTTATCCATCCATTTTCTTAGCCTTATTTATTTATTTATTTATTTATCCTGCGACTGTATATACAGCTTTGACTTTATACAATGTTTTCCATCCTGGCTTATTTTACACAAATAGAACAATACCAGTATTTACGAGGGGAGGAAAAAGCAGGAGGAGAAGGGAATGCTAAAGGAACAGGGACCTGGAAGGAAGAAAAGGGTCCTGCTGCTTAGTAGGCAGCCCTGCTGGGAAATCTCAAATCAAATTCTTTTGAAAAGGAGTGTTATTAAAAGTAACTTTAATCCTTCCAGCCAGACGGCTCATAAAAGCATACAATTAAGTCAAACAAATGACAAGAGCACACTCTTTCCTACCTGTTTCCCCCTTCAGAGAGTAATTACCGCAGGGTAGTCTTGTCTTGTTTTGTGCAAATAGCAGTGGAGTGCTTGAACAAAGTGTCAATTTCCCCTTCCCCAGCCCAACCCCTCTTGTTCACTCCCACCAAGACCAGCCTAGCTTATATACACAGCCAAGAACAAAGGGGTGAATTTCAATATTTCCTCTTTGTGCAAGGTTAATTGAAAATCAAAAAGTCACTTTTTGAATGTCATATTAAAACTGTGAGTGCATCAATTTTCTTCAGTTTCCTGTCACTGCAGAAGAGCAGTAGAGGCAAAGGCATGCATTTGGATGGGAGAAGGGAAATGGAAATGGAAATGGAAATGGAAATGGAAATGGAGGGAGGGGAAGGTGGGAAGGGGAAGGCAAGGGAAAGGGGAAGGGGAAGTGGGGGAAGTGGGGGGAAAGGGAGGGGAGGGGAGGGGAGGGGAGGAGAGGGGAGGGGAAGGGAAGGGAAGGGAAGGGAAGGGAAGGGAAGGGAAGGGAAGGGAAGGGAAGGGAAGGGAAGGGAAGGGAAGGGAAGGGAAGGGAAGGGAAGGGAAGGGAAGGGAAGGGAAGGGAAGGGAAGGGAAGGGAAGGGAAGGGAGAAATCTATAGGGAATGATCATTTTATGTTCCTGCTCTGGGAAACTGCTTAAACCTTGGTTTTGTTTTCTATTTAGATGATAAACTGTTACAGTCTGGGGCATTCACTCATTAGATACTTGCAAAGTGCCCTGTTTACCCACAGCGTCCATGTCCATGAGCTGCTGTACATAGAGTTTCACATTGTAACTTGAATCACCCTTATTGTGAAGATGAAGAATTCTATCCAATCCTACTTAGTCCAAATTTTCTTTGCTCTCATAATATTTTTGTTGCTGTTGCTGTATTCAAAATATGCATTTAATCCATTCAAGGTTCCCATCACAACTGTCAAATGCCTCTGCTTAAAGCCGAGTAAATGCTCAGTCATGCCACACTTGAAGCTTTCAGTGCACTGCTGTAACCAGCTGTGACCCGTTACTAAAGCAGAAGAATTTGTTCCCAAGACTGCTGACTGCATGAAACACATACGTCCTTTTTAAAGTTTGTCAGGACAGCAACACTGCTTTTTTATTAAAAAAAATCCCACCTTTTTAATTTTGTGTAGACAGTTCTAAAAGCAGCTTCCTAGGGCCTGGCTGATCACACAGTCCTCTTAGTCTTTCTTGCCCTGTAGGAGGGCCATCATATTTTCTGCTCTCAGTCAGTGGTTGCCTTTTCTCTCTCCCCTCTGTGTAATGACTGGAGTCAAGAGGCCAGCACCTTACCTACCTCCACAGATGATGTTACAGCTCAAACTTTAAAATGAGACTTTTTTTTTTCTTTCTGTTTTCTATCAGTTCAGTTTTCAGGCAAAGTCTCCATTCAATTCTACTCATTAGAAATATTTGAAGCGATGACTTTCCATTTATTATCTTGGTCCCAAAACAATTCATTTATTTCTGCAAATGGAAAATAAGCTCTTTCATTCCAGCTTAATTTCTAGGTTCAGTTGTGACACAGTTCCCAGTTGTTATTTCTTCTTTAATGGAGCTTTCTACATACCAATACCATGCAAGTATATATCTAGTATGAAGCACATAATGTTTCCAGATATTAAAAACAAATCAGATAAACTTTTTCACTGAAAAACTTTCAAAAAGATGTATGCTTTGGGTGTAGGACTGCTACATTGCTATTAAGTAATAGAGACAGGATTAAATAACACATCTTAGCCCTTAGCACAGAAAAAAAAAATCATATGCCTATATATTTTGCACTTGTGATATGCATCTTACCCAGGAAAAACACATTTTGAAAAGTTGTATAATAAATTGATAATATTTTTCATATCATTCTGCCCCCAGTGTTACACTGCTTTGGCTAAAGGCGAGGACAATTTTATTTACTTAGTTCGTTAATTACTTACTTACTTAGATTTGAGGTTACACCTTCAAGTAAAACTCTTAAGTGGGTATAGAAAATTGATAAATCTTCATAAAACAATAGACTTCAGTGGCCACAGGAAAAGAAATTTAAGGGAATTTAAAGCACTTATATGTCCCTGTGAGCAGTGAGGATCATAGAATCATAGAATCATAGGGGTTGGAAGGGACCTCGAGAGATCATCGGGTCCAACCCCCTGCCAAAGCAGCTCCCCAGCTCATATTGCACAGGGAGGCATCCAGACGGGTCTTGAATCTCTCCAGAGAAGGACACTCCACCACCTCCCTGGGCAGCCTGTCCCAGCGCCCTCACCCTCACTGTGAAAAAGTTCTTCTGCATGTTGGTACAGAACTTCCTATGCTCCAACTTGCAGCCATTGCCCCTTGTCCTGTCTCCACAGACCACTGAAAAGGGGCTGGCCAATTCCCGCTGCATCCCATGCTTAAGATAGTTATAAACATTAATTAGGTCCCCCCTTAGTCTTCTCTTCTCAAGGCTGAACAGTCCTAATTTTCTCAGCCTTTCCTCATAGGGGAGATGCTCCAGGCCCTTTATCATCTTCGTAGACCTTCTTTGGACTCCCTCCAGGAGATCCCTGTCCTTTTTATACCAGGGAGCCCAGAACTGGACACAATACTCCAGGTGGGGCCTGACCAGGACAGAGGAGAGGGGGGGATCACCTCCTTTGACCTGCTGGACACACTCCTCCTGATGCACCCCAGGATCCCATTGGGTCTCTTAGCCACCAGGGCACCCTGCTGGCTCATGGCCAACCTGTCATCAACCAGGATCCCCAGGTCCTTCTCCACAGAGCTCTTCTCCAGCAGGTCATCCCCCAGCCTGTACTGATACAAATCCTTCCCAGGTGCAAGACTTTACACTTGCTTTTGTTGAACTTCATTAGGTTTCTCCCTGCCCAGCTCTCCAGCCTGTCCAGGCCTCGCTGGATGGCAGCGCAGTGTTCCTGCGTGTCAGCCACTCCTCCCAGCTTTGTATCATTGGGCATTTTCTGAGTGTGGATGCTATTCCCTCATCAAGGTTGTCAATGAAGATGTTGAACTGGACCGGACCCAAAACTGAGCCCTGGGGAACACCGCTAGTCACAGGCCTCCAGTCAGATTCTGCTCCACTGATCATGACCCTCTGAGCTCGGCCCAACAGCCAATTCTCAACCCACCTCACTGTGCACTCATCTATCCCATGCTCTCTCTGCTTTGCTATCAGGATGTCATGGGAGACAGTATCAGAAGCCTTGCTGAAGTCAAGGTAGATGACATCCACTGCTCTCCCTCTATCCACCCAGCCTGTCATGAGATCATAGAAGGCTATGAGATTGGTCGAGCATGATCTCCCCTTGGTGAATCCTCATGACCTTCTTTCTTTCCAATTGCTTGGAGATGGCATCCAGAGCAAGCTGTTCCATCACCTTTCCAGGGACAGAGGTGAGGCTGACTGGCCTATAGTTGCTAGGATCCTCCTTCTTGCCCTTTTTAAAGACCAGAGTGACATTGGCTATCCTCTCGTCCTCAGGCACTTCTTCTGTCCTCCAAGACCAGTTGAAGATGATAGAGAGTGGCTCAGCAATCACCTCTGCCAGCTCCCTCAGCACATGTGGATGCATCCCATTCAGGCCCATGGATTTGTGTGCATTAATCCCTTTGAGACGCTCCTGGACCACCCCCACCTCAACCAGAGGGAAGCTCTTCATTTCCCAAACACTCCTACTTTCATCCAGTGTCTGTGGGTCCCAAGGGGCCTTTGAAGTGAAGACCGAATCAAAGAAGGCATTCAGTATCTCCACCTTCTCAGCATGCCCCGTTACTAACACACCCGCCTCATTCAACAAGGGACCTACATTATCCCTGGTCATCTTCTTACTATTCACATATCTAAAAAAACCCTTTTTATTATCCTTTATGTCCCTTGCCAGCTTCATTTCCAAGTGGGCTTTAGCCTTCCTAGTCGCGTCCCTACAGGCCCTGACAACATTCCTATATTCTTCCCAGGTGCTCAGACCCCTTTTCCACAGTTCATAGACCTTCTGCTTCCCTTTGATTGACTTTACTCATTAGCTCCCTGCTCATCCACGCAGGTCTTCTGCCTCTCTTTCCCGATTTCTTGATCGAAGGGATGCACCGGTCCTGTGCTTGGAAGAAGTGTCGTTTAAATGCTAGCCAGTTCTCACAGGATCCTATTCCTTCAGACAGTGTAGCCCACAGGATAGCCCCTATTAAGTTGCAGAGGAGATCAAAGTTAGCTCTTCCAAAATTCAGGGTAGCTATCCTACTCTTTGGCTTGCTTCTTCCACTCAGGATCTTGAACTCAACCATTTCATGGTCACTTTGTCCTAAACTCCCCTGACCTAACGAGCCCGTCCTTGTTAGTTAAAACAAGGTCCAGCACCCACCCTACCCTTGCAGGCTCCTGCACCATCTGTAGCAGGAAATTGTCTTCAACATACTGCAGAAATTGTCTGGACTGCGTACGACTGGCCGTGTTGCTTGCCCAGCAAATATCTGGGTAATTGAAGTCCCCCATAAGGATCAGTGCCTGGGATCTTGAGGCTACTTCTAGCTGCTTATAGAATGCACTATCAACCTGCTCCTCTTGATCAGGGGGCCTAGATTACACACCCACAAGGTGTCACTCATACTAGCCTGCCCCTTGATTCTTACCCACAAGCACTCGACTGATGGTTCATCCTTCCCCAGGTGGAGTTCAATACATTCTAGCTGCTCTCTAACATAAAGAGCAACTCCTCCACCTCTCCTCCCTAGCCTGTCTTTCCTAAAAAGCACATAGCCATCCAGGCTAGTCATCCAGGTTGTCTCACCACGTCTCTGTGATTGCAATGAGATCGTGGCCCTGTGACCACACAAAGATCTCTAATTCTTCCTGTTTGTTCCCCTTGCTAAGTGCATTTGCATAAAGGCATTTTAGTGGGGCAGCAGATGTAGGTATCCTCAACAGATCACAGTGAGATTTCCAACAGGGGATGGGCAATAGTGGCTCCACTGAGGAGTCCTCAGGGCAATCCACAGAATTTTTCCTACGATTATGTGGAGCAACATCCCCACATCTGTCACTGTGCTGTTGGCACTTACCTTCTTCTACCATCAGCTCACGTTGTGACTCCCAAAGCACTTGCCTGACCCCAGCAGCCTTCGTAATATCCCCTTGTTGAATTGTTCTCTTCTGTCATGAGCACAGGCAATGCATATGATGCTGCTAACCTCTTCTGTGGACAACCTGGAGCCTTCTGTGGGCTCATAAAAAGGGGAGAGTTTTTCTGCATTTATTTTTGCCCTGAATTCATCTTAACATTGCACTTTCTTAACACTGCAAAGGTCCAAGAAAATATGCCTAATTTATTCAATTTACTCTTTTCAAGAGCTCTTAATCTGTGTAAATATGCCATTTCATACCTCAAAAGGAGAGCCAGAAGCTCATAAATCTTGAGGCTAAGGGATCTGGACCCTTCATTCCTCTTTAGGGTGTCAACTTGAAAGACATTATCTGTTTATCTGCTAGGGGTTATATTAATCTGCAGCAACATAAAAAACTAATATGTAGATACTGAAAATGGATATTTTGTTTTCTTTTCTCTGTGACTAGGCATCGATTGATAGAAAGTTGCTGGGTTTTTCGTGTTGCATTCACTCAGGCACAATACCAAAATAGGGTTTGAATATACTCTGCAAAGCTCCTTGAATCACAGATTGTCCCAGAAATGCAATTACTGCTCAGAAAAGTAACTTTCAGATGGCAGGATGGCTGTGAATTACTTTCTTAGTGATACATATTAGACTGCCAAAACATAATTTGCTGCTTGGAAATTTGAATAGTTAGCCATTTTACAAATTCGTACACTTATATTGCAAAACTTGTTTTTCAGAAATAGAGCTTTTGGGAATCAGAAGCAGTAGAACATCCAATGTGGTATAACAAGTTGTCCCTACTAGAAACAGCAACACAAGCAGTCTACCATTGAATCAATAGATCTGAAAGCACTGTGAAGAGTTTCTATTATGATTAAGAATAAAATATATTTACAAAAAGTTTCTCGAGATACTATGACAAAGTAAGTTTTGTTTTTGACATCTTTTTTGTTGGTTGGTTGTTTTTTTCCCCTATGTATATTTGGGGTAATTTCCCAGTATGCAAGCTTGTTACTCATTTTATATGTTCTTCTCTGCAAACCTACATCATAGACCCATAGAAGAAAGACATCAACATCACAAGTTTGGTTCATAAAAGTGACCCAAATATTTCATTCAGCTTGTACGTTTAGATAGGTTGGACTGTCCTTTCCACAAAGATGTATAAGCAGTGCCAAAGAAGTGGAAAAACATTTGAAGGACTGGAATAATAATAGGAAAGTTAAAGAAGGAAAATCAAAATGTGTGTCTAAAACTCCAAATAGATCTGCTGTTTTAAATACAGTATGATTGCTGATACATGTGTCTGCCCTGAGCCCTCCTCTAGGATGTCAGAACAGTAAGAGAATATCTCATATGGGTCAGAATACTGTCTTTGCTCTGGGACACTTAAATAATTAATGATAATTTGGCATATTCAACATTGCATGTCTCTAAGTAAACATGTTAAAGACTGCCTCTGATTTATTCAAAAACTTAAGCATTAAACACAGTTAGCTAAATACATAGTACATGCAAATCATAGAATTGTAGAATCATAGAATTGTAGGAGTTGGAAGGGACCTCGAGAGATCATCAGGTCCAATCCCCCAAACTCTATCTTGCAATTTCTAATGATCATTTCAAGTATTTTTCAGGATTATAGTGTGTTCCGTATTTGTTCCTAACATCCACATCTACATGTTTACAATAATTTCTGAAGAAACCTTCTGTGTAGCTGTTGTGAGGTGGTTTTTTTTGCAACAAAGATCATTAATTTGTATCATAGATGTACACAGTTTCTAACCATTAACACACATACTGGTTTTGGTGCCACTAAGGATGTTATTAATATTTTTTAATAATATGGATTTTTAAAAAACAGCAATAATTGTTCAAAAATAATTACAAATTATATTATGGTGATTATAAGCACTGATTTTTCTTGGGACATTATAAAAATGTAATCTAATTTGTGTTTGGTAAAATCCAGGTAGCCTTCACTTTGTGTTTTTTTCAGAGGTCTATGTTCTCTGAATGAATTTCTGTTCTGTGAAATCTGCCTGTGATCACTCTTCATTTGATTGTGATGTGGTCAGCATTCATTGCAGTTGTTATAAACTATACACTCCTCCCATACATTTAAAGTGTAGCAAGTATCATTGTTCCATTTATCCATCACAGACTGTTTCTAAGCTGAAGAGATTTAAAAGAATGCCCAAAAAATAAAAAGAATTTTGAACAGACTTTAATTTACCTTTTTGTCATCAGACTCTGAAGACTAATCAGTATTTTATGTGGTTTACCTCTAAGAGTTTTTTTTGCTTTTTATAACAAAGGGAGCTGTTGAATGTAACTGTTGGGGATTGACCTTCAATTAAGGTTTTCTTTAAATTCTCTATATTTAGCCATAATTATAAAGGCTTGGGTATAGGAGCAGAAAGATAAGAGACAAAAGAGAAATTGAAGAGTTGGAGATGGGTATTTCAAAGCCATGCTGGCTGTCTTCTGAAGTGATTTAGAGCATGTTAGTTCATTTAGAAGTGCTTTAATTTATGCCATCTCCCTAGTTTCTGCAAGACTTGTCTTGGGTAGTGAGTGAGAACTGTATTGCTGCTTCAGGGTTTGGCATGGCTGTTGTGCTGTTTCCTTCACATTGGTCTCTGATCATATTCCAGATTATTATTTTTTTCATGATTTTGAGAATTCACATATGTATGGAAGACACAAACAGATCCCATGCTAGCAAGGTAGATTCCATTCTCTTTGAGGGTTGAAATTAATCTCAGTGGCCACCTCATGAAGATACTCCTAAATGAGTGCAAGGATAACTGGAACAGGAGTCCCTAGCTTGTATATATTTTCAGATTGTTTGCAGTAAAACTAAAGTAAGTCCTTGTCTGTGCTGCCTGTATCATTTATTTATTAAATGCTGTTGGCCTTGCCTCAGTTTTAGCTATCCACATGCCAGCTGTCTAGTTAAAACTTATTATTGTGCCCCATTTAAAGTCAAAACAGAAAGATGAGCTCTCCTAAAAGATGTCACACTCCATATATCTTAGACATCTAATCTAGCATTTAGTTTTCTCCATTCACTGCAGACAGAACTAAACCAAGTGTCTTAGAACAGCTAACATGAACATATAAAGTTGACTAATATGATTGTTAACTGTAGCATCTTTTAATAAGTAAAATGAAAAGTTAGATCCATAGAAAGATTTTCACTGACTTCATTAGAGTTTGAGATTGGATCCTAAGGATTCCCTGTGTTTTTCTGATGTTTATCTTTTTTCTTTCCTAAGTAGTTTCCCTGAACTTAAATGTATAGACCTCCTTAAGACAGGAGCCTGATATTAATCATATGTTTTGAGGGGTTTTTTTTTATAATATTACTAAAGACCCCATAAAATGCTAAGTTTTACTTGGATATTGCTGGTTTACGGGATATTGCTGGTTTACAGCAATGTTTTCTGCAGATAGATGAAGGAAATTAAGGATAAATACTTTGATACCTCAGGATGTATTTCTGCACATATGATATCTCATTTCCAACTAACACCCAAAGAAAAACTGGTAAATAATTCTTGTCTTTTAATAAGATCTACTGTTTGTAGATATAAACAGAGTTTCACTGACCTATTTGAAGCAAAGCCATTTATTAAAAAAAAAAAAAAAAAAAAGTTGGTTGTTTTTTTTTTTTGTTCTTTGGTTTTTTGGTTGGTTTTTTTTTTATATATCTTTCATATCCCTAGAAGTCTGTGAGATGGAAGCCTGCTAACAAGTTTCATAACATGAATTTGCTTATCTTTCTTCAACTCAAGATTTACTTTTTCTCCTTATTTTGAGCTAGTGAAGTCCTCAGTGTTCAGCAGTTCAGATGAAAAAAAATCAGAATATTATTTTGCCTTTTTCACGAGGTTCAAATTTTAAGTCCTTTTTTTGCACTGTAGTTTTGAAAGAAGAGGGAAATATTGAGTTTCTATCTACTTGGTTAGACTACCAAAATGAAATGGCTTTTTTTAGGAAAGCATGGCTTAGAAAAGCAAGGCAATAAACTCCAAATATGTCAAAATACCAACTACGCATATTTTTTCATCTATAGATAACAAAATCTAATATTTATCTAAGAACTAGACTTTGAAATAAAGGAGTAGCAGAGCTCAGCACAAAATCTGTACTTTTTTAATCTCAGAGTTAATTTGATACAGAATATTGGTTTAATCCATAGATAAGAAGAAGCAAAAATAGGACAAAAAACCAAAAAACCCTTCTTAAAAACCTCATAGTAGGGAAAAGAGGAATGTGACTTCTCTGTATTAAAAAAAAACATCTCTGGTAAGAATGTTTCTCATTTAAAATTTAGTCACAGAAATGTCAGTGAAGATCTAATGGTTCCATAGCTGTGAATAGGTGAAACGGAATGGTTATGAACTGGAAATTATACTTTTAGGCAGTGCACATAATTCCCATCATTTTCTTAGTTCTACCTTCTTTTTCAGTTTCGTAAAGTAAACCTTCTGCTCAAGTCCCCTTCTCAAGGCAGGTATGGGGAAAACATACTGGAACTAGTTATGACAATCTCATGCCAGGAGATGCTTTAAGCACAAGTTCAGAGTATAATCAAAGAGAAGTAGCTTACCTGATGAAAGGTAACTGGCATCTCCAAATCCTGGCTCAGGAGTTTGACTTATGTTTTGGTTTTTTTGGGGTTTTTTTTTTTGGTTCTTTTTCTGAATATAATTCCAGTGAGGGAAGGACAAAGCCCTAATTTCCTTGGCTGGGATACAAGTATTTCTGATCCATGACTGTATTGCTAAGTGAAATATTGATTTTTGAAATCTGGCCTGACCTCTGCTTCTCCTTAAGCTACTCCTCAGTGCAGGATAAAAAGGGGGAAACCAGAGAGAGGTTACAAAGAAGTGACAATGCTTGGCTGTATACATGCATTATCCCCTTTATATAACAGATCAGTTGAAAAATCTTGAACAAAAATAGTGTCTTTGCCATTACAGAGAAAGGGCTGCATGGGCAGTAAGTGTTTTGAGAAAGTCACTGTATTCACAGTCATAAAGAATGATGTGTTCTTTATATTCATCAAACAATTGGCATAGATAAAAGACAGATAACTTCCCTGGGAAACATCTGCTGCTCAGACCTTTTCAGAATTACCTTTCCTTTTGAAATGTATGGCAGATTTAGCAAGTCTGTGCTGTTTTCCATAGTGCTTATGACACAATGTACAACAAACTCTACTTTATGCAAGCCAAAAGAATTGCACAAATTCTGTGAGTCAGCTCTAACTCTTATTCCTGAACACACTAACAAGGGTGACAACTAGTACTGAAGACCATAGATAAGGAAAGTATGCAAGAATGACATCAGGGATTAAGCTCATAGGTTAGGGTCCTAATTTGACAAGATTTAGATACCACACGTTCAAAACAAAGGACTTGAAAACTTCTGGCCCATGTTTACTCTGCCTTAATTTCTCAATTCAGCACCTGGGAAGCTTTGGAGCCTATTGATACCTGACTTTTCCTTGATAGAGACATTTCAGTACTCAATTCACAAACAGTTGCTTATTTGGTGCATTTTTTCCCAACTTGTTCTCATATCAGATAGCATGCTCTGGAAATCTGGCAAAACAGAGATTGTTTTTCTCACAACATGAAAATTTGGCTACTTTTTTAAAACTGTAAACATCTGAAACTCTGTGGGTTCAGATTAATTTTCAAGCCTATAGCTGGAGGCTGCCCAAAATGGAGGTGGAATGAATGGGAAAGGAATGATGAGGAAATAGGTGTTTCCTGCCTTCTTTTGAAGTTGTTATTTCACAGTCACTTTTCCCTTCTTAGGTTACAGGACAGAAGAAAGGTGATCACTACTTTTTGTATTTCTAGGATGTATATTTTTATATATATGATAAAAAATGAAGTATCTGAAAATCAACTGATCAGGACTGAAGCTTACACACACACCCTCACACTCGTTTTACACTCATATTCACAGACCCTTAAATAACAATGTGGCCTCTAGATCTGTCCAATGTATAGGTCCATCCAGCATACAAGTCTCCCAATTGTTATCTAGTCCAGCTTGATATCAGGTAACAAACAGATCCATACAATCATCCAAAGATCTTATAAGCATCCCCACATTCACACCTTGAGTATTAGCGCAAGCTCTTCCCCAACTTAATATCCATGACCATACCCTGGACCACCTACTCACTATTGGCTCAAGACTGAGCCTTTTCAGATGCAGGTATCCTCCTACTCACTAGCTAGTTCAGCTTGAAGTCAGCTAGAGTTATATGCACACATGCATGTATGCACAATTAATGGGGCAAAAATGAATAAGCTTAGTGTTTCTAGTTGCTAGCCTTAGACTTAGACTCTGATACACACATACACATACAGAGTTGCTGACATACAGACCTATGATCCCCATGAACAGTGATACCTTTCCCAGTTTCTGGCAGTCAAAACTCTCTTTCACACAACTGTCTCTGCATGCTGATACATCACTAGATCTAAGGGCCCATGACCATTAGCGCCATTGCAAGTCCACCAGTCATCTGGCCAATTAGACCTTGCGGCACTCGTATAAGAAAGGGAATAAAATTACACAGGATACATTTAAAAAAATATATTTAATAAGAAAGTACCCTGCTGTACTCAGGCACAGGTCTCCATCAGACAAAGCACACAACCAAGTATTTTCATGGCACATGTCTGCCACTTTTATCTCCCTGCCTTCTATTTTCCCACACTTGTTCTTCCCCCATCCACCCTCAGTTCTTTCTCCAACATAGATACATCCACTAATCATCTCATGATAAGTTTTGCACAGTTTCACAAGTCCCTTCTGACATCTCATTATACTCACGTGTCACTTTCAAGTCCTCCTTTTCAGGCTGACCGTCTCCAAGGTTACATCTGAGTAATTTCATTAGTGGCCCATCAGCCAGTGGCTGAAGAGCTCTGGTCTTTATTATTTGATCTATTATCACCTGTTTGTTAGCTCTGGATGCCTGTGTGTTTAATTTATCACTTTCCTTGTTAGTTGTTATTTCTTTTATAGTGAATAGTCCTGAACAAAATAACTTAATGAACCAGATGGTTTCACATGCTGCTTACCGTCAGGCATACAAAAAATGGAAAGAATAAAACCTCACAGAAAGGGACTAACAGTAGCTATCCACTGAACATGTGATAGCTGTGCTTGGCAAAGTTGGAACAAATGGAAAGCACCATTAAGGACCACTAACAAAATCATAGGCTTGATGATTCTCTCCCTCCACTCTGGACTGCAGGGCACCAGTGTCCATCCTCTGGGAGGTCTGAAGTCCAGACTTATCCTTTCCTATCACCAAAAGAGACTCAAGCCCTAGGAGAGAACCCACTGATGACCACATAGAGCACTAGGTTGTCCTGAGTGACTATAAATTGTAGGCCACATTTCTACATTGGCAATATCTATGTTCCCTTTTCAGTCAGTACAGAAGACTAAGCACTTTTAGAGAGTGCTTCACCTGTTTCTATAATAGATCTTTAAAATATCATATATAGATTTTCCTTTAGTCAACAGTATGATATTGGATCAACAGAGGTTGATTCATTTAATGCATTTGTGCATCTGTCAAAGCACAATACTCAGGAAATCAATCTCTAGGGGTAGCAGTTCTTTCGTGCTATAAAGGAGACAAAAAAGCTACCTAAGATATAAAAATTCATGATATAGATATTGACCAGCAGGTAGTATGGTTCTTATGCTGGATACCCATAACATTTCTTTCCAAGAATTGATTAGACTTAACTTTTAAAGGCTGAACTTACATTGTAAGTTTATATTATTTCCAATCAGAGAGAGATAATTAAACTATCCACAAAGGCATTATAGCCGGCAGTTTAGCTGTCTCAGAGAAGCAAATTTCCTATTTAGATGTCTATATATCTACTGACCTTCAAGAATGTTTCTTTTTTATGCAAATATTTTGCTTTTGCTGGCAATGTATGTACAGTTTGCAATACAGATCTCCTATCCTGTCCAAGTGAGAAGCAAAGGTAGGTAAGACAAAATAAAGAAGTATTAACAGTGGTTTTTTGCAGACTAGGAACTAGGGCACTGAAAGATTCAGTAACTTGCTTACATTCACACACGTCCTATTTAGTGCAATTCAGATTGAATTTACCTCTTCATCAATTTAATTTTAATCTCCAGATTGTATTTCCTCCACTGACATTTTTAATAGAGATTTTATTTTATAATACTATAAAGTATCATAATTTTGTTTCAGTACACATTACCCAATATATTATGTAAAACACAACACTTTGCATAAATGGGCCATTGCTATTAGACTGCATATTTAGAAAACATATTTAAATCACCACATTTTAAAACTACTTTTTAAAAGTAGGGCAAACTTCAGTAAACAAGAGTTTGAAAAAAAATATATATATAAAAAAGTGGTTAAACAAATATCCCCTTCTTCATAGATATTCTTTTTCCAATTATTCTTCATAGGCATAAGTACGAGAATACTGTCTTCAATTAATTAATTAATTAATCAATCATGTTTTAATGGGAGAAAGAAGCATGTTTTCTAATACAGACCAAGGAATTCACTCACCAATTACAACAAGACAATTTTTCAGAAACTTGTAGAACTGCAACCTCAAGCAGAAATAATATGGGTAACTTCTAATGTTTTGCTTTACGTTTTGCATTCCTTTATCAAGAAATCACCAAGCTTTATGTAAGCTGGTAATTAATTCATGTTTAGGAGCATAGCAAATATTCTCTCTTAGTTTTATTCATCTTGGCTAATACCAGTTTTTTTCATACCTATCCCAGATGCATAACTTTTTCCGCACCTCACCCCCCACCCCTCCCCGTTATATTTTGTCTTCAGAGCATTAGACTATTCAAGGTAGAACCAATAAAAATACAGGGTTAAGCAAAGATGTGTGACCTATATTAGCTGGCTAAAAATATTCTTTAGTGTCTTAACCGCAACCTCAGTACTCACCTAGCTACCTATTTTCTTGAAATTTAGGTCAAAGATCAATTAGATTTGTAATTACATTATATATCACAAAGAAGTGATTCTGCAAGACTACGAGCCTAACATGTATCATTAGGAAAGAGAAAAAGAAATTGAGAAGAAGAGAGAGAGAGAGAGAGAGAGAAGGAACAAGGGAAAGAGAGAATGGAGGAGATAAGAGAAGAGAGGAGAGGAGAGGAGAGGACAGGACAGGACAGGACAGGACAGGACAGGACAGGACAGGAGGAGAGAAAAGTTTCAAAATTTTCTTGACAGTGGAAGAAACTTCTCTTACCTTCTACAATGAAGAATCTGAAAATGCATTTGTCTTCTGTTCAACCTAGTAATTTACTGGTTTAATTTTAGAAGTGTGCATTACGTATAGCTGTGAGAGTTCACAATTTTAACTTATGGAGACTTCTATAAAACTGTTTAATATAAAGATGGCCTTGTGCATGGCATTTGTTATGGAATTATGAAATGGAATTCCTATGACCAATTTCTATCACAAATCTCCCTCAGACATGTCGAGAGGGATTTGGGGGTCTTGGTTGACAGCAAGTTAAACATAAGCCAGAGGTGTGCCCAGGCAGCCAGGACGTATAACCATATCCTGGGGTTCATCAAGCATGCCATTGCCAGCTGGTCCAGAGAGGGGATTGTCCCACTCTACACTGCACTGGTGTGGTCTAACCTTGAGTTCTGGATGCAGTTTTGGGCACCACAGTACAAGAGGGACACAAAATTATTGGACAGTATCCAGAGGAGGGTACGGATGATGGTGAAGGGTCTAGAAGGAATGTCTTATGAGGAAATGCTGAAGACCTTTGGTTTGTTCAGCCTGGAGAAGAGAAGGCTGAGGAAAGAAATCATCATGGTTTATGGTTTCCTGATCATAGAAGCATAGAATGCTCTGGATTGGAAGGGACCTCAAGGATCATACAGTTCTGACCCTCTGCCACAGGCAGGGCCACCAACCTTCAGGCCTGGATCCACAGAAGATGAGATGAGGTCATCCTGCAGC
Organism: Hypotaenidia okinawae; assembly: GCA_027925045.1. NCBI lineage: Eukaryota > Metazoa > Chordata > Aves > Gruiformes > Rallidae > Hypotaenidia > Hypotaenidia okinawae. The sequence continues at coordinate 7,356,060 of BSDF01000005.1, read as the reverse complement.
CTTCTCTTCTCTAGGCTGAGCAAGCCCAGCTCCCCCAGCCTCTCTTCATAGGGGAGGTGCTCCAGCCCTTTAATCATCTTCGTGGCCTCCTCTGAACCCTCTCCAACAGTTCCACATCTTTCTGGTATTGGGGGCCCCAGATCTGGAGACAGTACTCCAGCTGGTGCTTCACAAGGGCAGAGTAGATGAGGGGAAGTGAAGGGGCAGGCACTGATCTCCTCTCTTTAGTGACCAGTGATAGAATGTGAGGGAACGGTATGAAGCTGAGACAGGGAGGCTTAGACCAGATATTACGAAGAGGTTCAGTACGGAGAGACACTGGAACAGGCTCCACAGGGAAGTGGTCACAGCACCAAGCTGGACTGAGTTCAAGAAACGATGCACTCGGTCCCATGTTCCAACTTGCCTTGCCCTGTGTGGAGACAGTAGTTGGAGTCAATGATGCTCATTGTGTCCCTTCCAATTCAGGAGATTCTGTGATTCTATGAATTTCTGATTTGCTATATTATATGACCTTAGGCAACTTCCCACACCCTTACCTCCTCTTCAGTCTTTTCCTTTTCCACCCTACTTAGGCTATTAGCAAGGACTTTCTTGTTCCAGGTCAGTGTATGGTGTCTAACACAGCTAAAGTACTGTTACCCCTTGAGGCACTGCAATATTTTTAAATCATTTCATCTAACCACGTGGAATAATTAATTGTGAAGCTGGACAAATAATTGTAATTATATAATGTGGAACATGTTCTCACTAATTTTACAGCAGTGTTTCAGTAATTGTTATTTCCTTTACCACAACTACAGCAGGAAAAATCATTAGCTGATGGAGATTCATAATGGGGAGACGAAAATGAAGATCCCAGTTTCAACCTCTTGATTTTCAGTTTTTGCTCTAACACTTACTGGCTCCTCTCCAACTTTCTCGTTTAGGGCTGGAACTTTTGATAGTTTGGGAATGTCTTTTGTCATTGTGTGTTTACGATGAACAGTGTCACCTTCCACACCTCATCACTCCTAGTGAATTTAAGCTGGAATTTGGTTACACTCTGTACGTTCAAAGTATGATGTCAGAGAGAAGGAGTTAGTTAGTGTTTTCCTGTCAACATGTTTCTGAAATCAAGAGCTGCAAACCCAGTCGCAGTTATATTCTCTAATGCAACCTACTCTAACTGATCTAAAATATTTGAGTAGGTAACCTGCTCTTAACAGGTCTTTTTAAACCTCAGTGATTCTGTGACTTATTTTCAGAGCCTTTCATATGGGTTCATGAAGATTTAATTAATAAATTAATAAATGGGATGTTCATATGTTTCCAAATCATGATATCAAAGTGAAATTTCCCGGACTACATTATTTGCTATTATGTTAGCCTTAGGAGGAAATATACTCTAGTTAATAAATTAGAAAGACTCAATTTTTGCAATATGTAATTTCCTTGAGGGCTATGTCACCTTTCCAGGACTAGTCTTTCTTCTTCCTTCATAAAATCACTTTCTAGGCACTTAAAGCTTTGCCACGTTCATCTAGTATGACCAGAATAAATTTTTGTATTCCTTTCCTATTTTTTTAGTTTCACAACTGTCAATGTTCTAAACAGATGCTGATTAACTGTTACTATTTTAACACCAATTTGAAGATCACATGAAGATTTTGCTATGTTCTTAACTTAATATACAATTTTTAATATAATTACTCTTGGATCTGCTGTTTAAAAGGTGATGGTTTGAACATAGAAAGGCAACAACAGGCTACTATATTACTATCACTATTTTTTATTATTTTGTCTGTTTGCTTCTCAAAACAGGAAAGATGATATTTTCAATTGCCTGTCAATATGCTTTAAATTTTGATCAGCTCTGAAATGCCCATGCAGGTAGATTAAATCCAGTACTCTAAGTCCCTTTACACTATCCTATCCTATCTTATACTTTCCTGTCCTGTTCTACCCTACCCTACCCTAGCCTACCCTACCCTACCCTACCCTACCCTACCCTACCCTACCCTACCCTACATGTATGAGGAATTTGTTTAAAAATTTTCTAGTGTGAGGTCAGATCTCTCAGGAAATGTGGTTTCCATTCATGTCATGTTTCTAGGTCAATATTCAGAATATATCTTGGATGATTAGAGGTTTTCTTTTGTACTGGTCATGCATAAGTTCATGTGGTATATGCAAGTAAACTATCTCTTAAATAATACAACAATTTATAGGCTGACTCCCATAGGTTTTTGCTAGATGTATTATATGAACACTGAAAGAAGGAAGAAAGTTAACAGTTGATTTCCTACTTTTTCCTGCACATAAAATGAGCTGTCCTTTATAGCATGTGAACTTAAAATTCATAATAAAATGACATGTGCTTCACCAGTATAGTTAATTTTTTCATTGGTTCCACTGCTGTATGACACAACTAAAGAAAACTCTTAAGCAATGGTCAGAACTGACTATTTTTGGACATTTTCAGGCTATAATGAGGAACTGTACAAAAGCCCCTCAGATCAATATAGATTTCAATGGGTGGCATTTATCTGTCTCATATACAGAAACAAAATTTGTATACATTTTGTCCAGTCACTCTAGCTAAGTAATCTAGCTAAGCTAATTTTTCTTTATAATGGGTAGAGATGAGTAGCTGTTTTCAGCATGTGACCCTTCAACTTATGTTATTTACATCAGTATGAGAAAATTGAACTATGTCTAGTCCAGTGATTCCTACCTTCACTTTGTTCTGACAGCTCATTTTATCCTTGCTTGTCTCATCTCATCTCCCTTATTGCCCCATCCCAACAAAATATCAAAGGAAAGCATACCTGGGCTTCTTTTAAGGCCGTACATACCCAAGGGCTATATGAGTGACAAGGAAAAGTACCAGCTTTCCTGTGATAAGCACCACAGTTTTTTTGTCAGGGGAGGGAGGAATCATGAGGATTAGGGAAAGTAAACTGAATTGTTTTGCACATAAATACCTATGTGTTTGGCTGGTGAGCTACAAGAGAGATTGCCTCTGGGCTGTTTTATGTGCCAAATGTTTGGGGAATTGTGTTTTGTTGCTGTTGTTTTTCATCCCTTTCCTCCCCTGTTTATGAATTATTGTAGCTTGTATGATCCAGCTTTGGGGGGTGTGTTGGGGTAGCATCTATTTATTTATTTATTTGCTCGCATATTCAGCTTCTCCTCTACCTTATTCACCCCTTAGGAATGGGGAGGGAGTGTAATGGGAGCCATGTGTAGAAAAAAAATAACCCTGGAGGACTCTGGAGAGGGTTGAGGGATTTAATTAAATCATTAGGATACAGTTCTTAGACATTTTTGCACAGCAGCTATTTGGGGAAAGGAAGAATCCACTCTGTCTAAAATAAGGATTTACCACAACACAGGGCAAAACTAAAACTTTTATTAATAATTAATAGTAGAAATAAGAAAAAGGTAGGTGATACTAACCAAAAATCAGAGAGGCAGGAAAGAAGTATTAACTCCAGTGTCTCAACAATTAGTTAACATATCTTCTCTTGTAATCAGACAGGTAAAGTTCCCTTCTTTTTCTAAAACCAAACCCAAGATGCTCTGATTTTTTTTTTCACTGCTTTTCTCTGTATTTTTTGTCCCACCAGGAGAACTAAAGAGGAACTGATGTGCCCATTTCTATGCATTATGTATAGATTCTAAGGGTGTACTTGCTTTGCTCAGATGCAGATGTCTACTATGAAGATGCCTTCATCGAAGTTCATCATCCTAATAATCCTCTGTAATCCTTGGAGGAAAATAGTCCATTTTAAGGGTTATTCCTCTCACCATAATGCAGTTGTTAAAAATATACGAGAGTTCATATACTAGAGTTTGTGGGTTATTCTTGTTGTGCTGGTTTTGTGCTTTTTCTAATTTGTTCCTTTAACGTTTTTAATAAGGAAACCTCAGATATAAGTGTATGGAATCTTTAGCTAAAGAAAAGTGAGATAGATCTCATCCTGAGCCATCCATGAACAGGATAATGAGTTTCACCATCAAGACAGCTAAAAGTTATGAACTGTGACCCCCCATTGCAAAGTCAAAGTCTCTTTTTAGGTGGTAGCGACTTGTTTTGACATGAGCTGAATTTGTTAAGCCAAAACACTTCTCAGTGCTCTTGCACGAACACAGATAGGATCCATATGCACCAGAATAGTTGTGCATAAGACAGTGTAACATTTAGACTTGCATCTTCAAATCTTCATTTTGCAGTACTCTTATACTTCAAGCATAAGCCATGAATTTCCTATTTTGCAAAAGAACAGGCTTGCTGGGCCTCGAGCACATGAAAACATCTAGCAGATTTTATACAGTAGCTGGCTACATTAGATAGTCATGAGTATTTAATGAGCAATTTGTATACTGGATTAATTTGAGATCAGGTACTACGGTTTTCTAGCAAAGACTAAAGAAAATTCTCACCATTGTCTTTTTCACTGGAACAAATATCTGCATGTATTATCACAACAACAAAAATAACCACAAAAGAAATTATTGATTTCTGTGCAAATTAAGCTCTTTGCTAATTTGCACAGATACAACTGAAACAATAAACTCAATGAGAAAAACAAACTGGCTAATTAGCTTAATGATCATTTAATTTTACATTTGGTAATGGATACCCTTTTATTCCTTTACTAATAAGATGTAAATTATAATCAACTTGTTTTAAATCTTAGAAGTATAATTTTGTAGATTTTTAACTGCTATGGAAAACTGTGATGGAAAATCCATCTCACACTGTTAATAGCAATGATTCAAACATGGCAGTAATTCTTTGTTGTGTATGTTTGATTGGTTATGACAGATGTCAAAGACTAAACCTGCAAATCCAGTCTGAAAAGTAGATGTTCCCTAATTACCACTCTTAGCTTTCCACATAGGGGAAAAGAGATTGTATTGCAGCTCTGTTAACATATCAGCTGGTTTATGTCTCCTATATGAAACAGAGTGACATAAAGGTGACTTTAAATTGTGCCATAGTGGTATGGCCCTCTAAAAGGTAATAATGACCGGTATAAGAAAACTCCAGCATATCTAGAATAAGGTCTGCCCTTATCAAATTAGTGCTAAAAGAAACAGGCAAAGTGACCAAACTTCGATTGACTTTTTGGGCTCAAAATATAAAAAAAGCGCCTGACTTGACACAGAATTTAAAATGGACTGATTTTTCAACTTATTTAGAACCCAGCACATTCCATTAATTTTAAAGTAATTTTCCTATCTTGATACACTCTTATATTTTGCTTTGTCTGGATATCCCTCACAAAGAAATAGAAACTCTAAAATCATTACTGAAAACATGCAATTGAAGTTTAAACACAGACTCATTAAAGATCTGAATAGGTAGAAAAGCGATGCAGTCTTGTGATTTGGTCTGACAAATGCCAAAGCAGTGAGAAAGAGAATTGCCTTTCCAGTGCTGTATAAAAAGCTAGTTTCCACCATTCTAAAATTCTGAGGCATCATTATCTTCCTAAGTGCTCCACTAATTTAATATAGTTTTAAAAAAGAATCTTCACCATTCATTGCATTTTCTTTTTTATTTTTTTCTACTTTTTTCCACCAATTTCTATGAATTCTCTGCTACAGTGGTAGCAGACAATTTAACACCAAGTATGTTTTATAAAAATAGACACACAGGAATTCAAACCTTCGGGTAACATGGGAAAAGTTTCCTCTGATAGGCAGAGGGATAGAGGGTGCAGATCTCAGCCTAATGCCACTGAATTTACTGAAGGATAGCTTGAGGACATTGTAAATTTTGCCGATCAAGACCACAATATTCCAGACCTAAAGGAATCAGAATATGAATACTGAGATGGACTTTCCAGCTGCCACCATCCCTAATTAAGACACTAAAGCGATCACTAGCTATCCTCATCCTTTATAGGAATTTTTAGATACATTCACATCTGAACTGTGCTGTCTGAGATGACCTCTATCAATAACTTCAACACAGAAATATCCAGTTGTACCAGTCGACTTCTTGCCTGACTAATGGAATGTTGCAAATGTATTGCTAGCAGGACAAAAGCTATGTGGCCACCTACAGCTTTCTGTCAAGACTTTAAAAAGAAATACCAACTGTGCTATAATAAGAAATCAGCTTGCCAAAACATTACAAAAAGCAAGAGCTTCCAACTCAGTGAAACTCTACTTAAGTTATTATATGCTTGAATGGCCCCTGGAACAACAGATAGCTGTGCAATTAATGCAAACCTTGTCATCCTTCTCCACCTCCCTTGTCTCTGCACAGGCCAGTAATGAGGCTCCTCTAGACACAGAATGTGTGCAAAGCCCTGACAAACTACCCCAGTACGCAGAAAAAGCTAAGGGGAACCTCAGGAAACATGAGCATAGTAACAAATAATGTCAGCCCTTTCTATATTCCCAACTTTGGAGTCAGTTCACATTGAGGTGGAAGGATGTATACTTGCCTGTTGTTATGCATCTGCCTCCAAGTGAAATGTTTTCACATTTGATGAACAAAGCAATGAAGTTACAAGGGAAATGCTGGCTCTTTTTCATGGACTTTGGTAGGATTTCCTGTATGTCAGGTGAAATAATTACTGTCTGAAGTTTCCTATTCATATAGGAAAGTGTCAGCTGGTAAAAAAATTCTAATCAATTCTAAAATAAAATAAAATTAAATTAAACTTTATAAAAATATAGAGAGCACACCTGTTTCTGTAAAACCACCCAATAAAATGCAATGCCAGACTTTGTGAGCAACTTAGTTTTGAATTACCCTGCTTTAGTCACACATTTTATTCACTCTTTTTGCACAGCTCTTTTTATAGAGCTCAATTTTGCAAATTACTCCACTGTGCAATTGACCTCACTTCTAGAAAATACTGTCTTTCTTAAATATTCTACCTTGGTCTTTTCAGTTTGAGGACATTATTCCCTGTAATACCATCATTAACCACCTTAAATAGTTCCTCTAGCAATTTCATGTTATCAAGTATTTATAGACAGTTACCATCATCTTTATCTCCTGAAAGAGGTTCATATAGCTTCATAGCTTCATAGATTATGAAGCCAAAAGGGACCGTTGTGAACACCTCATCTGACCTCTCTCATAACAGAAGTCATAGGACTCTCCTGAATTAATTCTGTTTGAACTAGGACATATCCCAGACTTCAACACTTCTAGCAGTAGTGAATCTGCCAAAACAAGAAGTTCACCAGTTCTGAATTACCATTCTTGATAAAAGTATGAATTATTTATGGTCTGATTTTCTTTAGCACCCAGTCTGGGTAAGCACAGTACATTCCCATTAAACAGAGAAGTAACAAAATAGCACAACAGTTAGGAGAGGGTCTCCTAGATTTGATTTCTGGCTTCTGTTCCAATCCTGCTTGGCAAGACTGTCTTGTAGGAACAAACGGTATTCAGAAGGACTAGGTCCATTCTAAATGTCCATGTGATCCTGATTCTGTGGACTAATTCACCTCAATAGTATCGCTAATGCTGAAAAAGCAGTAATTTTGGGGGCTCTTGGTACTCACTGCAAAAAGAAACAGAAGCAGACACAAATATGTAACACAGAGCAACACATTTTTGGGATCTGAACAGGGCACTCAGAGATTTGCGTTCTGACCTCTGCATTCCCATATGCACCCTTTCAGCAAATCACCCAACCTCCTGGGCTTCAACTCACTTGCCTCCAGTCAAACTCAGTAAGCAGACAAATGTGCCTCAAAGATGTAGTAATTCACATCTATGAAGTATTTAGAGAACTTTTAGTGACAGATGCAATGCATCACTATCATTGCAGATGGTGAGTTTTCCTCTCCTGTTTCTCATGCTTGTTGAGCCAATTTTCAATTAGTGTTTCTCATTTCTTGTGTGTGAAAGATCACAAAAAGTTGAGTCATTTCTTTGTTGTTGTTGTTGTTGTTGTTGTTTTCAACCCTTATCACTCCCCCTAGAATTGCAGTACCTGCTCACAACCATGTAGCATTACCTATTGAGAAACATAGGTAATGTGACTGCTGTAAGAATGGACTAAAAATAAAGATGCCACTGCAGCTGTAACACAGAATGGCACATTTTCAAGCTGTTTATGCTTGTTTTGTGCAATCCAAGATTCAGGAATTTCATCCGTTACAGAGCATCAACTTGCTAAACACAAATCTTCCCTAGCCAAAAAAGTCACTAGCTGTGTGAAGTTGTAATCTTGAGCAAGCCGAAATATATAGAATGGAAGTGAGCCTAACGAAGATACTGCATCTCATGGAGATGGAGCTGTATTAGAAATAAGAGATGTTAGGAAAGGCATGCTCAACAGTGGTGCCAAATTCAACATCTTACTCTGTGAATGACTATGAGACAAGGAAAGGCTTGGGATGCTACAAGGAATAGTTTGGACTGAAAATAAAAGAGGGTTTTTTTCTCCCATTGGATCACTTTAGACCCATTGCCTAAGAGGGTTCTAGTCTGGAGGAAAAGAAAAAACAAACAAAAAACATCCAAACAAAAAAAGGCCAAAAGAAAAAACCACACACACAAAACACTCCCACAGTTAAAAGTTTCTAAATGAATGCAGATTAAAATGACTGTTGAATATTTTCTTAAAAACTTCTTTTGCAACTAAAAGCCCTCAGGCACCTCTCAGGGAGTAACTAAAGACATGGTACATCTGCCTCTATATAACCTTCTAAGTCTGGATCTGAGGTGGTCATCACCAGTTTCCTCGTATCAAAATTTAAAAAAAAGGGCAACATCTGGATATCATTAATCCCATCCTAGGGTAGAGGCTTACAAAGGATCCATTGCCTCAGGTCAAGCATTTCTCTCATCTGATAATAGACAGGTCCTCAAAAAAACTGTCTCAGATTTACAGACCAGATTTTTATATGTCTAAGGTTAGATTAGAGGAAGCTCAAATTTAATCCATAAAGTAATCTCTATGTAGGAATAGAGTATGAGTTCCTCAAAATTAGAAGTTAGAGGTAAAATATGATCTGTTCATTCACTCTTCACTTTCAGTGTGTGTGATTTGTGCACAACAAATAGTTACTCCTTTTGATCCAACAAATTACAGGTGTGTAAAATCATCCCCCTCTCCACTTGATTCATATACATTTTATAACAAACTAACACTCTGTATGAGAAGGACTTGGTGATTTTTCAGTTACATTGATTGGCTCACATTTTAAAAAGTGTGCAGCAGGTTCAGTGCATCCAAAGCATACTTAATTTTAAAATCCATTATACACATTAGAAACCTTAATTTTTTTGTTTGTTCCTGTTATGAATCAGAGTGAGTTGCTATTGTTTATTATGAAAATCCAAATATAGTGTTTATTAAGTAAAGCTAACTACTCCTATTTATTAATCTCACTCACAAAAAATTCCTTTTTTCCCTTCTTTCTTCACAAATATTTTTAATTAATTCTAATTTATGTCAGTCTCCAAGAATATGTAATAAATATTTCTCTTGGATATCTTCCTATAATTCAGAATACTTACTAAATGAGTTTTTGAAATGTATACATAAGACCAGTCATTTTAGCCTCGTTATAATTAACATTCATCAACTGAGTCAAGATAATTGCAATAACAAAAGAATAAAATTATCAATAAATGATCTAAATATCATTTCTTTGCTCGATATTGACAATTTTTAAAAGGTAATTTGCTTTGGGACAAATGCAGGACATTTTCCTTGTTAGTTCAGCATTCTGTGACACCGCTAACACAAAATGTAGTAATTTGTAATTTTGTTTCAAATTACATTTCATCTTCTTCCAAGAGATTCAGATTACAACTTCATCACATTCAGTGTCTGTACTAGAGTCTCAAGGAAGATACTTCACAGCAGGAATCTGGAAATGGTAGACTACAGCCACACAGAATTGCTGTGGATCGCATGGGCCTGATGAACCCTAGCTGAAAATGGTAAACCCAGGACTCCTGTGAAGCATCCCTGGGTTTCAAAAATTTTTCAGTGATTCTTTGGATCTGGAGAAGTAAAAGATTACCTCCGCTCAGATTCTGAAACATCGTCTTTAATTTACTGGGAAGTAAAAGCTTCTATCTGGGACAAAAAAATAGGGGGAAGTTGAAAAAGGCATTTTTCCTTTGGCAGGTACCGGGCATCCTGGGTGCTATGAAGAACGGTCTAGCAGCAGGAGAGTTTTCATCTCTCTCTCAAAATCAGCAAAATTAAGCCCAGTGATATAAATTGTAGTCTTGGTGATGGGTGAACTTTACCAAGCCTCTGTGCAAGATGTGCCCTTACGCTTTCCAAGTCTGGTTGTCTTGGGTTTTTTTTTTCCCAGCTGTGAAGCAGAAACAACCAAATTTAGCTACCTCCCTCATGCCATATTGTTAGGAGCTGAGATAAACTGATATTGCACCTTTTCACAAACCCCTCCCCCCAAAAAAATTATTTTAATTTCTTGATTACATAGCTTTCCCTTTTATTTTGTTCTTGATCTGTGGAGAATGTGGCAATTACCTTTATATCCCAGAGAAATAAGGAGATAACGGGATTCAAAACACTCAGTCCCCAAATCACACACCTTCCCAGTTAGTGCCCCATGTCCAAACAATATTTGATACCTTCTTCCATTGCAGCCAAGTGGATTTTGCCAGGACCTCTGGGTCAGGAAATTCCACATAATATTTACAGTAAAGAATATGCGCAAGGAGAAGGATGGTGAGGTATATTTATTTAAGCTCTAGCCCATTTTAATTTCCAGGATTTTGTCTACATGCTTTACTGAGCCTCTGCTCAGAAATTAGGCTGCTCTCTTTAAACCTTATACCCTGTTTTGGCTTTGAAGCTGTTTCAAAAGCTGGCAGCTTGGATGTGGCACAGCCATGCGGGCATATTTTAAAGTGTCAGATCTAATACTAAGCTTTTCAGTGTTGGAAAAGAAATGTAATTTGCTTTGAGGGCTGGACTTATTATTGAAAAAAATTGTTGTAATCCAAATTTTTCATTAAATCTCTCTCCTTCCCTCCTTTCTATTGCTCTCTCTCTCTCTGTATCCCACACATATGAACTCATACACACTTATACTCAGAGGTACATTCATACTTCATTATTTTTTTCTCCCAGCTCTTCTTATAACAGAAAAAGAATTGATATTTGTGATATCAGTGGCAAGTTGACATAAATAAGTCATTAAAAAGAAGACAGTAATTATGAAATCTTCTAGATGTTCTTTCACTATTTGCTAGATTTCAAAACTAAACTAGCCCACTTCACTGCTTAAGCATAAGCCAGGTTATGGTAAAATCCTAACCCAATAATCCAAATGCATAAAACTTTGTATTTTGGAGAAAACAAACTGTTGATCATGCATTCTGTGCCCAACTCTTATGCAGTCAGAAAATGAAATAGTATTATTTTATGATGCACCTTGAAGATGAAGGATAAGAGGGGAGAAAAAAAATAAAGGAAAAAAATCCCTGTATCCAAAAGAAAGTTTATTTAGAATTCTGGTTCTGTAATTTGCCCTTTACTTCAGTGTTTTAGGACCCTTAGGAAAAAGGATAGAGTTAAAAAGTTGTGGAAAAGTTCCACCTCTAGCATTACAGAATGCACAGTTAAACGTTTCTCTAAAGGAGTTACTCCAGCCACTGGCATGACGTTTATTCAGCTCTGCCATGTAATCAGGTACTGTGTCAATGTTAAAGCAGTAAGATCTTTTAACACATCTGTCTGCTTAGCTCTGGGACCCTGTATTAAGGTTCTCCAATGCAATGCTATTGATGAACAGCTGGTGGCAGGAGGATCATGTTTTTCAAACTAGTCTATAATGATCTGCATTTCAGATGAGTTTGGATGTCATGTCAAAAGCTGTAGAGTGGACCATAGCCACCAAGGAAAGATCACTAACCACATAGTTTCTTGTCCAAATATCTGGTCGAGGAATGTATATACACATCTACATGTGCAAATATATATATTCCTCCTTTATCACTTGGTTTGCTTATACCAAGCTAACACACTCCTTTTTAGTACATTGTTTGGCACAAAGTTGACATATTTGCCCATTACCATGGAGAAAAGCCAGACAAGTAGAAATGCCATTGTCTTAGGACTTTTTTTTTTTTTTTTAATAGCAAGATAAAAATTGCTTCTTTTCACTTTAATTATGAAAGGATTCAGCAGCTGAGAATCCCTAAGAAAGCAAAGAACACACATGACTATTTCACCAGCATTGGTCTTACTTTGCTTTCAACAAATCACTGTAAGGGCAGCTATAAGAGTAAGGTTGGACATCAGAATGTTTGAGAGAATCACTCATATAAATAAATATGTAAACAGCTTTCCAAAGTGGAGAAGAAGGGGAAATGTCTTGAACAGGTACTTTCTCTAAAAGTTAAATTAATTCTACTTAACATGATTGTAATATTTTAACCAGGATGAATACTTGTTCCTTTGTTTTATTTTCTTTATTTTCTTACAACTAAAAGAAAAAAATAAAGAGCTAGGTGATTTAATTCTGTCTTACGGCTTCAAAACTATATGTACTAATTTTATTAATAACTGATTTTTATTAATCATCAAATTAACACTCATTAATCAATGCATATTTTAAAGCTATGGGGTAGGTTTTTTCAAAGTGTAAATTTAATTCTTAGAGAAAAGCAAAAGTGCTGAAAAGAAAACCCTAAATCTGTTTGTCTGTAGATAATAGTAGCAAGAAAAACATCTTGTTAACAGCCTCTGTCTTGACAAAGTTTAGTACCAAATTCAGTGTCCGTGGATGCTGACACTTTATAGTTTGTTAATGAGAGAAAAAAAATCTGTGTCTCAAATTGTCATCAGGTATCTTCTTGAACGATCAACGTATTTTAATACTTATTCCCAAGGAGAAATGCATTCGTCTTCCAGGGGTATGAAAATTAGCTAAGAAGTCTATGAGTTAAGGTCATATAATGTGTTTGATGTCTTTTGCTTAAAATTTCTCTCTCTGTCTCTCTCCAAATGTGCATACATGTTTATATATACAAACACAAACATTTATTCTGCATGTTTATGTATGCATATGTGTACACAAATATACATTTATGTGTGTGTGTGTGTGTGCGTGTGTGTGTTTGAATACATACAGATGGAGAAAATCTGGATCAGAAATAACTATTATATTCTGAGTATTGCTCAGAGTAAAGCTACCAGACAGCTTCATTTCTTGTTTCTATATCCATGTGCTTATCTATGTGCATTTGCATGTGTACATGTGTGTACAAACAAGAATCTGATTAGAGCTTTGTTCACTCTTGCTTACAACTGAATTAGGTGGGTCTTAAGGAGTAAAAAAAGCAGCAATTAACTCAGGGGTCCACTTATGGGTCTTGATCAATAGGATTATGTTATAAAATGTAAAGAAAATATTTATTTTCCACGTGGACAAGAGCTTCTTCTTTGTTTTTAAATACTCTCATTTTTGCATTCGTTTTCACCTTGCCCTTCATATTCTGTCTACATTGTCTGCTTAGACCACATATGAAAATGTTAGCCAATGCTGTGACTATATGTACCACATAAAACGTGCTCCTGTTAAACTAAAGGCATCCCTTCAGCTTTGGACAAAATTCCTCATCAAATAAAAATCATTTTAGCTATATCTGTGTACACTAGCCATATGGCTGTTTCTTGTTTTGATATTACAGTACTATTATGATATTAATGTGCATATAGTAGTTTTTTCTTAAAAAATGGAGAAACCAAGCTGTACGCAAATTTCAAAGCTCAGTTGTCAATTTATGTCTGAAATCCATGTTTTAAATACTGCAATAACTTTAATAATTATTATTTGAAATGGCACCATTTTGCTTGGGTATGATTTGTGTTTACCATTTAGTCTATTTACCAGAGCAAGTGCATTCTGATTTTGACTTTAAAACTTCAGTTAAGCAATTTATCCTAAGCTTTTGCAAAGATCCTCCTTTTAAAATGACTAAGACAAAGCTTTAGATTTTTTGGAGGACTGGAAATACATACATGGTCATTTTCACATTTTAACTGATTTACTTGAGAAAAGAAAGGCTTGGAAATGCTTCTGCACAAATATAAGTGCTTCCTCCATTCTCATGCCTGTCCCATTTGAGAATAACTAATAACAAAAACTGTTTCTTAACAACCGATGGTGTACTTAACGCTGGCAGAAGTATGTGTCTTCCATGGATTTATGTTGAGAAATGTCAATATTAAAGCATTTGTGACAGCTCTTATCTCTGCTCTGCTGGTCTGCACGTATATTAAAAGCTGAAAGCTAACTTACTTTTTCTTACTTTATGTCTGTTTTTGCAGCTCAGACCATTCAACCATCACAACAAAGTCACAGAGACACATGGTGGATGTTATTAAGGGAATCATAAAATTTTGGCCATTTACCTAAAATGAACCAACACATTAACACATTGATCATTAAAAAAAACAAAATCAAACCTTTAGCAAAAATAAAAATAAATAACCCCTAAGAATACACTGGTTCAGATCGGGGATAATTCTGTAATGGTGATCATGAAATATACCTAAGCAGTCCAAGATAGCAATAATTGAATTGCATGCAAGGTGCAACTTCCCTGAGAAATGTCTGTAAAAGTGGTTGGTCCTATAGAAGGTTAAACTCATCCTGCAAGCTAGGCTACCATTCACTGCTTTAGCAATGACTGCTACTGTGATAGTGTATTCTGGAAAATAAAATCAATTAATCAAAATTAAAATGCCTTTGAAAACATTTCTGACTGTCCAAAAGCAGAGCTGTGGTAGAAAACTCAGCTGTGTTTGTCACTATGGATGAGTGAACCTGCTTTTCTACACATCCATAGATGTTCATAAATATCAGAAGCAGAAGTTTCTGGTGAAGGAGGGTATATTTAGTTTAGATCTAAGGAAGAATTTTCTTTTTACAACGAGTGTGGTGAGGCACTAGCACAGGTCACTGTGACTGCGCCAGGATCCCTGGCAGTGTTCAAGGCCAGGTTGGATGGGCTTTGGGCACCCTGGGCTAGTGGTGGGTGTCCCTGCCCATGGCAGGGGGGCTGGAACTAGATGGGCTTTGAAGTCCTTTCCAACTCAAACTACTCTATGTTTCTATGGTTCTATGAATGTGAACTGACAAGGGATGGCAACCACGTGGCCCTGTCTTGTCACCATGTATTGATTAAAGCAATAACAGTAATTTCCACTCCTACAGGCTTTTATTCAAGGACTTTTGCAAGCTTTAATTTGTTAGCCTGTATAACAGCTCTGTGAGGGTGCCTGTGTGATAATAAGCCCGGATCAAGTTCTGTCACTGTTGCCATTCTCTTCCTCTATCTCTTACTCTTGATGGCTAATTTAAAGTGTGGTTCTGCACCACTTACTCTGACTAAGAAATATTTAGTCATACAGGTATTCATCTTTAGGTAACATCAAGGATATCTGTGTCTGGCAGGCACAGAGCTTCTAATCTTAAGGTCTAAACTGGCTTCCCTCAGGTAGAAACCTCATCTAGGGCCTCTGTGCCCCTGAACCACATCACCCAAGCGCAGATAAAACAGCTCCCTTCTGCTTTCACTGTGAAGCACTTATGCTAAGAACTTGTTTACTTTTGTACTGTTTCTACATCTGCCTGGGAACACTGTGTGATACCACAAAAACAATGCTACAGAATTGATATCAATGTCATTTCTTCATGAGATGTTTCAATACAAATTATATTAAGGTATTATGCAAAACAATAGAGGCATATCTATAACATTAAAATGAAGGTGATGTTTTCAACCTTGCTTTGTTGTTATGCAACAAATAAAATAGAGGCTGATTTATTACAGTGCACTGTGTGGGGCTTGTATCCCAATCATTTGTACTACTTCATCCCCCACAGCTCTTTACATGCAGCGACTTCCTATCTTCCTCCTCTCTGTTTTCTCTAATTCAGAAGAAGGACATGGTCATCCCTGACAGCAGCAATTTTTAAGTCTGAAAAGGATCATTCTACTATTTATTATTAGACAGGTTAGATTTAATTTTGGATAGCGCTCACTAGGTTAGTATTTGCTAGATATTCTCACCTTCAGAAAAGATGAAAACTCAGAGGCAAAAAACAAGGAAGTTTCTAGAAAACCCATTTGTAATCTCTACTGCTGGAATAAAACCTCAGTTAGGTTATTTCAAAAAAATCTACAGTCTTTCTCACTATCCAAAACAACTTTCAAAATGTTATCCCAAGAATAAAAGGGATAGAATCAGAAAATACCTGTTATTAGTAGAGTTAGAGTACATTTAAAATCCTCAGCATGGTAAGGATGTACTCTTTTTATTGAACTGATTAAACCAGTTTGGGACAGAAACTGCAATACTTCAGTTCTAACAACTCATAAGATTGTTTAAAACAATCCCAAAAACCTCCTTTGCATTAGTTGTCTGAGGAGTCCTTCCCAGTTATCTTTCAGCAGGATCTCTACAAGTAAATCAGTGTGTAAGGGAGAGAACTCAGAATTTCTCCTCAATCCTCTTCAGATTGTCATTGGCACATTAGGCTGTGATGTTCACATAGGTTGATGGATGAGAATGAAAGTTCTTCTGATTACTCATGGCCATCTACATGATCTTCATGCTTGCTGAATGACTGTCTGTTTGACCACTCTTCCCATTGGTCCCGTTTTTCTGTGCACCTCAGTGCCCTGGCACGGAATACCAATTTCAAAGGACCTGGTGCTGTAGTGTCTGAGCAAGTCAGTAATAATGTACATAATTTTAGTGGTTCTGGCAATCAAGCAGGTAAAACTATGTCCTACATATGTACATCTAAGGTGGCTCCCTGTCAATGAGCTACAAGAAGTTAAATTCTACAATGCCGGAGGAAAAAAAATAATCTTAATTCACATTTTTTCCACAAAACACCTTCCCTCAAGACATTTGTTTCCCTTTCACAGAATAATAGAATCATAGAATGTTAGGGGTTGGAAAGGACCTTGAAAGATCATCTAGTCCAACCCCCCTGTCAGAGCAGGATCACCTAGATTAGGTCACTCACACAGGAAGGCATCCATGCAGGTTTTGAATGTCTCCCGAGAAGGAGACTCCACAACTTCTCTGGGCAGTCTGTCCCAGTGCTCCATCACCCTCACAGTGAAAACATTTCTCCTTATATTCACATGGAATTACCTCTGTTCCAGCTTGCGCCCGTTGCCCCTTATCCTATTGCTGGTTATCAATGAGAAGAGCCTGGCTCCATCCTCCTGACTCTCACCCTTTACATTAATAAGGTCACCCCTCAGTCTCCACTTCTCCAAGCCAGAGGCCCAGCTCCCTCAGCCTTTCCTCATAAGGAAGGTGTTCCACTCCCTTTTCTTTTTAATAGTAATGGGAACTGTGGAGCTCAGATCCGCTTAGGTAGCTGTTTGTGTTGAGTGACTGTTCTATGGGTATGTAAAAACACACTTATTCCTCGAGCACTGAGGGCTGTAGTGCACCTACTTAAAGAAATGTAAAGGATGAATTATCATTTGCAAGGTATTATGGTATGGAGATATGTGCTAAATATCATATTACTATTTTATAAGTCATAATTTTGTTTAAATCAATGAGTAATACTGCATTTCTTATAGGAAAAAGATGTCATTATCACATGTCGATGGTGAAGTATTGTAAAAAAAAAAAAAAAGTCGTAGCAACATAGCCACAAACCTAACAGTATTTTCAATATTTCTGAAGAATCTGAAAAATATGGGAACTGGAAAAAAAAATGTAGATAAGTTGGCACACCTAAATAACTACAGACTATAGTTGGTTTTCCTCTCCTCTCCTCTCCTCTCCTCTCCTCTCCTCTCCTCTCCTCTCCTCTCCTCTCCTCTCCTCTCCTCTCCTCTCCTCTCCTCTCCTCTCCTCTCCTCTCCTCTCCTCTCCTCTCCTCTCCTCTCCTCCTAAACACTTCAGCAGTATGTGTATCAAATAAAGAATATCTCACGTTTGTTCACCCCTTGCATGCACACATGCACGCTCGCACTCACACACAACTCTCACACACATAAAAATAAATAGACTTTCTTATACAAAAAGTGTTCAAGGAAAAAGCTGTGCTTGCCTGAAGCAGAGGCCAGATGCTTTGACTTCCAGCTTTCTTCCATCAAAGCTGCGCAGTTTCGAAATTAAAATCTACAGCAATAATGAAACATATTAAAATGCATGCAAAGTCTTGAGGGCTTATAATATGCTAAAAACTGGCAATGCATGTTTACATCCATATATCAACTTGGATGTGCTGAAAAGATTTAAAGTGTAAAATATGCAAATATGTGTCATATTGTCACACTTGGTCTCCCTAATGGAACTCCCTTTCATCTCAACTCTCCTTAATTTCATGAATATTGCATGCCCCTCACACCTTTTACTCCTGCTGTTGCTAGGCTGAGAAGATTATGAAAATATGTTAATAGTAACTTTCATCAAATAAAAGTTGCAATATTCTAAATAATAAAAAAATGTATTTTAAAATACAAATGGTTGAGGGTTTTTAAGCTATTTTATTTTCCACTGGAAGCTCAGATAACTACTGGCCAATTAAAGTAATAAGGAAAAAGCAGGGAAATTATAGAAACATTTGCATGTAAATTGGTGAATTCATAAAATATTTATGTTCATGTGTCCACATATGTGTATGTGTGCATATGAACATGATAAATATCTTGGTAGATGTATCTGGACAAAGAACCTGGGGAGGATTTCAGTTCTGCCATAATTTTGTTCAGGCATCATTTTCTCTGTATTTTATTTGATGTACAATGTCTGCTAAGCCTTGTAAAGGCCTACTTACTCTGTATAAGTAAATTTAAAATTTTCCTCGTATTCATTATGTAGCTCCATTCTTACAAAGTTTTCAAAGAACAGTGTTTTGATGAACAGAGCTCTTCAGAGATTTGAGGACAAAAAAAATCAGAGCTAAATTATAATTTTAAAAAGAAATTTTGAAATGTTTTTTGTTTTGTTTTGTTTTTATTTTTAACTGTAATCATTATTTCCATTGGATTGTCTATTTATTCTTGTCATTTGAATAATTATTTTGAGTTAATGTTTCCAATTAATTAATTAAATTAATTAATTATTAATTAATAAATTAAAAATTGGAGAGGAGAGGAGAGGAGAGGAGAGGAGAGGAGAGGAGAGGAGAGGAGAGGAGAGGGAAGAGACAATTACAGCTGGCCCCAGAGGGAAATGTATTAACTGCTGGGAGAAAAGAGGAAAAGCCAGATGCAGAGGTGGATGTTGGCATGATTGTTGATGTGGCACTTACTATGCTGTCAGCGGCACATCTGTTCTGGGTGCCCCTTCCAGCAGATGTGCTGAGGAAAATGCCTGGACCCCAGCTGGCTTTGGTGATGGTGTGTGTTCATCCCCATGGCAGGAGATGAGTGCCTGAGAATACCCTCCCCATGTAAAACCAGAGCGTCACACTAGACATCTTCCCCTTCATAGCATGCATGCGGATACACTTTTGAAATCTAACAATTCATAACAATGTCATCTACAGTAGGTTAATTTGGAAAAGAGAAAAATCTCTGTCCGATTATGTGTCCTTTATTTTAAATAGAGGAAAATAAAGAGGAAAGTTTTGCAACTGTGTCTGCTGCAACCTTCCTACAGAAACAGAACTCTCACATGAAAAGTGCCTTCTTTCCAAGAAGTTGCCACTCCATCTCAGTTCATGCATCCATACATTAAGCTGAGGCAAACTTTGACAGAAAAACAGGCAGAGGTTTAATTCTATCAAACACCTTTTTGAAACACCTCCCTACTTCATCACAGCAGTACCATGGTTGCTGTCGACAGATGGCATGGTGAAACCTCTCTGTAATAATCATGTAACTTTCTAAAACTGTTCCTTTTATTATCTGTCCTAAGCTCATCTATTTTTAACTGCTGAGATTTATTATAAATGGAATAGCACAGCTTATAAGGTCGGGTAACCCTTGATTACAGCTACTGTAAATCAACCTAGATTCATTTTAATGAGACACTTTTTATTTTTTTTTTTTTAAGAGTTTCTCAAAGAACAAACTTTTTCATTGATCAGGTTGTTGTTTCTTTTTCCCACAGATTTCAATCAATGAATTTTCATTGTTTATTTCCAGAAACTAAGAGGTTTAGATTTTTGGGTTTGTGTTTTGTGTTTTGGTTTTTTTATTTTTTGCAGGACCACTGGAAATATAAACAGAGCTTTGGGTGTTATGAACTAAGTGTTGAAAGCATTTTAAACACTTCTGTTGCACATTAAGTGGTGTTTAGGTCAACTCATAAATATCCCATCAAGCAAAGCTTTAGCTATCTCAGGTCAGCTGTACTAAAGATCCTCAAAACACATGTGCAGATATATAGTATTGCCCAAACACTGTACAGATAGCTCACTATTGAGCTCCATCAAAAGCCCAGATAGTCACTGTGTCTGTTCTTAAGTTCCCTCACTTTCCAGCAGGAACCCAGCTGTGACACTGCCTACTGGAATGACACAGTTGAACACAGACTTAACCCCAGGACCCCACATTCAAACAGAGTTTCTATTACTGACCAGTAGGATCATGTCTGACCCTCAAGCTCTCTTTGCTCCTATGTATCCTACAGTTGTGGCTAAAAAGCAGGTCTGTGTAAACTGAAGAAACAAAGAGTAGAGTTTCTCCCTCACCGATCTACCATTTCAAATCCCTGCATTTGAGGGTCGGCACTGCTGGTTTGAATTTCCCCGTGTTGCTGTAACCTGCAGTCCATATCTGGTGTTCTAGTTGAATGTAAACTACTGACACAGTAAGCAAAAAGTGCCTGCCTCTTTCTCTCCCTATTAATGCCATCTTCTGTTTATCTGTATGCAGCAAATTCGACATTTGAAAATATGTGTGATTAGATGGTATGTGTATTCCTTTAAGAGACTTTATTTCTTAGCAAGGCTTCTGAAGAGTCTATTTCTTTTAATTTTTCATAAAGTGTAGCTTATGAAAAATTTAAATGAAATCATTTAGTAGTGATTGCTCCATAAACACAACATGAACTCCTTTAAAATTCCAATTATATAGGAGCTCACCTTTTTAAGTGGTTCTGAATGAGAATAGCTAAGTGCAACCACAGTCCTTTCAGATGGATGGGATGTAAAACCAAGGGCTTCACCATTTTTGTCCATCAGAAATCTATGGTTTTCCCCCCACCCCCATGCAAGTACAAGGTGGATAGCCAGATGATCTGGCTAAATTCCAAATGGAATAATTACATTCTAACTACTCAAAATGCTCCCTTTGGTTTCAGTTTCAGGCAATATTCTTCTTTGCTTCCTCCCCTCTGACGATGCGCTTTGCTGTTGCCCACTGTTAAACAGCTGCCACATTCCATCCTGGAGTTAGTGGCATTTTTCTGGTTGTTAAAATAATAATAGACTAGTATTTACTCTCTTAGAGGAGAGTATAGGAGAGAAAGTGAATACTTTATAGGCTGAAAAAAGACAGATATAAAGGTATGGTGTCATAGTCGCTATGAGGGATATTTACTGAGATGTGCATTAAGACAGTTCCATCAGAGCAAATAAAACTGATAATTTACACCCTTAAGAAAACAATTTCAAATTAATGAAGAGATAGAGAAATACAGGCGTGATCTTTATGAAATATAAATTGGGATCAATTCCATCAAGATAAAACAGTTTAACAAATGGTAAGCATGATCAAAAGCACACCCTTTGACTTTACTGCTGTCAGGGAGGAGACTCTCCTACTTCAGTTATGGACTTTACTTTGGGTTTTTTTGTGAAAGAAGAAACTTGCTTGACTGCAGAAGCAAATTTCAACTTAACATTGAAAACCTATTTTAATAGCATTGAACATTTCAAATCAGAAATTATGTGCTTTTAAACACAAACTTGCAGAAAATTTTCAACATAAATATTTCTGAATTTGAACACAAATGTGTGCTTTCTATGGGTCTAAGAGTGTACTCAGTAGCACATCTTTTATCTTGCTTTTTCAGTGCATTCTGTGCTCCTGAGAATAATTGCCCTTTTACTAACATGTATATAAAGAGAAAATGCTTGTCGGAATTTTTGTACTAAAAGAAACAAAAAGGAGATAAATAATGCCAGCTCAGATTTAGCAAATATACTTACAAACACATTTTTCTGTTATTCAATGAACATGATTTTTAACATATATTTCCTGCTATAGCATAAGCCTGTTACCTCCTGCTCCTCATGGACTGGGGAGAATAATTCATTCCTCCTCCCTTTACAATGTCCCTTTACATATTTGTAGACAGATATTTTATGTCTCCCCTCAATCTCCTTTTTGCCAGAATGAACATGACCAGCTCCGTTAACCTTTCCTCAACCTGGCAGCATTATTTTCCAGTCCTTTTTATGATTCTCTTGCTCTTCTCTGAATCCATTCCAATCAGTCTTTTCTTTTTGAAATATGGTGTACAATATTCCAGCATGGCATTAGCTTCCGAGAAAATAGAGAGGGGAAAAGAGAGTGAAAAAGAGGGACGTGTCAACATTTGCAAGTTCAAAAGTGAAGTTCACTGTAATTTAACTGCATATGCTCAACATGTCTGACAAATTCAGGACTTACTGTTCATGAAAATTGAATAGATGTGATCAAAATCAGCATGGTGGCAAGTGACATTTTAACTATGTCACTTTTTTTCCACTACCCAATCTACATAATGTTTCTAATAAGACACATGAATTTTCGATTGCACAAAGACTTACATACATGACTGAATAGCTATGTTCATCTTCCTGGGACTATTGCCTCCAGCATGTGAGAAAGCCTGTGAGTGCTCCTCAACCATTGTAAGGTCCAAGTACTGGATGTAATTGTAGTGAAAACGTTATTTTCCTTGTATCCTCCTGATGACCTCTTACTGTACTGCTTTATATACAGTATTCCCTGAAATTGTGTTTACATAGTGTGGTTAATGCTTTTACATGTTATTTACCTTTGAAAGTTTCTTTTCAATGATTTCATGCCATTCCTCCTCATATCAAGACTGTATTGTATTTTCTTTGCAGCTGAGAACCTTGGATATTAATTATCTCTAGAGAAAGCTAATAAATTCTCTTTCCCAAGTTGCTAGCTAAAGCACAGGACCTCAGGGAAGTTGTCTGTGAACTTCACACTGTTTGACAGCAAGTGTCAGACAGTCAAGTCGGGTCCACAATTCTAGGCACAGATTAGATAATTGTGTGGGCAAATGTCAAACGATAGCTGTGTGTGTACATAATTATTCAATCTGCACATGTAACCCTCTTAATGCTTGCAAATTAAGCACGCAACTTCATCTACAAGTTAGTTGAATGTGTTTTCACACTCATCTAGATGAAAAAGCATGTATGCATCCAGACTGTAATAATAATACTATTGTTATGATTCTACTCTCACTTGTGAGATTCTAGATTGCATCTTCTCATTTCATGACAATTCTCATAAACTATATGAAAGGCTTTTTAAGGCTGAGTAGAATAATCAGGAGCTCTGCCTTTAGTTTCTTTCTCTCCATTTTAGTTGTGGTATGAAAACAGAAAGTAGAATCCTGTTTAAGATGTGATTGAAGCCACCACCTGTTAAACTATTTGCTTCTTTCTGTATTGTCTGGCCTAAGCCAGAAGAAAATTAAAATATATATTTATGCTATGAGCTGAGGTTTAAGTTATTAAACCCCCCAAATCAATGTATTCATACTTTTTTTCTTTGCTTTCCGTAATCCTCTCTGCTGGACCTATGAAAATAGATCAGAACATTTCAGTTTCTGTTTACACTTGTAATCCCCACCTCATTCTCATTCAGAGCACTCAAAGACATGCTGATGGAAAGCCCATTGAAGTCGACAGAAAGATTTCCTTTGACACAGGTGATCTCTGGATCAGGATGTAAGTTCCCCACACTGCCAGGGATTCATTCTCCTTCTTCTCCAGAACAATAGAAAAATAATTTTTCATTTGCTTTTGGGGCAGACAAGAAGATTTAAATACATTGAGGTTTAATGCTAATTAGCAGAGTTCCAAAGAAGGTAAAATTACTGACCTGCAGTTTCATTGATACACTTCCTTCAAATCCCAGAATGTAACTGCCCTTTCCAAGTTCACCTGGACCTTCTGAATGAGTTTTCAATGGTAGTTGCTTGCTAAAGGCTCCCTTACATTTCTTTTGGCAGGCACTTTAACAGTGTATATTAAATTTCATCAGGCCTTGCTGATTTGACAGTGTTCAGGTTATCCCAATATTCTTTAACCCCGGCTATCCTAATTCTGCCTTGTGACCTCTTTCTTCCCTTGTTAACTATCACTGCCTTAAGTACCTTGTTAATATCAGCCTTTTCAGTGAAAGCTAAAGCAACACACCCATTAAGCATTTCAGCCTTCCCCTTCTCTATTATCTGCTTCTTCCCCCTCTGCTGAGTAGCAGACTTAACATTTTCTTTTGTCCAGCCTTCATTTCTTTGACTTTCCGAAAACTTTTCCTTGATCCATTTTACATCCTTTGCTAATAATACCTCATTTTTTTGCCTTTGACTTTCTGACTTCTGCTCTTACATGTCCTTACTTTTCTCCTATAAGGGACCTGGTGTCAGAGACTGTGAACCAATTTCCACTGTGCTGTCTCACATTTGAATGGAATGTTAAATATTTAAACAGCAAAGTTCTTCTTGTGGTTGTTAAATCAGTATTAAGTGATAGCCAGAGTGAGTATTCAGGGAATAGAAGGGTCCTCTGAATTACAGTCTCAGGTAAATTGCATTGGGACCTAAAGGCTTTCTAAAAGGAAGATATTGTGCTAAACTTTTGTTGTTGTTGTTGTTTTTTTTACTTTTCTTTGTCTTTTTCTCTACAGACAACCTCAGCATCAGCTTCTCTGCTCCTTCATAAATAATAAAAAAGTAATTTTTAGTTTACTTTTGTGCTAAAATAATGTAATAGAAAACAACATGCAAATAAATAATTTTAGGTTTTTTCATTCTCACAATTTTTAATTGGATTTTTACAGCCTTTGTTGAGATATTGAAAACTTTAAAAATGATAAGAAATGTAATTTGGAAAGGCTTTGGCTGTCCCCAAAAAAGTTGTGATTTCCACTTCAGGGAGAGAGATAAAATATTTCATGCTCTTTTAAGTTTAGACTCTCATATTTAAAATACCAAAAATGTTTCTGCAAAACATCTATTTATTTATTTATTTATTTATTTGCTTGTACTAAAAAATTACCCAAGAAATAGAAAGCTGAAACAAACTGTTTCCCACAGTTCTAGAGGGAAATAAGTAGTTTTCTCTTCAAAGACTTGGTTTACAAGCCTTTGAAAATTAAGAGCAGTGAGGGATACAGCCTTTTGCCTTCATATTACAAGCTTTTTAGTTAGTAATGACTTAACCCAAGACAAAGATAGCAGCTTTTGCTTGCTGTACCCCCACACTTTCACAATTAAACATAGAGATGCTAGTGAGTACGGGATTGTTTTGACTTGTTATAGTAATCAGCTTCAACTTATTTGCACCAATAATTCTATTTATAAGTCAATTTGTGTCTTCCAATGGTTGCTGAGATGGAAAGAGCAAAAGATATTCATCGTTTTAGCAGTATATAGAGCTGAGCATCACATCGCTCCTCTCTAAACTCTAAATGACAGAGATAGATACTGTAATGGAAACTTTTAAGTAGAAATCTCTATGGCCTCAAATCCATGAAGATAACCTTTTTTTTTAGGTTTTGCATGGGTTCTGAGGTAACATAAAACAATTTTTTTCCTTCCATTAGTCTAGACCTACAAATATTTTAGAAGTTTCTGGTGCAAGACCAATAGATGAAGCATGTGGTTGACACTACCTCAATTAAGGAGGCCATTGTCACATCTGGATTGATGTGCTCTTTCTACCAGATTTGTAATGATATTTTAATGCCTAAGGCTATAAATAAATTACTAAAATTTCTGAGCATGTTAAGAATCTAATTTCTCTTAAAATAAATTCATTGAAAAATCTCACAAAATTTACAATGGATTTCTTTATCAATATGATACTAATTATGTTTTCAATATCATACACAGTACAAGAGGACACTTTACCTCTTGGGAAGTCTGAGTAAAGAATCTAGCATCCTGAAAGGTATTTACAACCCACTAAAGTGGATAATGGCCCCTATTCACACATTCACAAGTCAGAAATCCAGTGCCTTTTCTCAAATAACTTCCAATTTTTAAGATAACAACTACTCTCATAACTATCCTATATCTTTAATATCAAATGGTCTTTGTTATTTGAATCTCTGGATATAGCAACTTTATAAACTGAGTTGTTTTTTCAATGTTCAGTGCAGGGCTGAGTTTCAAGTTGAAGGGATGAAAAAAACTTCTTTCTTGGAAAGACATATAATATTCAGGTGTCACAGCTGTGTTTTACATTGTGTTCTTCCTTCAATTTTCCTCCTCTGCAACTATATTTACTTTGCTTTTCTTTATATCCCAGACAGTAAAAGAACTGATGATACTTAAGAAATGGCTACAGTTCTGTTGTGCTTGTCAAAATTTGCATGACCACTGATTATTGCCAAAGGGCTTTTAGGTTTTATTGGTACAGTTTATTGGCAATCTGATTATGTCAGGTAGAAGCTCATATTCTACTTCACAGAATTACAGCAGTATGTTTGAAAAAAAACATTTACAAGTCTTTGTTTCTCTACATTAAAGATGAGAACAAGATGGAGAAGAAAAATAGATGACCTGAATGCCATTAAAAAAGAAATAATAATAATTAAAAAAAAAACAGTTTAAACACACACACCACCACACCTCTCATCCCCCAAAATAACCCCACAAAAGCAAACAAAACCAACCAACCAACCAAACCTACTGCCAGGAAAATTACTCTGTTTAGCATCATGCCTTTTTTTGTCTTACAGCTGCTTTCCCTGATTCCTTCAGATGTAAGTAAAATGAGACAGATACATAACACAAATGCACTACGTAATATAAAAAATCATATCTATTGAAAACAATTCATCGAAAATTTTGGGTCTGGAACTTCAGATAATTCTTTAAAGGAAAGAGCACAGAAGTCAAACTCATATTTGAATATGGTTATAAGTGTTATCTGTTCTACTTAGATTTTATCTCTTCTGTATCCTAGAAAATGCAATAATTGAGTCTGGCATCTTCTGTAAGGTGGTGTGGGTTAATGGTGATTTATAAGACCAAGAAAAGTAGGGAGCGTGTATATTTGTGTATATATGTGATGAACTTCAGGCTCAGTAAAAGTATATTTTGCTTCACTATTAATGAATGACTACTCATGAAAATATTTAAGAAATCCTGACTGCCAGCATCAAGCACTCTTTCTATACAATTATGTACTTATCTATTCTAATATTAATTTATTTAATCTACAGAATTTATCTGTATTTTTGCTGATAAACTTGCTCACTAAGTGGACCCTCAATGATCTATAGGAGGTCACTGCTTAATATCCTTAATAACACTGCATCTGACAACCTGTGGGATGTCACTAACTTCTGTAATAAATGGACAGAAATCACTCAAGTTTAATACTCCTTAAATGAACACTAATAAGGTTCTTGTTACAACTCCTGAACATGAGCGTGGTTTTAGCAAAGGATGGACTTACAGTCTGGTTGATGAAGTCAAGGTACCTTCATGTTGCTCTTCCCTCTGCTTTGTGGCTGGGTGGGTGGATATGGGCAGATATGATTTTGTGTGCAACGTGGAGACAGATACTCCAGTAGTCCTTTGAAAGGACAAAGTTGGTACAGTTGTCTTTAGACAAAAGAATTACTTAATATCCTTTTCAGATCAATTACAAAATCCCTTACAGAATCTGCATTTTATTACCACTGTATGCATTTTAGATATGTAAATACATGCATACACTTCCCCACAAAAAATGAAGAAAAATAACAAGGCAGGCAATTTCTTTAAAAAGTGGTGTGATTGAAAAACAAAACAAAACAAAAAAAGAAAAAAAAAAAAAGATGTTTGCTTGCAGAAACGTGTAGTTTCTGCTCACTCCTTTTTTTTTTTTTTTCCTAGGTTCACTTTGGCTTTCAGTTTTGACTAACTGTGAATAAGAAATAGTCGAATCAAAACTTCTACTTATGTTGGAATCTTAAGTCAGCCAAGGTTTGGAAACTAGTGAGCCTTAGTACATGGCACTTAGAGTGGGCTCAGAAGAGCTTTTACCAAAATTTCTCCCAGCTCTTAAATATCTTTATGTTTTTATTTCTTATGGTTTCTACTGTGGTTTACCAACTGCTCTGAATGCTTTCAAGTTATAGTCCCTCTCTCCACTAAAGATTTCCCTTACCATGAAACTACTAGTCTGATACCTACTGGAGTTATCTTCCCTTTTCATATTCCCTTCATCCTGCGTAGTTTCATTATCCACTCCCCCATTCCTATTCATATTCCACCATATAAACTACTGCCTACATCTGTGCTTTTGTTCATTTAGAGTATTTATACTGTTGTCCCTTTTTAAAAATTATTTTATTGTTTTTCTTTCCTCAGTTACGTATCATCAGAGAATTTCTTCTCCTTTGTGTGTATTTTTTTCCTTCCTTTGAGTTGCTAGTACATAAACCAAACACAACTGGTTCTTGTACTGATCCTGTTGTCACAAGGGATACTTGAAATCCTCAGTTGTCCAAAAATTGTGGATACTGCAGTTTTGGCATCTTTCTAAAGAACAAAAAAAGCTTATTTTTGCAGTTTACCAACATTTCATTAAAATACATACATCCTCATATATTTTTTCTCCGTTTTTTTTTTTTTTTATTGTTAAGCTGGCCTTAAACTAAAAGATAACATCCTGCTTTCTTTTTAAAGGTAAGCTGAAAAACTAAAGTGGAAATTAAGTTTGATTTATATGTTGAGTGTGCCCCACCAACCACTCTGTGGGGGAATTCATCATGTGGAAAAGATATAGAAGTACTGAGTGTACTCCTTGTTGAACTCCTACAGCTCTTAGTATGGTGATACCAACTCAGAATACATCAGAGTTGCATTTCAGATACTGCAAAATAAACAGCCCAAAACAGTAAACAGTGTTGCATTGGATCTATTTTACTTTATAGCTAGTGTCATCATCTGTACCTAAAGATGTTCTAGATCAATGTTGATGTTCAGAATTGTCTATTTCAAAAAGGACTTACAAAGATGGCAAAAGACTTGGTTGTCTGAGATTTGCTTGAGAAAGGCAAGTTGTGTTTTGTATGTATGAGTGTGAATGTGTACGAGAAGATGATCTATCTAGCTCTCTTGATGACTATTTCTATAACCTTTCCAAGTATGAAAGTGAGGGAATATTAGTGTAGCCAAACACAAAGCAGCTAAATTACGGTCATAGAGAAGGATGAAAAAGCCGGCATTTTCTATTTTGCAATGCATAAGTTTGCAAGCTCTAATTTGCTATTGCATAAAACTTACTGAACAACAAAAAAGAAAAAAAAAAAAAAAGAAACCACCCCCCCAAAAAAACCCAGAAAAACCTGCCCCAAAGTGAGAACCAAAAATCCTCCCAGACCCCAATCTTGCTACTCAAATGATATTATACTGTATCACTTTGACACCTGTGTATTCTGTCAAGTTTAGCCATCAAACCTAGTCTTTGTATGGACTAACACTGAAATTACTAACACTGGAATTACCTGTTAAGCAGGGAATTAGCTTCATCCCTGAAAGAAGTCATACTCATGGTTTCCATATGACTTCCCCACAAACAATAAAAACACAGCTATTATTCAATTCGACCCCCACTAAAAAAAAAACAAAAACCAAAAAACATTTCTCTATTGACCCCATCCATATGGTTTCAGCTTATCTGCTTTTATATTTGTCCACCACATCATCCCCACCACAGTTTGTAACAGTTTTGTCTAGAAAATTGTCAGCACCTTCATTGGGCTTTTACTTTTGTGTTGTTATTTTCTGGTGTGTCACTGTCTGCTTCACATACTTATAATCCTTCTTCTAATCTCATCACCATTTCAATTTGGAATTCTATCCAAATGTGGGTAGGAGGGAGAAGAATGAAATGACTTCCAAGTCTCTATATGTGAGATTCCTTCTATTACCACTGTGTGCATATGATGTTAGTATGTTTGCATACAGACAGTTTACTAGCCAACACTTTAATATAATTTTCTATTGTCTCCTATTTCTCACTGCTCTGTATTTCACTATCTCATTGTCCTTGAGCTAGCCTGAGCTCCATAGAAGCGCATGTGCTAACACTTTTTCTGACTTATCTGACCACATTAGAAGTATTTTCAGGCAGTTATCAGGATAGGCTGAAGCAGGAGACAGCTTAAGTGTTGTCCACCACTTCATAAAGCTAATATATGCAAACTCCATTTACATAGAGAACCCATGCTGAGGAGGAAGCATGCCCAGTTCACTGGGAATTATCAGAGGATGTAGCTGGTAAGTGGACAAGTGTCACCAAAGCTGTTTTATATATTTTTCTGTTGGCTTGCTTTTTGCACAACGAAATTGTTCTGTAAGTTTTGGAGAAGAGCTAAGCCTGAAGCAGATGAACAGAATAAAAAAATGGAGGTTGAAACTAAAACTCAGAAGAAAAATGAAAACCTTGAGTATATGCACTGTTAGCAGCTTTGTCTACAATACATACAGTAAATACCACCCTGTGCAACTTATCTGAATTAGTGACTTAGGACATTTTATTTTAGCAAGACTGAACATCTTAAGAATCTGTATGAGCTGACATTTTTAATGTACTTGTACTTTTCTGCACAAAGAATGGAACCTTCAGTTCCTCATGCCTCTTCCCCACCCTACCCCCCACAATTCTTTAAAAATATCCACTTGATATTTAAATAAAATAAAATTAGATAAATAAGTTTAGTTGTAATGACAATGTGATGTAGATTGTTTGTGCCAAATTCAAGCTTGGTAGGAAATTATTTTCCTCTTGCTGGAAGAATTATACACTAATTAACCCTCTGGAAATAAGTGTTTAAAATGGAGAGTGCATTAGAAATTTAAAGAAACGTTTTTACATAGCTTATCTTAGTTCATTTTTTTAATGTGTAGAAATGTTTGAGGATTACTTCATTTTTCTTTCTCTCCTCATCCCTCCTCCCTCCTCCTGTCCAACGTAGGCCAAATCCTGCCAGGCAGATTAACACAAACTCAATAGGCCAAATTCCAGTGTGATTTAAATAGGAGGTAAATTGGCAATATAAACAAGCACAATTTACATACTGAGTGTTAAGAGCTGGTTGAAAGAATTGGAGGAAGTCACTCGCAGTGCATATCAGGGTTTTACTAGTCCAGCAGAACCTGGAAACTATGCCACATAGCACTGAATGCCATCTAATGGTATTGTATATATTAATATTAATAAGGTCATTGTTTATAAAGTAATCCAATAAGAGTAGAAAGACAAGAGTAAACTCCAGAGTTTCTCTTTGTTCATTTTCTCATCAGCAGATTGTAGAGAATTCTTCCTATTTTTCTATTAACATGGGTCTTGTCCTATCCAATATTTTTCTTAATGATCTGGATGAGTGTGTTTGTTAAATTTCTAGATGGCATCAGAGCAGGAGGGACATCAACTGTTTTACAGTACATGATTACAGTTCAAAGTGAACTTTAATTTGAGATAGAGCTCAAAGCAAGGAATGATCCTGTAGAGAAGCAAAAAAAAATAAAAAAAAAATACATAAAGCTAACCATTCTGGAACAGAAATCTCTTGCTCAGACAGCAAATCAGCTGGAAGGAAAAAAAAAAAAAAAGTCATGATTTTTTCATGGTTCATTAGATGAATATAGCTAGTGATATGACGTTGCTGTAATAGAGGTAAACATAATTGAAGGTCATTTCCTACAAAACCTATTCAGCTTTGGGCTTCAGCAAGAACTTTGTCCAATTTAAAATCAATCTTTCAAGCTAAATAGGGGAGAAATTAGTGAAACTGGGGGGAAGGCCAGCAATCAGATGCCTAAAAACTATTATCTTAGGAGAAATTTTGAACAGATACTGCTCAGCCTAGGAGCATTGTGAGGGATGACATGATCACAGTCTTCAAAGAAAGTAATAACCTTTATTTTTCATCGTCCTGATACACTGGAAAAGACAGAAAGGTTTTAAAATCCAACAGGGAAAATTTACTTTACATATTAGGAAAAGCTCTTGACAGTGAGGCTAGAGAAGAAATAGAAAAGGTTGTCTGCAGAAGCTGTGCAGTGTCTACCTTTGACAGCCCTCGAGATGAGATTAGAGAAACATCTGTAAGGAGCGACAGTGACAGCCAGCCAGGCGTGGGAACAGAAGGTGGACTTCCATCCTCTGGAGGCCCAAGAGGCCTCCTCCTGCCAGGGGGAAACGTCTCAAATTCCAGGAGATTCTGTGATGTTACGGGCAATGACAAGAAGTCATTGGTGCTATCGCCCGTTTGAATAGCTAAATGGAAGTGCGATGTTGCCTGTGACAAGTTATTTGCTTAGCATTATCGTTCATGGTCCAGTGAGGGTTGAAGAGTGTGTCCTTAAGCAGCCATGATGAATACTTTTATTATCTCTAATCCATATTTTATAGTGACTTATCTCATTCTACAGTGTTACATGCAGGAAAGACAAGACAGACAAGAATATTATAGCCAATATTCATCATGCTTTTTTTTTCATGTGCTTGGAGAATAGTTTCATACTGTAGACAACAGAAAATAATAGTCTCCATCAGAAGTTAAGTCAGATTTTAAGGGGATTGCATCATTGGACAGAGGCGCTTATCTTCTCCTTATGACTAAAGAGGGAACCTGAGATAGAGATGCTTCTGATTTAAGCTCCTGAGTAAATTTAGGAAGGATGGTTCTACTAAGTCAGTTGGAGCTTGGACTAGGACCCATCACACTCCTGACTTAAACAAAATAAGTGATTTTATAAGTTTAACAGAACCGCTTGATTTCTTGTAATACAGACAGACTTTAGCTATGCCAGACAGTTTAATATTATTGCAAAGAGATTTTAAATAGATTTATTAACAGGTTTCTTTATCGGTATTTCTTGCTACTTCTGTCAGCACTAAGGCATGGAGCCCATATGGCCCTGGGAAGATTTTATTTTAATTTTTTTTTTTCATTATGCTGATTATTCTCAAGACAATCATCCAAAAGAAGAACAAGAGATGGTTGATATTTTTCTTTGATTTTTCTTTGGCTAGAACGTCTGTCTACTATTGTAAATTGACTTAAATTCCTTCCATCTGCTGCTGGAAACCTAATATAAATGTAGATTAAAACAAATACATTTCTTGGGGGAAAAATAAAAAAAAAAGAAGAAGAGGGGAAGAACACCCCCTCCAAACCTTTAAACAGTCAGAACCCTAGCACATTTCATAGTGTCCTAGTTATTTTTGTGTCATCTCTCTCCTGTTTACAGAAATATTTCTATTGATACCACTTAGGTTTCTTTGAGACACAAAGACTGCAGTTCTTTAATGAATAATCAGAATGGGATATTTCAAGAACCTCCAAATTCTTTCCAGACTTGCAGACAACTTGAATGAGGCTGTTAGCCAACTTTAAACAGTAGCAGTAGATGGAAGGAAGCCAAGGAGAAGACTTTTAGTGTTGTTGACTAGAATAAGAAAGAAGAAATATTTAGAAGTAGCTGGTTTCGTGGGTTTTTTTTTTTTTTTTAAATTTTTATATTAATATATTTATCTTTCTTACTTTCTGTTAAAAATAATAGCGTGAATGCAAAACCTCAATCCAGGAACAAATCACACTTAGGTAATGTACTTAGTTCTTGGAGTTGCTAGGAATCACAGAATCATAGCATCACAGAATGCTTTGGGTTGGAAGGGATCTTAAAGATCATCTAGTTCCAATCCCCCTGCCATAGGCAGGGACACCCTCCACTAGACCAGGTTGCCCAAAGCTTCATTCAGCCTGGCCTTAAACACTTACATGGATGGAGCTTACACAGCCTCTCTGGGCAACCTGTTCCAGTGCCTCACCACCCTCAAAGAATTTCTTTGTAACTTCTAATCTAAACCTGCCTTCTTTCAGTTTGAAACCATTACCTCTCATCCTATCACTGCACTCCTTGGTGAACGGTCCCTTTCTCAATTTCCTGTAGGACCCCTTTAAGTATTGATAGGCTGTAATTCTCCAGCCTGAACAACCCCAACTCTCTCAGCCTGTCTTCATAGGAAAGGTGCTCCAGTCCCCTGATCACCTTTATGGCCTCTTCTGGGCTCATCCCAACAGTCTTCCCTGTACTGGATGCAGTACTTTAGGTGGGGTCTCAAAAGAGCAGAGTAGAGGGGTAGAATCATCGCCCTCAACCCACTGGCCATGCTGTTCAGTCCAGGACATGATTGACCATCTGAGCTGCTAGCACACACTGATGGCTGATGTTGAGCTTGTCCTTGATCAGTACCCGTAGGTCTTTCTCCTCAGGGTTGCTCTCTATGCATTCTCCCCCCAGCCTGTAATTGAGCCTTGGATTGCACTGACCCACATACAGGACCTTGCACTTGGCCTTGCTGAACTTCATGCAGTTCACATTAGCACATCTCTCCAGTCTGTTAATGTCCCTCTGGATGGCATCCCTTCCATCCAGTGCGTCAACCTCACTACACAGCGTGGTGTCATCAGCAAAGCTGCTAAAGGTGCACTCTATCCCACTGTCCATGTCACCAACAAGGATTTTGAACAGTGCCAGTGCCAGTCCCAGTACTGTCCCCTGAGGAATACCACTTGTCATGGACTTCCACATGGACATTGAGCCATTAACCACAACTCTTTGAATGTGACCATCCAGCCAGTTCCTTATCCACTCAGTGGCCCATCTGTTAAATCCATCTCTCTCCAATTTAACGACAAAGATGCCATGCTGGACACTGTTGAGTGCCTTTCACATTGAAGACTTAACGTATTGTAGATGCAGCTTTTGGTATATAAAATGCAATTTGTATTATAAAAGCTTACTTACTTGCCTTTCCCCCTTTCTGTTTCCTTCTTTTCTGAAACATAAACCTAGTAAGGTATGATTGCTTGAGATTCTGGTTCCTTTTTTGAACTTTGCCATTCTAAGAATTCCTAGCTAATTTTATTCTGTGAAATACGTGTTCTTTTTAATTTATTCTAAATTATCTCTTAACATGTAAGGAAATGCTAATTTAGAGAATTGGTTATAGCTTATGTAGTCTTTCAGCGTGAGGTTGTTCAGTTTAGATCCAGCCCAGACAGTGTGGGGTGAAAGCATCTAATAACTGGTAAGTCTTTGGTAGCCTTTCAGAAAGAAGTTCTCTGTGTTGGATTCCTGGTGGAGATGTGTTCCCATCAACAGCCACAGGTTTGGCACAGAGTGCCAAAACCCCCTTGACAATTTCCACAGAGAAGTTGAGAAGTTGACACTGAGTGAGGGTTGTGTGGTTTGGTTGTGGTATTTTTAATTTTTAATTTTTTTTTCTTCAGAACGTGGCTGATATTTTTTTATATCAGATTGGAGGTCTAAGAGCAACAGCTCATTCTATCACATCTCCCTATGATGTACTGCAACAGTCTTTGGAGAAATGAAAAGGCTGCTGGAATTTAAAGGCAAAAGAAAGCAGCTGTTTTTTTCAATGCCTGCATTGTACAGGTTGAGCCATTGTTTTGCCTGTGTAAACTGAGCACAGGAACAGAGTTTCTGTAGCAGTGGTATGTCCTGATGTAAGGAGAATCAGAGGCAAAAACTCATTTCGGTTTGTAGCTTTTTTCCAAAAGCTAACAACTTCAGCGGTCCAAAAACCAATCTTGAATTTTGTCAGTGTTGTTCTTTCCTGTCCCTTGGTTTTGAGCCATGCATTGTTTTAGCCATTTCTGTTTAATTACATTTGGTTACAAGTAAAGGAAACTCTTTATTTACAGTATCTTTAAGAACTCTAAATTAGACCACAAAATAGATTTAAAGTTTAACTTTTGCCTTCATCTTAATTCAATAAAGGACTGGAAAACAAAATGCTAAATCAGCTTGTTTTTTCTGCTTGAGTAATAAAGGAATCTTGAGTTCCCTATTTGTAATTTTTAAATGACTGTTTGAACCACCTTCCTTTCAGCTAGTCTGTGAGTATACACATATCCGGCTGCTTATGTCAGCTGGAAGTGAGGATGTCATTAAATTTACAAAGTTAATTCTAAATAATAGCAGCATAAATGGTAATTTTTTTTAAAGGTGGGTTAATAACATATAAAAATAACCTTAGCCAAAGAAAAAACAGAAAAGATCCAAAAAAACATAATTAACCTCCAGAATCTATAGAAAACTGGAGTTCAGCTGTTACTCATTCATATGTTCACACTTCTGTGAGAGAAGTAGCAGGGCATCCATATAGATTTCTGAGAAATGGTCAAATACTTGTGGGAAACCTGGTGCTACCAGGTGTCTGTGAGCAGGATATGACTCCAAGTGGTGAGTTCTGAAGGAGATTCCCATTCTGTGGTCATAGCTGAATTGTGGCTGTGTTTTTTGCTGCCACATTTCATGCTCTGTGTTTGCTCAGATTCTGCAGCCCAGTAATGCCAATGCTAATAAGAAGCCATGGGATTTATAGTAGCAACATGCTGGTAACAGGTTGAGGCTTGTATTAAGTGAACTGTGTAAAGCCTCAGGACCTGTCAGACTTGCCTGGACTTGTTGTGGTTGGTCTTGAGCCATTTTAGTTTGTTTTAGTTGTAACAGTACATTGCCACAATGACTACTCTAACTAGTGATTAGCTTTAGCTTAACCTTGTGCAATTATACAGTTTAGCACCTAAAGAATTTACACCATGGCAAGGGTCTAACTAAGAGATAACTTTGCAAGCAAAGCTACAGGCAAGTGAGAAAAGGAAGAATAATAAACCAGACTGTCTCAAAACAAGTAAAACTAACCTCAAAAAAGCCGTGGCTAGGGAGAAAGAAACACTGACTGGTTTTAGCCCACATAAATTGGATGAGGTGCAAGGACTGCAGGTTCTCTGCTAGATGCATAAGTCATCTCCTTGCTAACCCCACTCACCAGAAGCCTCTCTTAAATTAGCACTTCCCAGAGAAACTGCAGTTTGTTCTCCATTCAGATGATTTAACCTGCTCCCAACAGCCTGGACAAGAGCAAGTAGGCTGTCTGCCACTCTGCTTTTGCCTTTTAACAGAACAGAGGAAAGAGTAAGAGTCAATAAAGCATGGACAAAAAAATGTAACAGCTATGTCACTCAGAAGGGTGTCTCCTGTGCAAGAATAATTATGAGACCTTATGTTATTTATTATCTCCATTAATGATTATGAAGTAAGCATAAAATATAAATATAACATTGTTAATCATAAAATGCAGGAGAAAAAAAGGCGCAATAAATAAAAAGGATAGCATTTCATTCAAATTTGTGTGGATTGTCTGTGAGTAAAAAAAAAATCAAACCAACAAAACAAAAAACCAACTCAGTTCAATAAAGCTTAATGGAAGCTGGGAAACCTAGGAAGAAGTAGCATAGTCTGTACCTGCTCAGTGAGGATCCATATCTAGTAAAACTCAAGTCCAAAGAGAGTACGGAGTCTGTGGATGATGTTTAACTGACTAGGAGTTCCTAGGTTAATGATGATTCTCTTCTTGTTGTTCTTTTATTTTATATTTTTCCTCCTTCCAAAGGTGTTAAGGAACAAACGCAGAGCATTCAGAAAGAATATCATTCATAAACTGCAGAGGTTTTGTTGGTTTTTTTTTTTTTTAACTTTGATTGGTGACTTCATTGCAGGCAAAAATTTTCATACAATGAAGAAAAGGGTGTGCTGACTTCTTTACACGGGAAAGGTACACTAAGAGATGCATTAGTCATACCTGGGATTTCAAGTTCAGTTGAAGACTGGTAAAATGTATATATATGGTATGTGAGATGCAGGAAATAAAACTAGGATTAATGTCAGCTGATTTTATCTAACTTTGTAATAGAAGTAGCTGGTGAAATTTAGCTCTCTAGGCTACTACATCAGTCATGGAAGAATCACAAAGCTGCATTGGGTGAATTATCAAATGGGGCATCCACCACAGAATGGAGACAACTGTCCTCTGCCTACCCTTTTGTTACGAAGTAGGAGAGGGAGCCCAGTTACCAGTTTAGGCTAGACATTCCATTTAGATGTCTAATACGCATATGGGAGAAATGTATTCTGAAAAGATACTTTTTGTTTATTTGTTTTGTTTGGTGGGTTTTTTTTTTAAATTCTTTATCTGAAGGAACTAGTATGTAACTGAAGCATTACCTTTTAAAGCTTTTAAAAGAATTTTTGAATTGCATTGTCTTTTCAGGTTTAAACGAAGTTTTAATGAAGCAACACTGGTCTGGAAGTTTTCGTTCTCCTAAGACTGAACAGCTTATTGAACAGAGAAACAGCCTCTTACGGACAGCAGCAACATACCTGGTCCCTAAAATTGCACAGAGATTTTATAACCTCCAGGAAAGATACATGCTCAATCAAAGCATAAGGGGCAGATAAACAGTCAAGAAAAATAGATCTGTATGTATAACCTTTATTTATCATTCCAATTACTGTTAAGGTATGAACATAAAATGCAAAAGGGCAAAGAACCCAGGATCATATTTAGATTGCTTATTTTAGTCCATTGATTTCCAAACTGTACTGTGTACAAGACAAATTTCTTTTAACCCACTCACTGTGAAATGCAAAATTCATAAAGTGAACAAAGGAGAACCTAGTCCTCTGTATAGTTTCATGTTTAGGATACTGTTCTCAAAAGTAAGGAACATTAACTGCTAGTTCAGATTAGTCTGATTAGTCTCCCATTCTCTCAAAGAGCATTTTATTTACAAGAGAACTAAAAAAAAAAAACCAACCAAAATCCAAAACAACAATAAACCAAAGATGTATATAATATAACCAGTATGTGCTGAGATTCGTTTTACTAGTTCTATATGTGAATACAGCACTGAAGACTGCTCAGTCTGAGGTAGATTGGTGCTTTATCCAAAGAAGGCTATGTGCTGCCAGGAGCAGGTGGAACAGAGAGGAAGTGTTCCTAATTGCTTTCTTAGAAGAGAACCCCTAAATTTCAGCCAAATTCCAATTTAGGCAGAATATGCTCAGTGTGACTCTTGTTTTCAGCCTAGAGAAACAAATTTTCCAGGAAATTGTATCTGCAGTTCTCAGTATGGGCTTTTGTATGGGCAGAGGAGGGGAAGGGGAAGCATAGCATTTTGGAGCTGAGTAATTTATTGTTAGATTTTCTTTAGATAAATAGAAGTTTAGTCTCTAGGGACCACAGCCTGGTACATTTCCCAGAACTCACTTGTCCTTGTAGGAGTAATTTAAATAAATAAATGAATGCTAAGTAAAATTTCTTGCAGCACTTTCATACTGAAACAGGGACAACTGTGATGGGTGAGCAGTCAAACATTGCATCATTTAGCAACTCTATGCAGGTTTTCATTGCTGGTTAAATTTCAACTGTATGAGGGCTCCAAGACCTGGATGACAACCATACTCTCACAATAATACTTTTTTCCTAATATATAAAATATATTCAAAATTGTTATGTTTAATTAATATATAGCTATTACTGTCTAAAAGGTTTTTTCTCCTTTATTTTATTTTTACAGCCTGTCCATTTTGGTTTCCCATTGGCTACTGCCTTTAAGAAACAATTATTTTATATTTCCACTAGTGAGAATCTTTTGAAGCTTCTTATTCATGCAAAGGAACCCATATTCATAGGTAAGAGCCAAATCCATAAGTAGTAGCTAGAAGCAGACTCATGAATCTTGGAGGAGTTAAGTTGTCTGTGGCAGTATTTGAAGTTCTAACATTTATCTGTAAATGTGGTGGGGAAAAAAAAAATAGAACCATTTTTTTACAGGTTTGGCTATACCATTTCTCATTTTCAGCTTTAAAGTCCTAGAATATGGGAGCCTTTTTCTGATATATTGATAAAAAACTCTTACATTCAGAAATCTTGGTGGAAGGGAAATCTTATAACCTCCATTTTTTTTTTTTAAAAAAAAAAAAAAAGAAGGTCTTTCATTGTTCTCAGAAATGCACTAAGGCAGGCATCAAACAGAGAACAGGACTGATTTATGTCATGGCCAACATGGAGGTCATTCTAGGTGATGGTGAAACTGGTCCTTTCTCTCAGTCAGGATTTCTCCATGTAATTCCTGATATGGCCAATCAGCAGTTTCAGAAATAGGCATAAGAGAGTTTGAATTACCTAATTCAAATATTGACACTTTAGTTTTTCCTTCCACTACAACCGGAAATGTCCCATTAAAATTTTTGGAGCCTTCTATGAACAGCAATGTTAGAAGACCTAACCTGAACTACCTAGGTATTGCTGGTAGCACTTCAGCTTGTTGACTTCAAGTAGGAGAGGATTTGTGTCTTCCTTCAGTGACACAGTCCACTAGAAATGAGAACACCAGTACCATCACTTCCTTATATTATCTTTATTTGGAAGTAAATGAAGATATTTCGTTCCTCCTTCTTATACCTATTACATTTGCCATTTGGATTTTCACTTTCTGTGAAAACTCTGGAAAACATTTGCTTATTAGTAGATAACAGCAGGGTTATTTACCCCTGAGCCAGATGTGTGTCCTCATGACCAAGAAGGGCAATGGTATCCTGGAGTGCATTAAGAAGAGCATGGCCAGCAGGTCAAGGGAGGTTATAATCCCACTCTCTCTTGGGGAGGCACACCTGGAATAATGTGTTCAGTTTTGGGTTCCCCAGTTCAAGACAGACAGACAACTACTGATAAAGGGACCAGAACATCTCTAATATGTGTAAAGGCTAGAGAGCTAGAGCTGTT
The DNA here is from genome assembly GCA_027925045.1 of Hypotaenidia okinawae. NCBI lineage: Eukaryota > Metazoa > Chordata > Aves > Gruiformes > Rallidae > Hypotaenidia > Hypotaenidia okinawae. The sequence continues at coordinate 7,315,251 of BSDF01000005.1, read as the reverse complement.
TAGGTGGAGAAGACTTAAAGGGAATCTCATCAATGCTTGTGAATATCTAAACGGGGGATGTCAAGAGAATGGAGCCAGACTCTTCTCAGTAGCCAAAAGGGCAACAGGCACAAAACGGAACACAGGAAGTTCTATCTGAACATGAGAAAACACTTACTGATTTTGAGGGTGACAAAGTACTAGGACAGGCTGCCCAGAGCGGTTGTGGAGTCTCCTTCTCTGGAGATATTCAAAATCCACTTGGATGCAATCCCGAGCAACCTGTTCTAGGTGATTCTGCTTAAGCAGTGGGGTTGGGCTAGGTGATCTCCAGAGGTCCCTTCCACCCCCTACCAGTATCTGATTCTGCATGATTCTGTGTGATTCTGTGAAGGCCAGTGTTTCCTCATTACATCACATCTCCTCACCAGAAGAAGAGAAAGGCATGAAGTTGTGAGGGTTTGGGTTTTTGGGGTTTTTTTTTTTTTTTTTGTTTTGTTGGTTGTTTTTTTCCACAGTCTTCCTTCCTGGATCTTTTGGGCAGACAGACTTTGAGGTGCAAGCTACTGGGGTCCAGGGCATGCTCATGGGACGGTCAAGATGCAGCCTTTCTCTCCCTTCACACACAGCTGTCATAATTTCTGAAAGCACTTTTGTGCACGTATGATTTACAAGGCTCCTTTTTGTGTTCCCATCATTGGGATGGGAATACTGCCACGCTGAAACACTGGTATTTCCTAAGGACTTGGGTTAAAAGTAGAGCCGAAGCTGTCTGGAATGCAATTAAGACCTCAGAGCTGCAATGGTAACCTGATCTGACAACATCAGGAAAAGTCAGCACTGGCTTTGGAATAAGTAAGTACCCACAGTCTCCCTCCTGCTTCTCCCTGAAAGCCAGCAGCATCTGGGGAAATGCCGCATGAGAGCAATTCAATATAATAACAAAGGTGTGCAAAGTCATATAAATCCGAGGACAACTTTCAGTCATGACCATTCCTCCAAAGAAAGGGGAAGCATCAGAAATTTTTATTCTCTCTGGAGGAAATAATAATAATAATAATAATAAAAACCCAACAAAATCAATAAAAAATGGTCTGACTTTCCAAATATAGATATGCTTCTGCTTTTATTATTTTTTTTTAATAAGAAAACCACATTCCCCTGATGACAGACCTGCTGAATATTTCTTTCCTTTAGCAAAATCCTGATGAACTGACATTTCAGGTTGATGCAAACAAATTCCCTATAGGATGAATTTATGATTTGTATTGTTATTAATATTGCACTTGGATGTGGAATTGTTACTTCAAAAGATTTCACCTCATTCTTGTGAGCAAGTGTTTATCTGCAAATCAACCACAACTCCCCTAACTTTCTTCCCCTTTTTTTGTAAGACGCAGCAGTTAGAAAAATTAAAATCTATTAACTGCTTGTTACTGCGGGGGAAATAACATTGTATCCAAGCTCACATCCACAACCATTGATTCTGAAGTAGTGACTGACAGCACCCAACTGACTAAGTAGGTTATAACAAGCTAGCTCCAGGCTGGAACAGCCAGTGGAGTGCAGAGGAGAAACACTGGCTTCTAAACTTGTCTTAAGCCAAAAGAAAGGCAGCAGAAAAGGAAAGAAAAAAAAGAAAGATGGAAGAAAGAACAGTCTGCCAACAGTCGCTGTCCGTGTTCTCTTTTTCAGTGGCAGCAGCTTGTAATTGCCTGCTTTCTTTAATTCATCGTTATATCTTGAGGGGACAAGAAAGAAAATTCCTTGTAACAGATAGCGAAAGAAAAGTATTATTCATCTAATCATCCACAAATATGTGTGTTTGTATTTGAAAGCTATGCCTTCATGTATCCACAGCATAACACGTACCCAGACAGGCAGCAGCAACCACAGCAGCATACAGGGACATAACCCAAATGAACGCCACTCTGCTGCACAAAGACACATGTGCACACAATAGCATACAATATGTAGCTGAATGTACTCTGCCCAGCTGGACATAGGAATAGAACACATTCAAATGCAAATAATATATATTTTCTATGAGAACTTTGCCCTTCTGAGACTTTGTTTCTTCCTTTTTGGGCACTCCTTTCCCCAGCTCTCTGCAACAGCCATGAAAGGCTTTTTCTCCCACCCAAAACCCACATGCATTGCACTTTTACTGTCAGACAGACAAATTATATTGCTCCTTCATGTCTAAGCACTCAGTGTAAATGCAAATATATAATATCACAACATGAGGCAAAAACACACTTCAGGACACTTAAAATGTCATTTCAAAACCAAAGTCCTTATGACTCTCAGGCAATGATTTCTATTATTGCACTGCGTCAATTGTGGTGATTATAATTTCACTGTAGGTCAGGCTGCAGGAGACCCACACAAGCAGAAAATCTGTTCATAAAGCATCATTCCCCAAAATGCTAGCAAGTCTCAGTGAGCTGAATATGTTCTTCAATTTGTCCCAGTACAGAACAGGAAATTGTCTGAAATCTAGAATATTTTCAAGGATAGAAAATGATATTTCCCCTTTCCTTTTATTTAAAAATGAAGATCCTTGCTAGACCAGTTAATTCTACTTCAATGGACTTAGGTTCCCAGCTGGAGATCTATTGTATTCAATAAAGCTCTGGCTGAGACCAGGCTTTGCTTATAATTTGCATGATTCACAGATTTTAAAGGCAGAAGGGACAATGAGATCATTAAAACTGAATTCCTGAATATTGTAAGTCCTTATTTCCAATAGAATATTCCCACATTGAGCTCACTGAAAGATCTTTCTGCCCTTACGTAAACATTCCAGTTTTCTTTCAAGATTCAGTCAAAACTTAGCTTCTTCAAGAGATGCTTAATCTTCCAGAGAGGCATCCAACCTTGATTTAAAGGCATCAAGACAAAAAAGAATCCACTTTTTCCCTTAGCAGTTTGTTCCAGTGGTTAATCACCTGCACTGTTAAAAAATATTGTGCTTTATTTCTAATTTGTCTGGCTTCAGCTTCAGACATCGTCTCTTGTTGTGCCCTGCTCTGCTAGATTAAAGAGCTTTTTAGTAGTTAGTATTTTCTCCCTGTGAAGGTACTTAGACACTAATCAAATCACCTCTCAATCTTCTTCTTGATAAGGTAAATAGGTAGAGCTCTTTAAGTGTCTCACTATAAGGCATTTTTCATGGCTCTTAAATCATTTTTGTAGTTCTTTTCTGCATCTTCCCTGATTTTTCATCATTGTTTTTGAAAGATGGGCATTAAGCATATTTTAAAAAAAAAGAAAAAAAAGAAAAAAAGAAGAAAAGAAGAAATTCTTCAATCTGTTTGATCTTTTTGATATATAAATGTTAAACCAGTCCCTATTCCTACTCTTCTGTTTAGACAGACAGGGATTGCATTAGCTTTTTCTCATTATACCTGCAGCTTGAAGGATTTGCACTGGCTTGTTTGCCTACTATAGCCCCTATAAGCAGAGCTACTACTTCCCACAGTACAGGACAGTCCTCTGTTTCTTAGGTCTGCCCTTCATTTGTTTGAATTACATTTATTTCTTTACATTATACCAGAAGGAAGGTAAATATTTTCACATACACTTAGCAATACTGCTGGAGGAATGGTGTTTGAGTGGCAGTGTCCTTGTTAAAAAAATAGCCCTCAGCTAGAAATCAAGGCTTTAAAAAAAACCTCAAAAAACCACCAAACCAAAATGGTTGGTGTAAAAATGCTACATTACATGAACCAAGAATGTGTGAAATATAATAATAGTGAAGAGCACAAGAATGGTGACCAAATTTGAGTGGCTTGCTTATATTTTTCTCCTCGCTGTTCAGTGACATGTAGGGCAGGACATATTTACCCACATTTAGGCAATTTAAGTAAGCGTTTGTCTACAGAAGTCATCATATCACCCTCTAAATTAAAGGCGAGACACAAATCTCTACCTGGAAAAGTCATCCTACCATCTTAAACACTATTTTAGGATGGGATGAATGGCCCTCTAAAGATGCTTACCCTTCTCTATTTGCAACAAAATTGTTTTACATGATTACCTTACATTAATCACCTAATTTTTAGATGGCTAAAGTTAGGTGAGGTGAATCCCATCCTTATTGCCTTGTGGTTTAATGTTTCTGTGAACTGTTAAAAGTACTATTTATCAGTACAGAGATGGCTGCTATGTAGTAATGGGTGACATGAAGCATGAAATGTGTTTAAAGTGTTCTGACAATTGAAAGGAGAACTATTACTCTGTGAATTCAGAAGTAGTTTGTGGGTTTAATGCAAAAAAAGGCAGTTGTATTTAATTCCATAACTGGAAACTCTTACATTACATTAGAAAAATTTCAATTATCTGAAATGCTGTAAAATCAGGAGTCATCATGCCTGTAGAGAAGTGCAAGGTGTTCACTATAGGTCCTTCTGTCAAACTAAGGAATATTAATGGATGGTCTGATGGTTAACATACAGGTGAGATGATAAGAAGTCTAGTAGTTAAAAAGAGGGTAAGTTTACAATGTAGAGAAGGAAAATATGTATAAAAGAAATAACTAGTTTGTATCTGTTAAGCAAACTTATTTAAACATATATAAAGAGAGTCATTAGAAATGTTCTAGGGGAAAACAGAGGCTGCTTTGAATTATGACATTGACTGGTAGGTCATGGCTTGGGTAAGAGGAAATTTCTGCAAATGATTTGTTCTATGACAAATGAAAAATTTCAGTCCTAGGTGAAATCAAGGGAAGCAGTTGAAATGTCATGAACAGCTTGCAGAGCACTTTTCCAAATGCTGGAAGGAAGTCAATATTTCAGTTCCAAAAAAATGTGATTGGTCTTCAGATTAATTTAGTGCTTTTGTATTTTTATTAGTTTCAAATCCATACTTTTGATTAGTTGTCAGTCACATCTTGGTTTGCTTTTTTGGCCTCTAAACTCTTTCTCTAGAATAACACAATTAGACGTGTACATTTTCTGGAATCTTTGATGATACAAAGAAAAGAATGAACAAAACACTCACATACTTTTTCTTGAAAAAGTTCAGATGGACAAATTGGAAGCACTATCAAGTCAGTTTTCATCAAAACTAAGGTGTAGTTATTCCTTCAAGAAATGATACTGCATTGTTCATAATTCAGTAACTTTATAAAAAAGGCCAACTGGATACTTATTGAATGGGTAATATAAAATCATTTACCTTTGAATAATAACAAATGTTCCTCATATCAGAGGTGGAGTTGTTCTTTCTGCACACAGAAGCAGTATTCATTACACCCTGTTTTAGACATTTAAAAGGGTTAGGTGTCTAATAGGAGATAATTTTTTAGATTATGCTCATCATATAAGGAGATTTTTTTCTCATCTCTTTGTAATTTTATAACCAATACAGAAATATGATACATATTTAGTATGTTGTTACTTGTTACCCCTCCCAAAGTCAGGAAAACTAATGTACTATTTATGTGTGTAACACACACATATCTCTCTATATCTATAGTAGAATCATATCAAGAGTCTGCCATGATATGGAGTGCTGTAATATACAGGAGGTGTAATAGAAAATATTACCAGTTTTGAAATAGAGCTGAAATGTAACTTCAGTATTACCATTACAGATGCTGTCCTAAAAAGTCTTTCCCATTCTGAATGAATGTATTTTACATAACCTTTCTTGTAGTTACTGTTTTCATTTTAGAAAATGAAATATATTGAGGGGAAAAAATATGAGGCTTTCATATGTTTTCATTCTTCTCCTGATTTTTTTCCTGATTTTATTTTTTAAATATTGTTTCCCTTGTATCCTATCCCTGAAAAAAAAGTCACTTATTGGAAGTTTATCTTACTCTTCCACAGATTTTTGAGACACAGACAATCTTTGCAGACAGAAAGGGTAAAATAAAAATAATGAAACAAAAAAAAAAAAAAAGGTAGTTGAAATTATGTTGACTAAAATACAAATTCTTTAAGTAGCATAGAAGTTATATAAGCTACCAATCCCTGTAGTGTCTGTTTCAGAGCACTGTTCATCTAACTGGTGGATTGCTTCACCACACATTGTACTTTTGTTGAATTTCAGCTTTTTTTATCTTGTAGGATCCAGCTTCATTCCATTTTTGGTGCATGCATCTTTTGTGTATTTGTGAATGGTTATTATAAATAAGCAACAGGGCTTTAGGAGAACAAATCTTGTCAGATGAACTTGATTGCTTGTTTATGACAGAATTGCAAAAATTAGTGGCTGAAGGGAATGTATTTGGCATAATATATTTGGATTTTAGTAAATCATTTGATACAGTGTCTCAAAAAATTAGTTCAAATTGGCTGAGATAGGAACTCAGCATCATGTACCGAAAACTAACTGAAAGCCCATAAAGCAGCAGTAAGTGGCACTGAACGGAGATGTGTGGAATTCAGAAGGCCAGCCAATATTGAACTTCTTCATTAAATGTGCATGATGCTATGATGGAAGGTTGTGCAAAGACAGAGAAAAAACACATGGTCTACAAGGGGTAAAAAGGTTTGGGAGAGAATAACTATTCTTTTACCAGGCATTGTAATTGATTTCTTTCTTTATTTTCATGAAAGTATTTGGAATATATATCACGGTTTGAGAAGACAATTTAATCACTATTATAAGCTCTTTTTTCTCTCTCTTTTTCTAAACATAGTTGGGATTATACAATTTATATTTTTCATTATGCATTATCTGTTGAATATTAGTCTTACTGAACCCCATGTCAACTAAGAATTTGCCATGGATCTTCCTAAATCTTTGCCTAAGTTTTTAATCCTCAAAGAAAATCAAAAGAACTTTAACTGTGAAAAAGTCAGTTAAATAGAATAAAGACTAGTTCTATGATTTTCCCCACTCATCAAAGTAAGGACAACCAACCTGTAAATATCTAGGTCATCCTTCTGTCCTGGTTTAAAGATGTATTCAACATTTTCCTTCCTCAGTCATTGAGGATTTCACCTGATAACAGATGATATATAGGTTCCTGAAAGGATATCATCCAACTGTCTCAGTAGTCTTGGGTGCAGGACACCTGGTCCCATTTTGTCATGTGGGTCAAGATCCCTCTCAAGTTACTGCAGCACCTAAATTCATTTCTGCTATACCATGCATTTCTGTTTTTCCTGGGTCAACAAGGAAGGCAGAGAAATCTGACTTATTATGATAGAGTATATGACTAACTGGGCCAAAATTAGTATTTCAGAATTTACAAAATTATACAGATGTAAGATTATCATTATATTATTATATCCTATTACTGTATCATATATATGTGCAATGATTATACCAATCTAGAGTTTTGAAGTGTTTAAGAAGTAATTTGCAAATACTCTGGCTTAGCAATGTTTCTCTTCTCTTAGGTCTCTTTGCACCCCAGCTTGCTGCTTTTTTTCTCTCTCTCTCTCCTTCGTATTAGATTGTAAGCTCTTTGCAACTGGGCCTGTTCATTAGCATTTGCTCTATAATGTGCATGTCATGCTTGAGAGATACTGACTGTTCTGGTATACATGAGTGCTAGCTACAAGCACTGTCTCCGTTAGATGCACCTGAATTGAACTGTCAAATGGTAAATAGTGTCTGTGGCAAGTACGCTAACTGTGAGTGGCAAAGAAGCCCTGGAGATTGATGAATAATAAATAACAGCTCTCCTTTCTTTGTTAGCAGTGTGTCCTTGTTCACCTGTGCTCATGCTGGGCAGATGGTAAGCACTGAGGGTGAATTCCACAATGCTGGCATGTTGGTGAAGGGGATGTCTTCATGTGGGGAGACTTACTATTACCTTAAGTCCTCCGTGACTTAATAGGGGCTATCCCGTGGGCTACGCTGTTTGAAGGAATGGGAGCCTGTGAGAGCTGGCTAGCATTCAAACAGCACTTCTTCCAAGCACAGGAACGATGCATCCCTCTGTCCCCGGAAAGGTAATGGAACAGCTTGCTCTGGATGCCATCTCCAAGCAATTGGAAGAGAAGAAGGTCATGAGGAGTAGTCAGCATGGATTCACCAAGGGGAAATCGTGCTCGACCAATCTCATAGCCTTCTACGATCTCATCACCGGCTGGGTAGATGGAGGGAGAGCAGTAGATGTCATCTACCTTGACTTCAGCAAGGCTTTTGATACTGTCTCCCATGACATCCTGATAGCAAAGCTGAGAAAGCATGGGATTGATGAGTGGACAGTGAGGTGGGTTGAGAATTGGCTGTCGGACCGAGCCCAGAGGGTCGTGATTCGTGGAGTGGAATCTGACTGGAGGCCTGTGACTAGCGGTGTTCCCCAGGGCTCGGTGTTGGGTCCAGTCCTGTTTAACATCTTCATTGACGACCTTGATGAGGGAATAGCCTCGACCCTCAGCAAGTACGCCGATGACACAAAGCTGGGAGGAGTGGCTGACACGCAGGAACACTGCGCTGCCATCCAGCGAGACCTGGACAGGCTGGAGAGCTGGGCAGTAAGAAACCAGATGAGGTTTAACAAAAGCAAGTGTAAAGTCTTGCACCTGGGAAGGAACAACCGTTTCTATCAGTACAGGCTGGGGGATGACCTGCTGGAGAAGAGCTCAGTGGAGAAGGACCTGGGGGTCCTGGTGGATGACAGGTTGGCCATGAGCCAGCAGTGTGCCTTGGTGGCTAAGAGAGCCAATGGGATCCTGGGGTGCATCCGGAGGAGTGTGGCCAGCAGGTCAAAGGAGGTGATCCTCCCCCTCTACTCTGCCCTGGTCAGGCCCCACCTGGAGTATTGTGTCCAGTTCTGGGCTCCCTGGTATAAAAAGGACAGGGATCTCCTGGAGGGAGTCCAGAGTCCAAAGCATCTCCCCTATGAGGAAAGGCTGAGAAGATTGGGACTGTTCAGCCTTGAGAAGAGAAGACTAAGGGGGGACCTAATTAATGTTTACAATTATCTTAAGCAAGGGATGCAGGGGGAATCAGCCAGCCCCTTTTCAGTGGTCTGTGGAGACAGGACAAGGGGCAATGGCTGCAAGTTGGAGCATAGGAAGTTCCGCACCAACATGCGGAGAAACTTTTTCACAGTGAGGGTGACGGAGCACTGGAATAGGCTGCCCAGGGAGGTGGTGGAGTCTCCTTCTCTGGAGATATTCAAGACCCGTCTGGATGCCTATCTCAGTGAAATGTCCTAGGGAGCCTGCTTTGGCAGGGGGGTTGGACCCGATGATCTCTCGAGGTCCCTTCCAACCCCTACAATTCTATGATTCTATGATTCTATGATTCTATATGTCAGTGCAGGGTACACCTTCAAAAGGATAGCAGGTCAGCCTTCATTTGCCATGTTTTGGCAGTGATAGAGGAAAATAAAATGAGGACTGATCAGAACATGGGGTCATTCAACATGGGCTGAGACCAATGGGCTGAGGTTTAACAAGGCCAAGTGCGGAGTCGTGCACTTGGGACATAACAATCCATTGCAGTGCTACAGGCTTGGGCAAGAGTGGCTAGAAAGCTGCCAGGTGGAGAAGGACCAAGGGGTGTTGGTTGACTACCAATTGAATAGGGACCAGCATTGTCCCCAGCTGTCAAGAAGGCCAATGGCATCCTGGCTTGTATCAGAAATAGTGTGGCCAGCAGGTCTAGGGAAGTGACTGTGCCCCTGTACTCGGCATTGGTGAGGCCGCACCTCGAGTGCTGTGTCCAATTTTGTGACCCTTACTACAGGAAAGACATTGAGACCTTGGTGCATGTCCAGGGAAGGGCAACCAGGCTGGTGAAGGGGCTGAAGAACAAATCTTACAAGGAGCAGTTTAAGGAGCTGGAGTTGTTTAGCGTGGAGAAGAGGAGGCTGAGGGGAGACGTTATCACTGCCTACAACTACCTGAAAGGAGGTTGTAGAGAGATGGGTGTTGATCTCTTTGCCCAAGTGGCAGGTGATAGGATGAGGGGGAATGGACTGCAGCTGTGTCAGGGCAGGTTCAGATTCGATATTATGAAAAAAAATCTTCACGAAAAGGGTTGTTGGGCATTGGAACAGGCTGCCCAGGAAGGTGGTTGAGTCACCAACCTCAGATGTATTTAAAAGGTGGGTAGGTGGTGTGCTCAGTGATATGGTTTAGTAGAGGACAGGTATGGTTGGACTTGATGATCTCAAAGGTCTTTTCCAACCTAGTGATTCTGGGATTCTGTGATTTCACTAAAGATTCTGTACTAATAAATCAAGACATCACTGAAATTTGATTTTAAAATTATAAAGGAATGACAGTTAATAAATGACATTGATAAAGCAAACTATTCTTTCTTTGACTTCTTTCCTTATATTCTATTACCTCTTTCATGAAGTTGCTGCTGAAATTCATAACAGGTATGTGTTGAGCTTGTTATCTATATCTTTTTTTTATATTTATCAACAATCAGTAGGGAAGACATCCTACCCAAAAGGTCCATTACTAGTAAGTGACTCAGGTGGATTTTAGTCTACATAGTTTGATTGAATTGACAGTAGTAAACTGAACATTAACTTGTTGAACAAAATATTGCTCTGGATGAAATTCTGACATGTAGACAGTCATCATTGGGTTTTGGATCTACACAAATGTTTTGCACCACCATACAAAATTTATTTAATCACTACAGTTTTCCACCTATACAAGCATAGTGATTACTTGATATTTTAACTAGTACAACCAACATCCAATTTTCTGAGTCTGTGGGTCACTCTCATCTACTTTATATACTTGCTCTTTCATTGGCAATGAACCATGATGCTGCAATGGAATTAATGAAAAAGAAATTGAATGTTGTGATTGAAAAATGGTCTCCAGCTTTGAAAATAAACATGTCTGCTTTGCTTGAGTACTTATATTCGGAATCTGTTGGAGACCATTATCCAGTCGCAACATTCAATTTCAATGACATTATGAAGTAAATTCTCATCTTCATTTCTAACAACTTACAAATATTTGTGCTTATGTTGTTTGAAACAGACAGGCATGTGAAAATCAAGGCCCAGTGAAATGAAAATTGGAATTTTGGCCACAACTCTAAAATAAGTTTAAGTACAATGTAGACAATTCCTTATAGCAATTTAGGCTTTGACACACAATAGTGATCATGGTGGAATCTTGTTATAACTCAAAACACAATCTTGTGTCCTTTTGCAGATCTCTAAGTCCCTAATTTTACAAGACATTTTGTGGTTAGAAACATACTTCTATGGACCTGAGAGTTCTGTAGACCTGCAGGTAACATCATACTCCTGAATCCTAATTAGTCCTTGAAACTGCTGACAGCTTTATTAAAAAAAGACTGCAGTCTAGCCCCAAATGCAATGTCATGTCGCTGTGATTTTGCCATTTTAAGGAATCTAGTATTAGCTTCTTAGATCATGGTTCAGAAGACCTTAGTTCAGAAGCACTGTCACGCTCGATAGAGATGTAGTAACTAGAGTTTGGATGTGTCGAGGAAGAGCAAGAAAGGTTGATTTCCCACATAAATGGCTCCTTAAGTTTGTATAAATGCATTTTCTGATTAATCAGTTAAATCAAAATTGTGGTCATGGTTCCATAGTACATAAAGTACAATTACACAATTTTATGAATAGCTTCACCAAGGTTCCTATGTAGGACAATGTCTGATTTATGAGTCTTGATGGGGACTGACATCACATAAATGCAGTTAGACAGCACAGACAAGACACCCCCTGCCACGCAAAGTAGACAAAGTCCTGGTCAACATGTTACAGTGTTACACTGAAAATATTACTTACAGGCAAAGAGGAAAACCACATTAACTATACGTAACGACAAAAATATTTTGTTACCACAACTGAAATCTTTATTTCATTATTAGTCCTGATCTAATTGAAAACAAAAAGAAAAATTGACGCAGTTAAAATTCTTACATTTCTGAGTTACTATCCCTTTTCCTGGTCTTATACTTACCCTCTTCCTTGGGGTCCCAAGCACAGCTACAGTCTGGGCAGAGAATGAATTGAGAGCAGCCCTGAGGAGAAGGACTTGGGAGTGTTGGTTGGTAGATGAGAAGCTTTCTTCTCTGGGCTTGCTTCCCAGAAAGCAGCATCAAAATAGTGTGACCAGCAGGTCAAGGGGCATGATTTGTCCCTTCTATTCCATTCTTGTCAGATCCCACTTGGAGTAATGTGTCTAACTCTGCAGTCCCCAGTACAAGAAAGATACTGAGCTGTTGGTGTCAGTATAGAGGAGGCCACAAAGATGATCAGAGGGCTGGAACACCTCTGCTATGAAGACAGGCTGACAGAGTTGGGCTTGTTCTGGGGTGTCCTTATTGTAGCCTTCCAGTACCTGAAGGGGCTACAGGAAAGATGGAGAAGGGCTGTTTACTAGGACAAGTGATAATGGCCTTAAACTGAGGGGAGTAGATGTAGATAAATATTAGGAAGAAATGTTTTATTGTGAGGGTGTTGAAGCACTAGAATAGCTTACCCAAAGAAGCTGTGGATGCTCCTTCCCTGGAATTGTTCAAGACAATGTTGGATGGGACTTTTGGGCAACGTGATCTAGTGTCCATCCCTGCCTGTGGCAGGTGGTTGGAATTAGATGATTTTTGAGCTTCCTCCCAACTAAAACCATTCTGTGATTCTATCATTCTATGAATTTTCTTTTTTCTCTTTGTAACTGCTAAAAGTAGTTTTTCAAAGTTTTAGGTCTACTTTCTTTAACTCACCTAGGATGGATTATTCTGTGGTGGTTTGACCGTGGATGGAGGCCAGATGCCCAACAAAGTTGCTCTATCACTCCCCTTTTCAGCTGGAGGGGGAAGAAAATATATATTTAGTGGCTTAGGTGTCGAGGTAAGGTCAGGGAGAGATCATTCTGCAATTAGTGTCACAGGCAGAACAGACTCAACACAGAATAATAAAAATAAATCTGATTTAACACACACACTCAGTCTGAAACCAGAGTAGGGCAATGAGAAGTAAAACCAAATCATAAAAAACCTCCCCCCACCCCTCCCTTCTTCCCAGGCCAAATTTATTAATGAATTCTCTCTCCCTTCTCCCCCAGCTCCAGGATGTCACAGGGGGAGACAGGGATGGGGGTTTTGGTCAGTTCTTCACAAGTTGTTTTCCTTCTTAGCAGGGCAGAGGGGGAAGGGGGAGGAGGCGGGGCGGGTCATTGATCAGACTCTTCCCCTGCTGCACTGTGGGGTCCCACCCATGGCAGACAGTCCTCCACAAACTTCTCCAAAGTGAGTCCTTTCCCACAGGGCTTCAGCTCTTCCTCAGCTGCCCCAGTGTGGGTTACTGCTATGGGGTGCAGTCATAAATCATATAATGCCTCTCAGTCTCTCAGACACAGACTTCTCCAGCCTGGTCCTCCACGAGGTCAAAAGACCCCCTCCCCCCACCATCCCTGCCCACACAAACCTTCTCCAGTGTGGGCCTCTGTCTCCATGGGCTGCAGGTCCTGTCAGGAGCTTGCTACAATGCTGGTCACAATGTCTTCCATGTCTCCACCTGATCCGGAGTGGGGTCACTCCATGGGCTGCAGGTCGGATCTTTGTTGAGTTTCTCCCCGGGCAGCAGGGGAATCTCTCCTCCAGCACCTGCAGTGTCTCCTCCCACCCCTACTTCACCGACCTTGTTGCCTGCACAGTTTCTTACATCTTCTCACTCCCTCCTCTGGTGGCAAAAAGTGGCTGCTTGTGGGTTTTTTTCTTCTTAAATGTGATTCCCAGAGGTGCTGTGACCATTGCTGATGGGTTCAGCCTTGGTCAGTGGCAGGTCTGGCCTTGAGCCGGCTGGTGTTTGCCCTGTGGGGCCTGCAGAGAGCTTCTGGCTGCTTCTTGCACCATCCCAGTCCTCCACCAGAACCTAACCACACAAAACCACATGTTCATAGCAATGGGACCTCCAGTGGCAATGCATTTTTATCAATTTTTTATCAATATTTTTTATCAATCCATGCCTGTACTTCTTTGCAGCACATCTCACATTTTCATTTCTCAAGTCCTCAGCTGTGGTACCTGGACTGTATTTCTCTACAGTATGTCATTTTGTATAGCAATAAATACCACATTCTACATAAAACCCCTGCTTATTACTGCTATCTATATTCAACTGAGGTATTAGCAAACAAAGACAGACAAAAAAGAAAGCAGATCAGCCACAGAAATCTGATCAATTAGGAAAAAAAAAAAAAAAAGGATTTACAGCTAAATCAAGTAAAACAGATCTGCAGGCAGGTTCAGAACACATCAGACAAGTCAAGCCTTGCTAACCACACACTTTGGACTGTGAAAACTCAGGACAAACTGTGTTTCCTGCTACCAGGGATGTCAATACAATAAATTACAACTACCACTCTTAGAGCACTACAACAGGATTCAGTGCTGCTTCAAAGGTAAGTGTGTAATTTCAAGTTGCTATGTAGGCTTAGCAGTTAATGGAGAGGAGTAGGAATGTTTATGATGGAATCTCTCCATTTCTGAGGTAATGTCTTAATAACTTAGAACCTGAGATGGACCATGCTGTAGAGCTGTTGATCTGTTTCTACTGACTACAGAAGGAATTTATATTCCTATCCTAGATATATAGATACTGGATGCAACTTATCTGGATCTCTGAAATTAGATGAAGTAACTCATATCCAAACCTTAGGTAAGCATGTTGTTAGGATAGGATTTTGAGAAACATTAGCATCCTGCTTTATTGCCTCCATTTGTTTTGAGATTTGGCAGACTATTCTTGATAAGGCTTCTCTTCTTGCGATGTGCTTTGTGATGATGTTTCGTTATACGTACTCTATCTGACAAATAAATAATAGAAGTAATGTCAGTATCTAATGGAATCAGAAAGCTTTTAATAAGTTGATTTGTTTCCATTACATTTGCTACCCATTGTTTCCTTTTTTATATATTGGTTTGTTTATTTGAATAAATGATAAGGTCTTCTGAGAAAAAGTCTTTATTTGTTTCCATGGCATTATATTATTGGATCTTTTTTCTGGTTTAGTATCTTAAATGCTACCATAATAAGGACAACTATTGTTATCATATAATCAAACTTTCTAAAATTGCTCCATTTTAAAATTCATAACAAAAAAGTTTGCTGAAATGTCTCTGTACCCAGTTCTATTTTATCCTAGTGTTTCAGAAACTTATATTGCAACTTTCAGAGTGCAGAACAAAACTATAATTCCTATTCTGAGATTTCTAACAGATGTATACTGGTGATTACCAAAGTTGATTGTATATCCTGCAAAGATTCACTTACAAAATTCACAGGGTCATCTTTAGAAAGTGCTGTAGGATAACTAAAGAGAAAAAGAAAATCAGACCTCAGCTAGATATGTAGTTTATTATAATCATTCTGGTTTATCTCAGTTTTGTTTTTTTTTTTTTTTTTTTCCAGGACAAGTATATTCACTTCTCACTTGTGTTTTACTGGCTGCCTCCTTAAAAAAACAGGCATGACTGGGATTTCCAATATGGTTTACAAAAAAGTGCCTAATTCCCTTTGAAGAGGTCCAGAAGTTTTGAGTAACATTCACGTACATGAAGACAGCCAGAACAAGTCATTATAATTCTCAAAATACAGTGATATGACATTTCTTTGGCCCATCTTGGAGTATATTTCTGAATTTCGCTCTTAAAAATTCTCAAGGCACGGCAAATAATAACTAAAATATGCATCCCATTTACACTAACAAATGAACAGATCATTCATCTCTGGGAGCTTGTGCATATGGACTATTTAAATTGTCTTCACTTGATATTATAAGAAATATCATTCTTAATTCATTTGGCATTTCATTATTTTAGTTCTCCTAAATAAATGAATTCTGAAAGGTTACAGTAGAGATTCTTATCAGACATCTTATCTGGCAATGAAGAGAGAATGAAAAAAGCTGCCTATGTACATTGCAAACTCTAATCTAAATGTGTCATTAGATTGAGAACAAGTTGTTAATGTCGTCCTTGAAAGCGACCTTGTGCTGAAGACATGTAGAAGGTTGCATTACATTCTTTGTCTCAGCGGCCTCCAAGATTATTCATTCTCCATTTACTTATGGGGAAATGTATCGTTTAGATAGTCATATTCAAATCAAACTGAGGACAAGAAAATGCTTTCAAACAGCTTTGGTAGAATGGCTTGAAAAGGCATGTAACACTTTTTGGAACAGTTTATAAAACTGTGAATGCAGAGGGATCTGGTGATAATTCAGGTAGAGAAAGAGGATGTGGAGTGCATAATGTAGGGGGTTCTAAGTGTAACTGGAGCCCAGTTTTCTTTCTGACTGGGATTTATACAGTATTTTGCTTCCTTTATTGTGCTGGCAACTAAAAATTAGGGGTTTAGCACTTCAATTTCCCTTCTGTGAAACAGGAGATCATACTGCATTTCTTCAAACAGCAGAGCTGAAAGTTTCATTATACTTATATGTATAATACCCTTTTATTTGAAAGTGGTGGGAATAACATAATATTTAGAGATGAAGGTTATTAGATGCTGAAATATATTGCAGAGAGGGAAGACATGCCAATAGATGAAGTTTGGTGTATGGTGTAAATAAACATGATGCCAGTGCCTTCCGCTGATGAGGACTCCTTTATACTAATCCTTTGCAAAGCCATCATGACTAAACGAGATAAACTACTAGATTAGTCCATGATTTGTAGAAGTCATGATCTTCCTTTTCACTCTGAACTTGGGTAAGCGACTGGTAGAAATACATCTAGAAATGCAGTTGAATTACCAGAGGGAAAAACATTCCTGGAAAAAAATCTCATTCAGTCTTTCTTTCTCCTGCTTATTGCTCTTTCTTACTTTCTGCTTTCTTTGTGTTGTGAAGCATTTTTTTCCCTGACATCCTGACAGGGCCAAAGCTTTCGGAAATCAAATGTGAACTCATTTTGAAATACCAGCAGCGTTTGAATTTTAAATTAACCTATTTACAATGAAACTATGCCTGCTGATTGCCATCATCTTCAGGAAAATTAACAGTAACGATCATTGGTGTCATAATGCAATTTCCCCGCAAAAATCACATAGGCTTCATTACTGTTTACATAAATTGTCATAAATACCAATTATAGCTGAACATAAAATGTAATGCTCTTTTTTTTAATCATAATCACACAATTGTTCTTCTAATTCATATGCTGGGGGAATAGGGTTTTGATTCAACCTTTGTTGTGAAGGAAATGTTTTGCTGGTAGTTAGTTTTGCTGTAAGTGCTTGTTGGCTTATTTTCAAATCCTCTCTCACTCCCTCTCTTTCTCTTTTCCTCTATCCATTTGGATTGTTTAGTCCTTGTCCCGTGTTTGCTTTGCCCTCTAATACACCAAAAGGAATGTGTAGGCGTGCTAATAGCAGATGGGGGAGAAGTGCTACTCGTGTCCTCTAGACATCGGACATCAGGCTACAGAGGAATAAGTATTTCCGGTGGGGATTTATAACATCATTTTGTGCAATTACGTAGAAGACCCCATAAAGGAATAATGTAATAATAAACCTGTTAAAACCGCAAATTTGTTGCACCAATTTCTGTTTCGCTCATAAGTCAGCAGAACAAAGAGCTGATAAAGGGAATGACATGTTAAATTACTAAATTAAAAAGAAAAAAACCCAGAAAAATGAAAGAACCAAAACCCAAAGGCCAGAAGAAAGGGTCTGGCTTTATTTTAAGCACATTGTTTGCTACCTGTATTTTTGAGTAACTACATTGTAACTGTTGGCTGCATTCTATATATGCAATGCAAGGTAAGTGCTATGTAATCACGGGGTAATTATCTTATTTCTGTCTTCCAGACAGAATCTTGTTATTTGTGTCTGCTGTGTTGTTGAGCCCAGTTCTGTCTGGATCTTAGGGCCTGCTGATGACCAGTGAATGCCCTCAACATAAAGTGTGTGTGTTTGTGAATGTGTTCATACATGTGCATGCACAAATGTGCAAATACACATATGGGGGTGTGCGGACATTAAATGACAAAATAATAATAATTACATTATAAATTGACATCTACTTACTTGAGAAATCTAATTTCTCGAAAGAACTGCTCTTCTGTAATTAATGGTGTGCTTGCACCTCTACTGAAGATGTGCCTTAAGTTACTGTCCCTCACTGTGTAGATTAGGTGGGTTTAAGATTAATTTCCAGAGCAGAGAAAGATAGAAAATCACTGAATATCATGCAAGATAGTCTGGCACTTGGGTAAAAATTCCTAGAGAGAAAGGGAATTGTGTGCCGAAAAAAATATTGGGTTTTCTGATGCTAGTCCAGGTTTTATGCAGACAGCTCTGTTCAGAAAGACTAAAAAATCTGCCTTGGAGGTTTTGCTAGTCTGGGTAGCAGTCCAGAATTTTCTCCCTGAGCTTGACAAATTCGATATATGTTCTCCTTTATCCACCTTGCTCTTACTAGATCCATGCAAAGTACATCTTGTAATGTCTACACAGAATAGTTGGGCTTTTTCTTCTTTTTTCTAAACAGCCTGAGCAGCCACATTGTTAATCTTACTCAGTTTTTTTCTCCTGTGGTATAAATTCTTCGTATAATCTTGATCCATGTTTCTTTACAGGAGTTCGATGAAGAGCACTCAGGCATGGATCCCCAAATTATGGACCATCCATTGTCAGATGGAACAGATTCATCTGCAGGTCTATATGCCAATATAAAGTAGAAACATTATTTTTCTTTTGACATAATGAACTGTCCCTCTATAATATGGATAAAATATTTCTTGCAGAGATCCCACCACCTTTTTTTTTCCCCCTCTTTTCTTTCTGACTATATTACTATGTAGCACTGGACTGAATTTGTAGATTTGAAATGAAGTAATTAGTTGTAAATTTACCAGCTTTAGATGTTGCGAACAAATAAAAAATGAGAGTGCTTAAAAATCTGTGATGCTTTTAAATGAAGATAAAACAATTCTGATTATTGCTGCAGTGAAATGAATCTGATCCTACTACTTGAAAGTTGGTCAGGATTTCAATTTTTTCAGGGAACATTGGATGATTACTAGTAGGCATCCTAAGTGAAGTGTCCAGGATACCAACATTTTAATTCCAGATGTCTTTTCTGCAAATCTTCCCTGAAGTCAGTGGATGATATGAGGACATTATAGTTCTACCTTCAGCGTTTTTTAATGTACCTTGCAAAGTATTTGTAAAGCTTTTGAAAAGAGGTGAAGCATTTGGCAGTGTTTTATTTAGGTCTGCAAACTTTCCATGATGACATTCTTTTGGCATGATCTCCGTACATGAATTTACCAGTTAAATATACACCTGTTGGTGCTGTCTGTAATAAATGACATGTTGTGTGCATCAGTATCAATGAAGAAATATATATCCACAACAGTAATGAATGCATTACAATAATTGTTATGGAGGAATTAAAAAAACCCTGCCAACAAGCAAACAACTAGCAACAACAAATAGGTGACCTGGCTATGTTCATAAAGATGAGTGTAAAGGATCCCATAGTTTTCAGACAATGTTTAACATTTCTATTTATCTAATAAAAGCTAATCTTCAATCAACAAAATCATGTTTTTTTCCTAGACAAAATGAAGACATGGAAAGTTGCTTGGAAAACACATTTCTTTTTCTTCTTCCCCACTCCTTCCAATAAATAAATATTTCTTGATACAATTTCTACATGATGGTTGCTTACATATACCAATAAAATGCAATAGAACATGTTTCTTAATAGATGTTAAACCATTAATGTTAAACCTATGGCAGGCAGCAACAAATCACAGTGTCTCTCAGGCCCAGTCCTCCACGGGGCTATGATGCCTCCTCCAGCAAACCTGTTTGCCTCATCTCTGTAGGTCGCTTGTGCTGGCAGGGGCTCATCCCACTGTAAGTCACGGCATCTTCTCTATGTCTCCACCGGCTCCATCCAGCATGGAGCCTCTCCACTGGGCAGGTCAGGTCTCTGCCTCCTCCATGGGTCCTCTCCACTGGCTACTCCATGTGCTTCTGCACAGGCTGCAGGAGCATCTCTCTCAGACACCTGGGTGCCTCCTCCCCCAGCCTTCCCAGCCTTCTGTGTCTGTCAACTGCTTACATTTATATGCAATTATATATATGTATCACAATGCCCTTAATGGGCCAACATTACGGTCTTCTTGGCACTCTGTTCTCTGATGGAGTCTTTCTCTCCTATATGTGACTCTCAGAGGCGCTATCAGAACACAGGCTGGCAGAAGATTCCAACAGCCATTTTCTGCAGCCCCTGGCCCCTCTCTCTCAGCACCCAACTATGCACAACCATGACAACACAACATGCGTTTAACAGAGGATTAGTTGAAAACAGATAAGATTCTTAAGAAATTACAATAGCTCAATCTGTACTGCTTTCTGGTTGTGCAAAATGTTAGTATTTCATTCCCGAGGGTTCAAAATAGATCTCTCAGTCATCTTGTCAGAAGAAATAACTTCCTGACTCCATAATATTTAAATGCAAATATTTTTACTAAAATGATTGAATAAAAGTGAAAAATATTCTTTTTCATTCTTTCCTTTTGCATAAAAAAATAAATAACTGAAATAATTCTTGAATTTTCAATTCATCAAAATTTATTGATTGTAAAGGCAAAAATGTCTTCAGTGAAAATGTTGGCAAATATGCTACTACTACTACTACTACTACTACTACTACTACTACTACTACTATTACTAAACCCTAAAATTAGCTAAAATACTGTGAGAAAGCTTTAGGGGGAAAAACAAATTTCTCAGAAAAAGATGCATAGTAACATCTTCAGGAAGGAACACAAGACTGAAAATTGCAGTCACATAGTTTTTTCAGTTGATTAGTCATTGTGTGTGCAATATATTAGTAAAGTAGCATAATATTGTTATAGCATCTGATATGAATTCAATAATATACAAAGAACAACAAATAATGAACACGGGGGAAAAAAAAAGAATAACAAATAACAAATTATCTGCATACACGGGAATTTCAAGGTTAATCCAATACAAATAGAAATAATGAAAAGATTCACTTTTTACTTGAATAGAATTTGTATCAGACCTATGAGTTATTGTATAAACAACATTAAACATTAATTTCTTTAAATATCTGTGTAATAAAAACTTTTGAAGCAAAGCAAATAAAACGGAAACTAAAGTGGTTGAAACTGCATATTGAAAAGGAACAAAGAGTTTAAGAAATACCTGCTGATTTGTTTGTTTTGTTTTTTTTTTTTCCCAATTCCTTTGTGATTTTGCTTTGGTTTCATTTCTGCTAGCATTCAACTATCTCTTTTATATAATTCGGTAAAATTGGCTTCAAGACATGTATCTCTGGTAGGGATCAATGTGACTATTCCAAATGTGGAATAATGGTCTAAAATGATAATGAAATGTTCCTTTGCAGGATGGGATTTCTCAAGAACTTTAGATAATGTCTAATTTATCATTTAAATGCCATATAGTGCACTGAATAATGCCTAAGAAGGTTTGTTGTTATTGTTGTTGCTACGGTCTTGTGAGAAATACTAACAAATAAAACAGAATAGTTACTCTCATCTTACTTTATGCAAAACTAAATTCTAGAATTGCACATATCTGAGTACAATTACAACTGCTTTGTGAAAGATTGAAAATTGGATTCTCTGTTTTTGTGAAAGAGAATGGAAATACATTGACATGAAGTAAGAAATCTTCTTTTGGGTTATTATCCTAGTTACCTTTTATTCCAACAAGGGTATATTTTTCTCAGTTGTAATGAAGTTCCATCCTAATGCTACTGCCTTTCAAAGCCTCTACCTAAACTTCTGCTCTCAAGTTTTCAGGAAAAAAAATAATTTCCCATATGAAGTTATTTTATGCAATCATTATCAGCTAGCTTTACTGCTGTGTACAGAAAAGTCAAATTTCTTCATTTAGCATTTTCTGGTAGGAAAGACTTTCTTTCCTGATTTAGTTTGTAAAGCAGGACCTCTGTTCTCTGTTTATTCTTGTAAAGCAGGACCCTTCTAAAGGAGTAGTCCAAGTCTTCGTGTTCTGACACTTCCAAGCACCTTGTTACAGAGGATCTTTTCATTGATATTACACAACATGTTATAGTTATATTTTACCCAATTTCTACTGAACAGGTATTCAAGGACACACAATATATTCTTTACAGCATTTCAACTTCCATTTGAATTTGTAGTTCATTCCCATGCTGTGCCTCTAGAGAATATGCTTAGCACGTAATTTTTTACAAAGCTTATTAACGGAATAATTTAGTATGATGAGGGTAGAGGTAAATGTTTGAGGAATAGCATGAGCTATCAGACACACTAAGTCATGTGCACTTCCCCAGAGTTTGTTGTGGTCCAAGGCAAAGAAGCCTCTGGAATAAACTAACTCTCATGCATTACTAGGAAGTTAACTTTCTATGAGACACCACCTGTCTTTAAGCAAGTTCTGACAGTTCATTATGGAATGTGTTTAAAACTATTGCTTTAAACAATAAATTCCCAGTGCTCAAAATATACAGCTGTAATGTGAATCTTCTACAAGAAAATAGTAAAAGGGAAGAAAAAAGAATGCTACCATTCAGTTACACATATTGAGTGATACAACAGAAACCCCACATTTCTTTAATATTACACGTCATCAGTTTCCATCATTATCCAAACGCTTCTGTAAGAATAAAATGGGTTCATGAGAGAATTGATCACCATGAAAGTTATGCATATTAAGGAGCCTCTACCACATTTGTATGTTATCAAATATTTCCTAATGATGTTCTATAATACAAAATTAAATATTTCTGTCTCTGTTGTGTGTTCTTATTCATGAGTTGGACACTAATCGTTAAACAAAGTACCTGTTTGTTTATTTATACTAGATGTGATTATTTATATTCCAAATAGTCTGCAAGGTCTTTAACTGCATTGCCTATCCATTTTTATGAGTTTAAGATTGTGCGGAGAGAAGGGAAAGGTTAAGTTATTGAACTTATTTCCCTGCTCTGGTAATGGAAACCATTTTCTTTATTATTTTATTAAGAAATAAATTGATTTTTTAAAAAGACAAGAAATAAGAGAGCTATAAAAATGTATGTTTACACCTACTACTATTTCAGTTGTACTGGAAAGTGTCTAGAGCAATTCCACTTTGATATGAGTGATATATGTGTATTTAAAACATGTCCATATTCTCACTGATGGGTATTTGAGTGGTGGAATTTCAACACATTCTAGATAATTTTTGTTAAGGAGTGAAATTTATCTGACCAGTTATATGCAGTATCTATCTCACCAAGAGCTGTCTAAATTTTCCCTATGCTTACTGAAAAGAAATATGTAAATTTACATAGTATAATCTTATTGTCAAGAAAATGATTGAGATTGATCAGATAAGCAATGTACTAAAAAACTTAACTCTCTTTATTAGGGAAATGTGTGATCTTATAGAACTGGGGAATTTAGTAAGACAAATTTTGTCTCCAAACTTCTATCCATTGTCATTGGATCGGGTCCTGCAACCAGTATGAAGTATCACTTTATTAATAATGATGATAGGTTATAATAAGAATGTTAAGATTAATTTCATTATACTTATATTTAGCTTTTAACGAAATGTTACATTCATTGTGAGCTACATATTTACAGAAGCTTTTGAACAGCAAAGACCTTTACAGTTAATACATCTTTTAAGGCTCCATAGAAAATAGACTTCCTGATTGCTTTACTAAAAGATACGTTGTGCTTTTGCAAATGCTTTTGGTTTGGGTGACTGTGTAGAGGTTTGTTGGTTTGGTTTGTTGGTTTTTCGGGATTTATTTTTTTTTCTTTAATGAGAATATTTTAACTTGTCGTATAGCAACAGGAATTTTCTTTACTTATTTATCTTAACCTGAGGTGTCAGATCAAATCTGTGATTAAAAATTGATTTCCCTTCCATGGTGTAAGAATCTTTATTTGAATCAGATTATTAAAATACCTGGTTGAATAACCAAACTAATTTCTTATATTTGGCATAACTATAGATACAGCTAGGCAACTCATTAACTGATCCTACCCAGCTTATTCACTATATCTTTCTCCCTCTCATTTTTTTCAATGATTCTTGATTCCACTCATGTATAAGTGTTGTGGTCTAACCCCAGCTAGTAAACAAACTGCATACAGCCACTCATTCACCCCTCCCCAGCAAACAGATGGGGAAGAGAGTGGAAAAAGAAACACTTATGTTGAGATAAAATGCAGTTTAATTGGATGACAAAAGAAGAAGAAGAAGAAGATAATAATTTATATGCACTATTTGTGTGGGGGTATATATTATAATTTTATTTTTATTATTATTGTTGTTGCTGTTGTTGTTGTAGTGATGCACAAATACAATAGTTTACTGTAAGTGGAAAAAACCCTCAATGCCCAGTCTGTTTTAACACAGTGATTCCCCCCTCCTGACAACCTTCTCTGTTTACACACAAAGCATGACATTATATGGTATGGAATATCACTTTGGCCAGTTTGGGTCAGATAACCTGGCTGTGCTCTTCCAGCTTCTCAGGCACCTGGAAGAGTGTGAGAAGCTGAAAAGTCCTTGACTTAGAGTAGACACTTCAACTATCCAGAAACAACTAAAAACTTCAGTGTGTTATCAACATTATTCTCATTCTAAATCCAAAACACAGCACTACACCAGCTACTAGAAAGAAAATTAACTATATTTCAGTTGAAAAAAAGGACAGTTACATACACCTAATAGTTTTCAAAATACATTTTGCTGGAGTATTCACATGAAACAAGAAAAAGTTGGTTGGTTCTTTTTTTAAATTACCTAGGAATGACACTCAGAGAGGGATTCATCTTTCCTTACTTTATATGTCTTCAGTGTAGAAATCTGCAGATCTAAATATCTCTGCAATTAATTACTCTGAATTCTCACATTTCATCTCTTTTAGATGCCTAATTAACATAGAGAAATTTTGTCTGAGCGGTGGCTACTCCTCTCCATTGATTGATTATACAGGGATGTTTTGTAAGTGAGCAGTTCAGATGAAGTAGTTTATAACTTTGATCTGATTAGGTAAATCCTTATTTGAAGAAGCCTCTTTTATCTTTTCCATGTCATGTATCACAATGGCCTGGGACAAGAAAAGTAGGATAATTTAATTCAAGATTCAGAGATATAAGACTGAGAGTTATCAGTATTAAGCGATTTTACTTGAAATCGGTATTGTGTGAACTAGCCAGTTCCTTGCCATATTACAGTCATAAGAGAACTGTATAACCTATTAAATTGCCATAATTTCCTAACAGCACTGAGGGTTTGTTTTTTGAATTTTCTACCCCTGTGCTGTCCATATTTAGACCATGAACAATTCCTCATGGGTTTTAGACAATACAGCTGATCTGGAAGAACAGAGAAAGTAGAGACAAGATGGAGAATTCACTCTAGGGAATGAAAGAGCCGACATCATGCAGCATTAATAATAATATGAGGCCCAGTGTCAATAAAAGTAACACAAAAATTAAAACAATAACCATCAGCTTTAGAGGAGAGGATTTATTGGATCTCCACCTCTAAGTCCCTGGTCTGAATCCAGATCTAACGAGACTGACCAACTGTCACTCCAATTACACAGCGATAAAAGTTCCAGAGTAAAATGTATTCCATAGTCTGAACTCAGCTCCAAGTGGGCATTTGTCTTCATTATGAACCCAGCATATATTTGGCACAGTCTGTACTCCTGTCTTTGAAAGAGGTTCATAAGTTAATGAACAGGAAGATTGAAATATTCGCCTAATTCCTAGTCCCACATATCCAGGACTGGAGTAGGGAAGATTGAAGGACTTCATCTTCAATATCCTTTCTTCCCTCTGAATTTCTTCTTCTTGGTTTTGCTATGCTAGACCTTTCAGTTATCAAAAGAAAAGATAACTAAAGAAACACACCCTTCCCTCAACAAAACAGAAGAACAGTTTTTCACATGATAAAATATGAAAGTGATAAAGTTCCTGTCCTTCCACCCCTGTTCCATCCCCTCCCTTCCTCTTGAGGAGGGATTCAGAGATTTTAATTTTCACAGTTCTTCCATACCTCAGTGTTCCATCTTTTAATGGTGATTACTTCAGAATTAAAAAAAAAAAAAAAGTCTAAAAGATGGAAACATTTCAGGATCAGCAAGGAAAGTTTTTCTGCTCACTCTTAATTCCTTCTTTCCCATCAGAAAACCCTTCAAATTTTGATCGATGGATCCACAAAGTAGTAAGTACATTAGTCTGTATCATAGATTTTGTATTTCCTTCTATTTCTATTCTTTCTTCTTTTTTTCTTTTTTTAACAGCATTTGATTTTCTGATGGACGGCATAAAAACACTTTAATCTTCTATTCACATTCTGCCCATGCATATCTTAGAACAAAAGATTCACATCATCCAAGGCTTTTGCTGATGCTGTATATCTGGAAAGCAACATTAGTTTTATAAGGAAGAGTAATAGCTTGCTTAGGAGTTTGACAATCTGAAACAAGGCAGTGATTTAAAAGTGTTTGGAATGATAGTACTAGCAGGAACCCAATCTTTATTTTTTTTATTCATTTTGACTGTAGTATGGAGTAGGGTGGATGGAGACATTGATGTTTTAGAATTATAGGCATTAGAGTTGAGAAATGTGGGGGTTTTTGGTCAGGACAGAGGCTATGCCAACCACTGGTCATATTCTCAAGTGCACTGTGAATTCAAAGTAAATCAGCTGAGTCCTGTAGTACATTGCACATGCAGAAACAGAACTGAGAGCTTGTTTATGTCCTCCTTGCTGCTTAAACTGAACATCTGTCATGTCTAAATTTTACCATTCAGAGGGTACATGATTAAAAGGCATTTGTTCCTATA
Source organism: Hypotaenidia okinawae (assembly GCA_027925045.1). Lineage (NCBI taxonomy): Eukaryota > Metazoa > Chordata > Aves > Gruiformes > Rallidae > Hypotaenidia > Hypotaenidia okinawae. Next base: position 7,288,491 of record BSDF01000005.1, on the reverse strand, counting down.
CTTTGAACAACCTTACAGTATTACTAGAATGTTCAGGATAAAAGGAGCATCTAACTTTTGAGAAAAGGCTGAAGGAATTTCATTTGTTGATACAAGCAAATCTAAAGCTGATACAGAATTGAGAGGGAGAGAGGAAAAGCAGCTACCTAAGGTAAAGTTAATTTTATCAAATAATAAATCAAAGTAAATGACCATGAATATATTACATTTAGTCCATTAATAGGCTTTTATCCTCTGGTATCTAGAACTCTTTCTGGAGAACAACTTCCATAACAACAGTGGAGGAAAATGGTTTTTTAAATTATTGGTCTTGTGCCACTGGAGGCAGAGGTGAGTCTGGATGGAAAAGGACACCCATTCTGTGTTGTATCTTGACATCAGCATATAGCTTGAGGTTGATATCTCCTATCTATTCCACCGATGTTATCCTGTGTCCCTATGGAAAAAAAAAAATCCAACAAGGAGAAAGATCCATGAATTTCTTGTAAAAAATGTCCACTTTCTGCTTCATTAAACTTACCCAGAAGGATGTTATCACTATGAACATAGCAGACAGCAGCTCCTCTTGACTTCTGATGTCTTTTGAATACCATATTCTTAAGTCAGCTCTCTCCATGACTTGCATCAACCCTCTCACAACCCAGCTAAGAGCTCTGACTCATTCTGCCAACAGAGCACTTAAAATGAGGTGTTATTCAATGCTGAGATTTGCCAAATGGGTAGATCATAAGTAACTTTGCAAGTCCATTGACTTGGACTGTGAGTCAGAAGTCACTTACAGGATTTAAGAGCATCCATATATTTAACTGTGCTCTTTTTACCACTTTCTCTTATACAGCAGACAGCCCCTTTATTAAAAAGCCTTAAAATTCTTTTCTTTACATAAGACATTTTATTTATTCTTCAGGCTGTATCAAGTAGACTGTAGACTTCATTGCTAAAGACTATATATCTCTTAAAAACATGCAAAAATCATCCTGACATGTTAGCACTTACAATGTAATTAATTTCTACTCTATTTTTTTTTTCTTGTTTCTCTTGATTTTTCCTTTTTTTTCTTTTATGTTAAACACTACTTTTACTTTTTGCTTCATTCAGGTAATACACCTTTTTAATTAAATAACTGTTGATTGTATGAGAGATGAAAAAAAAGGTAAAAAACCCCAAACCTACATATTAGGAACACAACCAAATAGATGAAAATATAGTGATATCTTGGTAAAGAGAAAGAGTTCTACCACCAACATTTTTTATTATTGATGTTACATTAAAGTAGGCAGGCATGAAACTCTTTCTTACTAGTTGAACCAAAACTTGTGGCTTATTTGTAGACAGCATAGTGTAAATGATGTCAGATGGGCTCTCCCAGATAGAGGTACAAATCAGACTTGAAAGTAGTACCGTACACCATCTGAATTTTTGCAAGTGACAAAGCCAAAGATCATGGGAATATTATACTTGGTCCTTTGGTTGGCCTTTCTTCTGTTGAAAAATATTTCCAGGATCTTTCTCTGCTGCTAGCTACCAGCCTTTAAATTTCTATAAATTTGGTGGGGTTTTGTAGGATTTTAATTTTCTCACTTAGAATAACAGTATTCTTTTCTCTGTTTTACCAGTATTAAACACACAAGATGAGGAAGATTCCCAAAATCTTTTTAGGTAAATCAAACAGGTGATTTTACCCAGATTTTATGTCTGCTTTTTAGGAGTAAATATTTGAAGAATCTGTATTTTGCTTTACGAAACGGTAGTGCAGGATCAGTCTTGATGTTTGTGCCTGTACAATGTCAATCTATTATCAGCATTAGAAAAGGAGATTTTCATTAAAATTATAAGTAATTAATTGCTTCTGTAGCTTTATATGGATATCTACCCTTAAGGATGAAGTCTGACTGTTTTAGTTAATTTTTTATATCCATCACTACAAAATAATAAAGCATCATTCTCATCATGTCAATTTTTTGTGCCTCCTCTACCACAGATTTGTAAGATAAGAGATACCTTTTTACCCTACAATTAATTTGAAAAATTATATATATTTTTCCATCCAACTTTATTCCAAGAAAAGCATCAATTCAGTATATTTCCTAATTTATTTGAGTCCTTGTAAAGTTTCATCTGATAGACATAAAACTGTAAGATGATAGCATTGAAATGCAAGTCACAAGCTTCAATTAGGTACAATCAGAAATCATGCGGTGACTTCATTAAGTATCATTAAGAATGATCAAAATATTGCTCTTAGGAAAAATACATCAAAAGCATGCATTTACACATTGATTAAACAGGATCTGCAATTTCTAAAATCTGGTACGAGAAAAAAGAATGTAGTAAATTAAGTGCTCATACCCTACTTAGCAACAAGGGACTGCTTAGCAACCAACAAAGTGAAAAATAATGGATATGGCATAGCACAAACTCTCAGCCCATTCTAAATGGAAGTATTGGGCAGCTGTAGAAAGAAACAGAAAGAAATTACTAGAAAAAGTAAAAAAAAAAAACAACCCAACAAAAAAGACCCAAAAACCCAACCACAAAAAAAAAGTGTTTCTTCTCTCAATAAATTTAGCTCACATCAAAGATAGCTAATCTGACCTAAGACAGAAGCAGCTGGCATCCACAAGCCACCGAACAACTGTTTGTCACAATTCCTCAGTCAACTGATCTAGTCCACATTCAAACTCTTCAGATACACATCCACAAAGTCTTTGTCTGTTGATACTGGCAGGCTCAGTGTTACCTCTTCATGTCCTTTCAGGGAGTTCAGGCTATAGCACTTGTGCAGGAAGAGTCCATTTTTTAACTGGTCCTCTTATGCTTATGTTTCCTGACAGATAGAAGCAAGATTCATGCCAGTTGTCTAGATACAGTAGAAAGCAAGAGATAATAGTTTGTACAATTAGAGACTGTGATTACTTGAAATAACTTGCATTTATAGATAAACCCTTCAAAAAAGTTCTCATAGGTCTCAGTTTCCTAGCTGTCATCTTCCTCCAAATGAAGTCCTTCAAATCTTTCTTAGAGTAAAGTCTTACAGTTATTTGACATTAACCATTTTAGCACTTTTGAACAGAAGTGAATTATTCCTTCTCTTTGGAGGTGAATTGCAAAAAAACCCCAAAAAAACCCAACAAAAAACCCCAAAACCCTTTTACTTGCCTTGCTTGTGTTCTCAGAAGCCTGCTAACCAGGATAAAATATTTGAACCACTGACAAGAAAATACTTAATGATTATGGAAGTGTCCACAATTGTTGGGGGATACTCTGATCCCATGTGGTCTGTCCCAGAAATAATTATGATCTAGTGAGATACAGGACTTCTAAAAAAAAAATTGTAGAAGGAAATCCCTTCCAGTACATAGTCCTGCATGTGGTTCAGGTTCAACCAAATGGGGCTCATCTGCATTTTCAATACAAGCATAGATTAGAGCATGCTAATAGCAGAGTAATTATTATATTGGCTAGGACCCATAAATCCCTCAAAACCAGTGTTTTTTATTTGATGGAACATTTTTCCACATGACTGCTTGCTTACATTGTGATTGCTAATATTAGAGACTAGCTTACTCTCTGAATATATGAATCTTTAGATTCCAATTTTTTTTTTTTTTTGCTGTTCCTTAGAATAATGAGCATTTGCAATGTGTATATACATATATATATCTGTTCTGTAGCTGTGTAAAATCTTGTCTTAGGAACTATGAATTCTACCATGTAAACAAACATAATCCAAAAAGCTGTGTATCTTTTCCAACACTCTATTTATTTTTATTTTCTAATTTGGTTAAGGAACCTTTATAACAGAAACAAGCTCTCGGTCGTTCTTCTCTGGATTCAAAACTGGGCCCTGACAAAACTCATTGTATTCAAGGATCTCAAAACAGATAGCAAATATTAAAAGCAATATTTTCGAAAGTGACCTCGCATTTTTACTTGAACCCTGTAAGTGAGTTACAAATCTGAGTAGGCATGAATGGATGTGCCTTGCCTAAGGTTTACAAATTACATCTCTCAAGACCTTTGTGCAGTATGCAAATACTGTTACATTTTCTTACAGTTGAATAAACTCAGGCACCAAGAGGTTAAGTGCCTGGCTCAAGGCTGTAGAGCAAAGCATGCCAACACCATGAGCAGACCCCCAGGGTCTTAGTTTTCAGGGCCGTGCTGCATCTGCTGTATTGATTTTCCCTTCACAACTCCAAAGTGTTAATGGGCTACGAAGCTAATGGAATATTAAAAGAAGCTTAATAATTTTATCTATGGAGGTTGGCTGTCCACTTAATTCTACAAAAAGGAGGTTTATAAAAGAGAGAGTGAGAGAGAGAAAGAAAAGAATAAAAGAAAAAAAGGAAAAACATCAGAACTGATTGATTAAAGGAAGAACTAGGTACCTGAAAAATGCCTGGTCTGATGCCAGTTCTGGTTCAGGTCAGACAGGGCTATTTTAAAATTATTTGGTATTTTCAGAAATTGATTACTTGGCTAACACATTAAGAAGTAGCTCTACACATTAATTTAATGGGCCAGTGCCTCTTGTACAGGTCTGGAACAGTCACATTCAATCTCATCTACTCCTCGTTAAGTAGTGTTTTCTTCTTCAGTGTGTTTATTTACTGCCAATGCTGTACGCATAAAATATATAACAAAAAATAAATAATACCTTAAATAGTCTTTGAACCACATGGGCCTTCAGGACAAGTGACTTCACTTCAGGCCTTGTGAGCTGAGTTAGGGCTCAGACATCAATTCTCCTTCTTTCACATACCTGCAAATTGAGTAATACTTTCTTTTCATACCGTTAGCTTTTTAATATATAGCCACCTCAGTTTGAAGCCAACTTGAAACAAAACATAGTAGGTTCTTACAATAAGCAAAGACAAATGAATAATGAGTCAGTTTAATTTGATGACACTCTGCACTAGAGAATTTTAGGTGATGCAGAAATACTAAAAACTTTTTCAGAATAAGTAAGAGTCTGCTGATGTATTGATTAATGTGCAGGTGGGAGTTGTCTATTGGACTATTTTACTCTTTTTCACTGAATTTCCCAAGTAAGATACTGCTCAGAGCCACAAATCTTGGGGAGGAACTATTTAGAATGTCATGTTGTGATAGGATGAGGTAGAATGGTTTTAAATTGGAAGGGGGTAGATTTAGATTGGGTATTAGGAAGAAATTCTTCACTACAAGGGTGGTGAGGTGCTGGAACAGGTTGCCCAGGGAGGTGGTGGATGCCCTGTCCCTGGAGGTGTTCAAGACCGGGTTGGATGGGGCTTTGGGAAATCTGTGTGGGCTAAAGGTGTCACTGCCCATAGCGGGAGAAGGGGGAGGAGGGGAGGTGGAAGGGGTTTGGAACTTCATCATTAAGGTCTCTTCCAACCCTAACTAGTCTATGATTCAAAATCTAAGCAGTGGCATTTCAATTTTTCTAAAATACATATCTAATAAAAGCACCCCTAACCATCATACAAATTTTTCTTAACCATATCATCAACAATTACCTGTTCATGGCATGATCTGCTGGGAATAGCCACATGACTGGAAAAGGATAAAACATTTCACTTGCAGGGGTACCCCTGTACAACGCTGTAGTAGTGGAGGAGGAGGAGTAAAAATAATTAAAAAAAATTATGATAATAATAGTAATAATAATGATACATCCTAACCATAAGAAACTGCCTTCTCAGCAAATCACATTCTCAGCAAGCATAATGCAATTCTTTTACCTACACTTAGGCCTGCCTTCAATTTTACTTTCACAAACCATATTAGGAAGCATCCCATTCAGTGAGGGAGAAACAGATATCGAGTCCCTCTAGTTAGATGCTTCATTTCCAATTTGTGTATTTGACTTACGCTCCCAGATTTAGAAAGATTCTCCTTAGTCTTCAATTCCTTTAAAAGGGTGATCTTGCAATGCTTGGTTTGTTTTTGTCTGTTATTGCCCTTATTGAAAGACAAAACTGATGCAAACCATGAAATAGGCGGTCTTCTCTTGTGAGGGCATCCTAAATATTTTCCCTGTAGAAGCTGTTCACTGATTCTCTATGCAAAAAGTACATAAATGACTGTGCAGAACAGATCTACTTGAACAAAGCTGCATTAGAAAAAGATATAACCTACTTTCTGGGATATGGTATCCCATACCTTACTCCTCATTGCTCATAATGCATGCTGACTGTCTCAGAAGTAATCTGACCCTATAACTAAGCTGAGATCTACACTGAAAATAAGTTTTCAGTGTGCATTTTTGTTCAAAATCTAGGTTTGATATAACATTCTACATATCTAGAAATATTATCTATAGCTCCTCTAATTCTGTAATATTTTAAAATACAATGAAAAAATAAATTTATTAATGTTGTTACTTCTTTATTATCTCAAATATTACAATGATGATATTGGAGAATAAGAATACCATCAGTTTCAATGATACCTTATGAGTTACCTTTCTATTTAATTTCCTCAGAAGAAGATATATAAATTTATTTTTCACTGGAACTGTTAGAAATTTTTTGTAAATGTCAAATATCGACTTTTTTGATAAATAATTCATCAATTATTACAGAATATTGAATGAAAAATCAATGTTGTAGAATTAGACAGAGGTGAGAGAACAGTCTTTACTCTTTTGTGTTAAGAGCATGGGCAGAAGATATTGGATATTCTAATCAAGTTTTATGACTTACTGTCATCCAGTTTTGCATATTCACAAATTTCCTTCTCTGAAGTATATTTCTATACCGAGTTATGTTTGGGTAGTTTATTTCAGTTTTCTTGTCCATTGGCTATGACTCTGAGGTTTCCTAAGTCTTTTAAAAGAAAACATACAGTTAAGATTTCCTTTTTTTCTTCTATTATATATATCTGTCCCTTTCAGGACCTCATTGCTTGACAAAAAGATGGTACAGATGGAGAATAAGAAAAGAGCAATCAGGTCATATTGCTTGCATCCAATGCTCAGGTTCAGCCTAGATCTCATTATTCCTTGCTTGGTAGACCCAGAGGTTTATCCACTCCAGAAATAAATATTTCAATAATCTAATAGATCTCACAATAAGGTGCATAAAGTAATATTTTAACACATTTTTTGTTTCTTTGATTTCAGCCCATCATTCCTAATTATACCTCCTATGAATTTCTTGCTAAATCTCTTTAATTGCACAATTGTGTATTTCCTTCTAACTCAGTGATATGATATGTATCTAATTCAGCTCATCAAGCTTTACGTTTTCTTCAACACGGGAAAAAGTACTCACCCTCTCTTCCACAATACTGAAAAATCCTCCAGCATACCCACAAAGTATGTTTCTGATTCAGAGGAGTTTTCAATACCAGATGACATTCTCAGGGCAGGAGGATGTGGCATTTGCTACAAAGCATTAAAAACTTTGTTCCCTCCCATTTAGTACCTGCAATTAAGTATTATTAAAAAGTTTAAGAACAAAATTACTTTATATGACACTTCAGAAATAACTGGGTTTGTTACTCATTGCAATGATTATCATTTACATGTCTACTCACAAAGAATTATGAACCTTTCTTTACAGGTGGGGATTCTAAGGCACAGAAACAGTGAAACTCAACAGAGGTCAAATGAATCATTACTGCTGGGAACAAAAACAACATCACTTTTATTTCACAAAAAATATAACATTTCACTGTAATAATCTCCATTCACAAAGCCACATTCTGTTGTCATTAAAAACCTTATTTACTTATTGTTTTCAGATATTAACAAGGAGAAGATCTTGTATCAGAATTTTTTATGGCACAAAATGCCTAATAATTTAATAATAAAAAAGACAGGTAAGAATCATGATTTTTTTTCTTTGTAAAACTAAATAAACTTCACTGCTACTTTCATACTGAAATGTGTTAATTTACAGTTAATTCTTTTACTGTCATTATTAAAAACACATAGGAAATACAGAATTTTCTAAAAAACAGTGGAGGTAAATTATTTAACGGTTCCATTTCATAGCTTCAGAAAAAGACAATAAACAAATTCATGATTATTAATTGACAATATTTTACCAGTGTGTAGGGGCCCCAGTGAACTAAACATTATGCAAGCTACAAAACACAGAATTAAATCTTGACTCTGATAAAATGAGTACAATAATTCTATCAAGTTCACTTAAAATTTCATCCCTGACTAGAGATAGTCCCTCTTCTGAAGTGTATGCAAAATTTAGTCCCCAGTTTTGCACACGCACAATATGCATAACTTTTCTCAGGTGATTAGTAAAGCTTCTTTTTTATTCATCCCCAGCACCAGAACAAATTACAAAGATAAAAGCATTGCAGGGACTGAAGTGAAGTTGGATTAGTTGTCTGTGATGCCTTTATCATCTGTGATAACTTTACTCAAGGTTACACAGGTTTTTAAGAACTAGATTGGGGGTTAATTTAATAGATGATGTAACCAGTGGGTGTAATAAACAAATCTGAGGAAAAGAGGAAAGAAGTCTAGCAGTAATGTGAATGGATATTTAAGAGGGACAGATTGGTACTTTATTTATTTGTGAATGTTTTATGTTAGAAATAAACTGCGTGTAGATCAGACTGGAATGAGCTCATGGCAAGGCACTCTTTCTTCAGGATGTGTCTTACTAGCTTCTTTTTCTGACTTGCTATTGTGATGTAAATGCTGCAGGAAACTTTCAGTCCTCGGTACTCATCAAGATCTCCCTTTTATTTTAACTCTTAAAAAACCTACAGAACTTAATTTAGTTCCTAAAATGTGAAAGCCTTGTATGCAAAGCTTGAATAAGGACAGTCGGTTTCCTGATTAAGGCATTCCCCAAAACACATGTCTTTTCCATGTATGGCTGCAGGACAGTCACCTCTCATACTGAATTCATGTGCTGTGCCTGTCTGCCAGCACCAGCATCATGGCAGATCACACAGATTTACTTCACTGTGTCTGGAAAGATTTTGTTTCTTCAGCTGATTTATGAACTGAATGAACTGAAGTTGGAACGAGGAGTTTCATTACTTACTTTCTGGTACCCAGTATCTATTTATTCAATTTATTCCAGTAAAATTCTCAGATTTAACCTATGACAGAACAGAGTATATTCTGAATATCCAAGGTTCCATTTAGCCTCTTTTTCAAAAAAAAAGGCTTTTGATATTTTCTTTAATTGTGTAAATTTTCTGATTTAGAGAATTTAGGATGACTGATAACTAGCTTAGAAATAAAACCCAGAACAACAGCAACATCCTAAAAAAAAATTGTCTTCATAGCTCAGGGGTTGATCACTGCTAAAGTTCTATGAGGATTTTCAACAAACCTCCAGAAGGGCTTACAAGTGGCTGGAGCTTGCATTGGCCAGCTGGATGGAGGTCTTTACACCCTGAGCACATTTCACCATTAGTGCTGTTGTCAGGCGAAAAAATATCTAGATCACTTCTTGCCCTAGAAAGATGAAAATGCACCCACCTGGTGCAAACCCATTACAGTTAAATACAGACTAATGGCATCAACTTTTATTTCCCCTCCGCCTCTCCATTTCCATCATGAAAGCAAACAAATAACTAAAAACCATGTATGTGGCATCTAATTTATCCTTGTACTTGTAATTTATTAGTACTGTCCATTTACTTTTTAATGCCTCTGCAGCAATGATGGTGATTTTCACTTCTCTCATCTGACTATTAAAATAAATCTTCAACAAAACCTGAGGAATGGGGAATAGCTTAAGAGGTGCTATTGTTCAAAGTTAGTCTTTTCTACTTAGTCTGGTGTTGTATCATTCATCCATACTTTGAAATCTGAAATTAGGGAAGGTAGGGCTGGAAAGAGAATAAAAGACCAGTGACAAGACCACTCTAAATCTCCATTCTTTAAAGATAAGGGGGAAAAACACACCTCAAAACATATTTTTTCATATACTCCTTTTCTAGTTATAACAACAGCACAGAAAACTTGCACTTAAAGCTAGATTGATCGCTGGGTAGATGACATATAGTCTTTATGAGTGGGGGAAAGAAACTGATAAATGGCTTTTTTTCCCCTTCACAACCTTTTTCTAAAGCTGCAGAAAATGTGTCATGCATAAAAAGTATGCAATTTTCATGTAATTAGAGGAACAGGAGATGAAAATGAGTTCCATCAGAGCAATCAAGGATGGTAATGTGGCATGGATTTGTCAGTGCCTATTTGTCATGAAAGCAAACCCCAACAAGTGTTCTATGGTTTATTTCATTATTATCAATATTATACCTTAAAAACTTTTTAAAACATCAACAAAATAAAACTTTATAATTGTGGTATAAAACCAACAATCCAGGGAATAAACTAAAATCACCTCAATTTTTTATAAAACATTTTTCTTTTCTTCTTTTACATTAGAGACCAGCTTAGCTTTGTTTCTTCAGGGAGACTAAAAAGTATGATTAATACTTATGTTATCATAGTTTTGCTCGAGTACCATCTCTGGGTTAGCTGTTTCCATTCTGCAAATTCATAGAGCAACCTCTGCTCTGTTAAATACTCCCCCATTCCTCCCACTAAGTAATAACTGAGGCATCCAAATTAGGAGTGCAATCATCCTAAATTGCCCTATAATCTGTCAGAAAAAGAAGTGCGACCCACTATGGTTCAGAAATGTGTTAATTCCTGACCTGTCTCCATCTGCCTCTAGAGTAAGGTCAAGAGAGTAGTCTCCTAAATTCTGTGACTTGGTGTAGTGGTTTAGCCTTGGACAGCAACTAAGCACCAAGCAGCTGCTTGCTCACTCCCCCTCCCTGACAAAATGGGGAGGGGGGAGAATCAGAAGAGTGAAGGTGAGAAAACTTGTGGGTTGAGATAAAAACAGTTTAATAGGACACACACAAAAAAGGAAGATAATAAAAGCCCCAGTGGTATATATACCAAACAGTGATAAACGGCACAATTTCTCTCCACCTAAAGCCAATGTTATGCAAGACCACTGGCTGCCACACAAGAACCCCAGACTGCCCAGTGTCTCAGCCCACATAAGCAAGCAAAGCAAAACAAGGGATTAATTCTCCACATCCCATGGGCAGGAAGTGTTCATCCATCTCCAGGAAAGCAGAGATGCATCATATGTCACATTTACTTGGGAAGATAAACACCATCACCTCAGAAGTTGATGAAACTTAAGACACCTGTTATAAATGGAAAATAACATCGTGTTTTATGGAATATCTCTGGCCAGTTTGGGTAAGTTGTTCTGGTTGTGTCCACTCATGCTTCTTGGGTGCACCCCTGCCTTCTCATTAGCAGGACAATATGAGAAGCTGAAAAGTCCTTGACTACTTGGCAACAACTGAAAACATCAGTGTGTTATCAACAGCGCTCACATCCTAACTCACAAACACAGCACTACACTGGCTACTAGAAAGAAAATTAACCAAGGACTTTTGGTTAAACACCTAAAGCTATCCAGGGTGAATACGAGCACTGTACAGAAACCTTAACAATGTTGCTCTCCACTGGTCCTGTTACAACTTCCCTTCTATCCATGAAGCTCAGGTAGCGAATAAAACCAATTGCTCTCTTGCATAGTAGTATGTAGGCCTCTAAGTTTCATCAACAGGAATTAAATGACAAAGGGATTAAAATGATCAGTCATGTTGCCTGTTTTCTCAGCACTTCCACAGAGAGTGCAAGTTCTCTAGAACTGTGGCTGTATGTTTGCATAGTGCCTGGGGACAACACTTCTAGTAAAATAATAAAAGCAAGAGTGCTATAAATCAGTGTCAGTAATAATAACTCAGGATGATAAGATCTGCCTTGAAGGGTCAGTTCAAAGGTCTATCTAGCCTAATATTCTCTTGATGACAGTGGTCAAAGACAAATACTTAAGGAAAATAAAAAGAGCAACTGGGAAAATATGCAGTGGTTGTTCCCCCGGTTTGTTCTCTCAGCTTCTGGAAAATCTATGGTTTAGAGACTGATGACTCAAACAATGATATACATGGTTAATATGGTTCAATTTATTTCTGGAAGGAAGCACGAAGCATTTACAACAGTTAGTGACAACTTTAAAAATTGCTGCTCAGGAAATATCCCTTCATTTATTTCCTATAAATATTTTATTTTATTATAGCCTAGTTATGCACAAAAAAAATATAGGCATTATACACAGACGGACACACTCCCCAATTTGTTACAGGCTACACTGATTAGAAATGCATAACCCTTTAGTTAAAGGGTGCTGACGGTTAATATATTCCCTGTTTTCTCCCTCTAGGCTGAAGGTGGGAGACAGTTGCTCTCAAGTTGCATATGGCTCTCTCGAGCCATCCATGATAGGTCTCTTCTCAGTCTTTCAAGCTGGCATATGCACAGATTTCCCACTAATGCAGCAGGAATAACAAAAACAAGAACCTGAGAAGACAGGGAGTAGAAAACTGTTAGAAATTGTTACTTGAGTATTCTGAATAATGGATTTCTCCTGATGATACTGAGAGGACATCTGAGGTTCAGATGCAGTTCAGCAGGGGACAAACTGCTAAGCTCCCCTCCCAGCCTCCCCCCAGATGAGCTGAATCGTGATTATGTGTCTTCATGGATGGTGCCATTGACAGAGAATGCCACTATTCAGGACACTGCTGAACCACACAGCCCTTTGACCTAAAAATCCATGCTGCACCTGCAATACAACAGTATTAGAGGAGATGGCTTTTTTGCACTGATGTTTTCATTTTAGAAACACATAAAACACAAAGATAAAATACGGCAGTTTTTTGGCAGTAGAAAATAAGTTGAAGGAGAATTCCTGTTAAGAATATAACAGAGAGAATAGGCATTTGAGGTGGTTGTTTATTTGGGTTTGTGTTGCTGTTGGGTAGGGATTTATTCTGAGGATACACACATTCTCTCTTTCTCCTTCATGAGAGCAAGTGCGATATCTGTGATTACCTTAAAACATTCCCTTCTGCCAGCCCTGGTAGTGAATAAGACAAGTCATAGCCTCACTTACTTTTCATAGAAGCATAGAATCAGAACAACAGAGTTGGAACGGACTCATAAGGATCATCGAGTCCAACTCCTGGCTCCACACAGGGCCAGACAAGTCAGACCATGGGACTGAGTGCATCATCCAGATGCTTCTTGAACTCAGCCAAGCTTGGTGCTGTGACCACTTCCCTGGAGGGCTTGTTCCAGTGCCAGACCACCCTCTCAGTACAGAACCTCTTCCTAACATCCAGGCTAATTCTCTCCTGTCACAGCTTCACACCATTCCCTCGAGTTCTATCACTGGTCACCAAAGAGAGATCAGTACCTGTCCCCTCGCTCCCCCTCAACAGGAAGCCACAGACCGCAATGAGCTCTCCCTCAGTCTCCTCTTCTCCAGGCTGAAGAAACCAAGGGACTTCAGCCTCTCCTCACAAGACTTCCCCTCCAGACCCTTCCCCATCCTCATTGCCCTCCTCTGGACACCCTCCAATAGTTTTGTGTCCCTTTAGTACTGTGATGCCCAAAACTGCACACAGTACTCTAGGTGGAGCCACACCAGCACAATATAAAGCTGGACAATCCTTTCCCTGGACTGGCTGGCCATGTCATGTCTGATGCATCCCAGAATACAGTAGTCCCTCCTGGCTTGCTGGGCACACTGCTGGCTCATGTTTAACTTGCTGTTGAACAAGACCCATTTTCAATTTGAGTCATCGAGGACTGCAATGCCTGATTGACTCAATGCTAAAGTTCCTTATACAAACCGGTTCTTGACTAGTGATAAAAATGAGATGAAAGTTCTAAAATTGTCCTCCATCTGTGCAAAACCATCATGATCTAGTCTTGAAAAGGGGAAAAATAATCTCTCCCTTGGGAGCCCACTCAAATTCTGGACCCATCTGTCCCTGTGGAAGCTGGGTCTATATGCTGCATTGGCTCCTTTCAGGGCCTCTGGGGCAGAAGTGAGCTTCATACCTCCTTAGCTTTTAGTCTCTCAGCAGTTTGCATTAATATACACGACTTCAAATGGTCTCAGTAAAATAAAATTACTGACATTTATCACTAATTAGCTAATAATATCATTATCTAGACTAGTTAAAAAATAATCATGAGAAGAAAAAATATCTGGGGAAGAATTATTCAATTTAGTTTTGGGGTTTTGTGTGTGTGTGTGTGTGTGTGTGTGAATTGAGTAATTATTCTTCTAAAGCCAAGATTTTCTGGGAGGGAAAAATAAACAAACCTTTTAAGCATTTTTTCCCTTTACCTCAGCTCTGTATAAGGTTGGGATAACATATTAACTATATCATGACAGAAGAAATACTTTAAGTTAAAATGAACAGAGTACCTTTTGGGTATTTTTTTTTTCCTAAGAAAATAAATATATACAGGCCTATTTAACCCTTACAGATAGGTAGGAGCCATGAGGAGTTCTCACTTCTCTAAATAAAAAAATAATTTTAAAAACCTCTATACTAGAGGAAGTCAGAGGAAATCTAGTAAGGGAAATCAAGTCAGTTAATGTATTCACTTTCCAGAAATGTGGTTCTGAAAGTCAAGTCTGATTTGTCATTGGGATGTCAAAAATAAAGAAACTAGATAAACATAAAATGGTGAACAGCACCTGGTGGAAACCAGGAAGGAGCACAGAACAAGGAATTCTGGAGAAGTCATTTTCCATCCAAACTGAAGAGGTGGCAATTGATTTTTTTTTATTTTTCCTCCAAATTTCCAGTTCTGTGTAATCCACCCATCTGTGAGCTCTCACAGTCCCCTGGAGCCAGGTGTGAGGGTTTGGGACCTGTTTTCTTTTCTTCCATGACCACATATGTTTCTTGTTTTGATCTGAATTATTAGAAAAAGAATAGTTCACTTGATTAGCATCTTTTTGCATGTTGGCTTACAAAAACAAACATGCAAAGTTTTCTAGGCAAATATTATGTTTATGTGCATATAAGTACATTACATTCTAAGAGGTGTCTGACAGTTGATCCATCTTGTGTTCCCTAGGCATTCCAGATTTGCTGGGTCAATAATGCAGCAATTAATGTGTATAGTACTTCTAGAGTTTCTCAAAAGTATATCCTAGGCACCTACAGTGTATAGATCTTGTGGGATTTCGGGAGTTTGGCATACATACTGAAGGTGTTACATGTGTTTAAAAACATCTGATTTGCCGGAACTTTGAGAGACCTGGACATTTTAGATAAATATAGAATATAGATATATAGATTATATCTTCGGATGAAAATGAGAGCAAGCACCTACTCTGACTGTGATTCTGATAGGGTGGCTTTCTCTGCCTGCCTAGTGCTTTCCTCTCTGCAGTGGTGAGGGTAAAATCCATAAAGGGGCAATTCATTGCTAAATAGAATAAGTTCTCTATAGTGAAACAAACTACTGGTGGTCCTGGTGTCCACTGAGATGTGAACCCAGACATTTTTTCTCATGGGGGATTGGCAGGAAAAGGGAGGGCCTCAAATTTGCAGGCTCCAAAGGAGAGGTATAAGGGTGAGAGAACAGAAATACCAAGAAGGACCAAGAAATCTTCAGGAGTAGCTCCTGACCCCCAAAGAGTAAGAGATGTAGAAATGCTTTTTACCATTGCCTCAAATGTTTTCTCTGCCTCTGATTCCCCTTAATGTGAGTCACTCAGCTTCCCGACTACCAAATCAGACACTTACAAGGAAGAAAGTGTCCATTTTAAGGCCAATTTGACTCTATCATGTTATGTGGCTCTTAACAATATGAAGGGATGTCGAATATGATTGAAGCAAAGACACACTATGGCCATAAAATTTCCGGAATCCTCACTTGCTGCTTTAACATGCCAATCGTGTGCTTGGTATATGGCCTTTGGCATCTTATTCTTTCTTATTAGGCGAAATGGGGGAATAACAGAATGTGGATACAGCGCTGAACACAAAGGTGGCACAATCTCATTTTCTTCCCTGGCATGATGATTTTTATTTTTTAAAATCATTATTATTATCTTTTCTGGCCACGGCTGTCATTCAAACATACCCCCGACCCCCCTTTTCCCCTTCCCACCCTCCTTCTGCTTCCCAGATATGAGCAACTTTGCTATCCTTATAGAGTAAATAAATAAATAAATTTCTGCGAGACAGCTTGGAAGAATGTTTGATAATCTGAACCATTACGGAGGTGAAATTTCATTACACAGATGGTGACATCCCAATGTCTATCATCAAAACACAGCAGGTAGAAACGATCAGCTAGGCCCATTCCCCACTATAAAATTACACTTACATTAATGTCACTCTAGATTTCATTATGCGGAAAATGATATTGCACAGGTCTCTGGCATGAGGGCGACTGGGAGAGGAGAAAAAAAGAAAAGGAGAGATGAGAATCTAGGTGAGGGAGTGGGGGCAGGATGGGCGGGTACAGCAGAGAAGCACAACATGGGCTAGGAACAATCGGCTCTGCCACTGAAATAAATACATAACCACATCAAAACCTTGCAGCTTTGCTGCAGTGTCAGGTCGCTTCATGATCGTCTCCAACTTCAGCTCCCACTTCAGATTCTGATAGAGTGCTTAGAAGCCCTCCTGCAGGAATAAGGGAACTTCACAATCAATTTTTATTAATAAGGTCTGACAATCTTTTTTGAGGGAAAAATTTCAAGAAGTCTTTTCTGTTAGCTGAATCTACAGGCAACGGTAAGCTGTCATGAACACATATATGTGATTTCACATGTGTGGTGAGCAATTTCTCCATGAGAGTGAATGTTTTGAGCAATCTCTGAGCAGTTGTTAGCAGCAATGTAGCATGTCTGAATGAGTCCTGTGGTGTCTTTGTTGCAATGGCCAAGCCTCAGTTTTCTGTAGCTGAAGATGCTGTCCACTAGAGAAATGCATTTGTAGAAATAATAATAGAAAAATAGAATCACAGAATCATAGAATGATTTGGGTTGGAAGGGACCTTTAAAGGTCATCTACTCCAACCCCCCTGCAGTAAGCAGGGACACCTGTATTAGATCAGGTTTCTCAGAGCCCCATCAAGCCTGATCTTGAACATCTCCAGGGATGGGGCCTCCACTAGCTCTCTGGGCAACCTGTTCCAGTGATCTACCACCTGTATATTGAAGAACTTTTTCTTAATATCCAACCTAAATCTACCCTTTTCTAGTTTAAAACCATTACCCTTGTCCTATTGCTACATGTCACTGTGAACAGTTCTTCCCTAGTTTTCTAATAGGCACCTTTCATGTATTGGAAGGCTGCTATAAGATCTCCCTGGAGCCTTCTCTTCTCCAATCTGAACAAGCCAAATTCTCCCAGCCTGTCTCCACAGGAGAGGTGCTCCAGCCCTTTGATCATTTTTGTGGCCCTCCTCTGGATATGCTTCAAGAGGTCCATGTCCTTCCTGTGTTGAGGGCTCCAAAGCTGGACACAGTATTCCAGGTGAGGTCTCACAAAAGGGATAGAATCACCTGTCTCAATCTGCTGGCCACACTTCTTTTGATGCAGTCCAGGATGTGATTTGCCTTCTGGGCTGCAAATGCACATTGGTGGCTCATGTCCAGCTTTTCATAGATAAGTAGCCCCAAGACATTTTCCTCAGGGCTGCTTTCAAGCACATCTTCTCCTAACTGGTATAGATAATGTTTTTTTCCAACACAAGTGCAGGACCCTGCACTTGACTTTGTTGAACCTCATGAGGTTCACCTGGACCCACTTCTCCAGCCTGTCCAGGTCCCTCTGGATGGCATCCCTCTGAGTCTCTGGTACATCAACCTCACCACTCAGCTTGGTGTCATCAGAAAATTTGCTGAGGGACCTCAATTAGACTCAATCCCACTGTCAGTATAATTAATTAAGATATCATTACCCTCTGCATGTGATCATCCAGCCAATTCCTTATCCACTGAACAGTCCAGCTATGAAATCCATATCTTTCCAACTTAGAGAGAAGGATGGATATTTAGGTATCAAGCAGTTTGGAACCGATCAGGTAAACTAGGGAACATATGTCCTGCATTTTCCTTTTCCTTTCACCTCTGCCTTTTCCTTTTTTCCCCTCTATGCCTCCCACTTCCCCTTCTCCTTTCTTTTTCCCCCATCCTATATGTAAAGTGATTACACAGAACAGAATTTCTTTATCGTATCATTGAGTTATATGGTGCTTCAATCTCCTATTTCCAAATAGACTGAAGCACAGATTCATAATATTGTTGGAAACTTAGTATTCAAGTTACCCTGAGCTCTCATTATTCTTAAGGGAGAGTCAGTAGAACTTTGAGAGAATAACTTTCATATTAAAATAAATATTATCTGTCTTTAGAAGTTCAAATTGAAGGTGTCTTCATATGAGCTAGATCAGGCTGATTTTATAATCATTAGCAATCTAATAAATAGATTTAACAGAGTTTAGAGTATGATATTTCAAAGGAAATCTAGGTGCCTACTTCTACAACCTGAAAAACATCTGAAACTTACTACACTTATCTGCAGATTATATAATAATTTCTGAGTTCAAATCACAAATTACTGTCTATAAAAACAGTTTCCACGTTAAACTAGGTATTCACAGTGATATTCTAAAAGAGATCTAAAATTAAAAAAAAATAAATGAGGGATTCTGAAAGTATTAATCTACATTAAATCTGAGACACTAATTTAAATATCCTCTAAATAACGAAAAATAGTTGAGGTGACACCAAAAATCCTGAGGAATTTTGATTCTGTGGTTAAAAATCCTTAGAAATAGATAACAACTTTGTGTGTGTGACACACAGACACCTGCACACACTAACATATATATATGTAGGTATTCTGACTAGAGGAAAAGCTTTAGTAAATAGTCATATGACAAAGGCTATTCCAATGAAATTTTATGTCCAATTTTGTAAACTGAAAGGTAGGAGTATTTTAGACAAATATTTGAAGACTAATTTAAACAGAATAAGGACCCTTATGTTTTAACCATCACTGTGTTACATCCTTTATTAAGCAACAGTATCCAGGGTACAAATAATGGATCTTCTTTGCATTTCATTTAACAAATATATTGATTGAAGTCCTTTTTCAAACCTCAGCAGACGGGATGCTTTAGGGGTAATTTTTTCAAAGGAAGTTTGCATGGGGATTTAACCAGCCAACTTCCCTTGATGTTAGCAGGAACTATGTGACTAAACCGATACGCTACTTTGAAAAGACACCCCTAAACACCTCATGTTGAATTGCTGGAAGTCTTTGAACTCAGCAGGATCATTGCTTGAATAAGAAGTGCTGGTTCAGATCCAACATATGAATCAGTTATAATAAACAGTGTTATAAATGGAACAAAGTGCATTTGTCCAAAGAGAAAGAGAAGGATCGGGTTGCATAGAGCCAGTAGATTTTACATTACACCTTTTTTTCCTCCTAATTCCATCTTGGAGAACATTTCTGGGAACACCATAGATGAAGTGGTTTCATTAAAATAATTGTCTTCAGTCAGTTACTTGAAGGTGGTCCCCAATGGATTTTACTGTAGCAGATTTTAAAGCACACCTTAGCTTGTTCTGAGAAGTCATTTATAGATAGCGAGATGATGACCAATCTGAAACTACAAGAAAAAAACCTACAACAAGAAGATTATATCTGGAGACTGGTCTGACCTAAGACATTATTACTTTATGATTACTCAGAATATGATTCAAATATTCCATTGTATAACTATATAATAATTTTCCTTCTGACTTATCAACCTAGACAGGAACTTATACATTATTAGGCTGAGTCAAGAAGGAATCACTTCCTATTCTTTGACTTCTTATCCTGTCTCTGCAGGAGCTCTGTGTCCCCTCCATCTCCCATGAAGAAACAGAAGTCTCATAGATGGCTTCTATAAGTCATGTTCAGTGAGAATGCAAAGCACAATTTATGCCAAATTATTTCAGACCATAATTTAATTCCCTGAATAAGCCTTTCTTTGTACTTTATAAGATCTTTACAGGAAAGTACTTTTGAACCATTTAATTGGACAACTCTGATTTAACTTAGTTTATGCTCCTGCTATAAATGAAACAAATGGTTTCAGGAGGAAAATATAGGGAAGTATGAACTATTCCTATAAAATATATAAATTAAAATTAAAATTATGTATCACAGCTGTAGGAAGTGTTGCTCTGGCAGCATTAGTTTGATAGATATATTATGCCCAGGAATACATTGTCATTAGATGTGATTAAGGTAATCTTCCTAAAATTAGATAGAGATGTACCATTGTTATTTCCTGAGGCTGCCTATCTACCAGATTTGTGACATTTTGGGGTATCTTTTCAAAGCAGCATATAGACGTTTTAGCTGCATGACTCTCAGAAACATTAACAGAAGCTGATCGATTAAATCCCACACTTGCCCTCTCTTTGAAAAATTTTTCCCTAGGCATCCTGTCTTTTGGGCTTTTGGAAAGGACTTCACTATTTACGTGTAGAGAAATGCAGAAAATATGTAAGCTATACTAAAATTAAATTCAAATAAAATAAGACTATAATAAAATAAAAAAACATATAAAGTAAATAAAATAAAAAAACCAGCATTTCCACTTGTTCTTGCTCCCTTGATTTCTGCTCTGGTACTGTGAATCCATTCCAAGCTTTGTTACATCCATCAGGGATGGTACAGATGGACATTTTGCTTGTCCAACCTGACTCAACCGCTTGAAGATTCATCAGAGAGAATCTGTTGGCAATTGCAAATGGATCCAATCCAGGGCCAGCAGATTTTGTCTCTCTAGAGAAAAGCAGGACTGTAAAGGGCAGACTAGACTGGCAAAAATATTTACTTTTATATTTCATCACTTTAAATTTATAATGGGACAAAATGCCTTTAAAACTTCACCTTTTTAATAGGATACTAACAGAGATTTTCAGTGCAATCCATTTGCTGGCAAGTCAGATGCTTGAGACTGGGAAGCATTTTAAGTTAAAAAAGAAAAAAGAAAGAAGAAAAAAAGAAAAAGCAATCAGCAGGGTGACATATACTTTATTAGTCCTCTTCAAAATCACTTCCTCCCCTTTCTCCCTTTTATATTTCTTGTCTTTCTATGTGCTCTCCTTCTTACATTACATCCCTCATTTTAGGCATTTTAATCCCTCCAAAGGGATGCATCCCAGTGGCACAGACAGTTGTAAGGCACAATTCTCAGCTACACCATGGCTCTTTAATGGTGCTGCGGCAGCGAAAAGCAGCCTTATAGCCCATGGAACTGGCCACTGTGGAATATCCTCCCTGCTATGCACAAAACGGGGTTTCAGAAAGCGAGTAAAGTCAGCACATTGGCTATATAATGGCCTCTGTCACATCTCCCAGTGTAAAAGACCCCATGCCTAGAATAAGCTTGGGAATAAAGAAAGGGGAGCTTGCTTGGAGTCTTACCATAGCCTCAAGAGAAAAATTCCACAAAATTCAGTTTGTGATAAAAATCAGGCTGCTCAAAAGCCCTAAAGGATATCTTTTTTCTCTGAATGAGCCATGGTGCAATGATGAGAGTAAGTCATTTATTACCTCTGTAGAAATGTAGGGAAGTCCTCAGAGGTTTCTCTGGGGTAAATATGAATATGTGGAATTTACTTATTTCACACCTGAGGAACTGTCAAACATTGGTATTCTCCTGCCTTCTTTTATTCAACAACTGTGAGGAGCTTCTCTATTTTTGTATTTATGGGTGAAAGTCTTGTTTGCAGTAAAATCAGAAAGACTTTGGGAGGGATGGTGGGGGTTTTTTTGTTATTGTTTGGTTTGGGTTGGGTTTTTTTGGGGTTTTTTGTTTTTTGAGGTTTTTTGTAATTGAAGGCTTAGATGTTCACCACAGTGTCTTACTAGATCTGACATGGGTGTATAACTTTCCTTCTCCTTTTCTTCTGGGGCCTGTTTGGTCAGTGGTTAAACAGCACTGCAGTAGGTCAAAATGTTTTTCTTCCCAGGTTTCATATATTTGCTTCATCTCATTCGTGCTTCATCTACCAAGGGTACTGTTGGTACTCACATGAAATGAGCTCTGAGTTTCATTCTTGCTCACCTCAGGGAAAGCATGCAGTCTGCAATCCTTTGCATAGATGCAAGTGATGAAGCCATGCAGAAAGTGCAGAATCAGGATAACATTTCTGCTGGTTCTGCTCTCCACTAATGTCCTCACTGAAACAGTGAGTCATCCCACAGTTATGCCACTCCATTTGGTCATACTAAATAATCCTGATGTAAATGTTCACAGCCACATAAAGTACACCGTTGAGTGCTCAATAGCAGGGACACTTTACTGCATATTGTCAGTAGACTCTGTGTATATAATTTATTCCTTTCAAAAAAAATCCACTCTGAAAACATGACTAACCACAACACGATTTCACAGGAATTGCTCTGTAACAACGGTGAGGAGTAGATCTCTACCACATTATAGACTGCTGGGAATCCAAGAGGATTTCTCAGCCATGAAATGGAGAGGACCTTCATGCTCATCTGGCTTGGTACTAAGCACCAGCCAGAAGATGTTGCATGTTCTCAAGCCCCATCAATTTCAATTGAGTTGAAAGCCCTTATTTCCTATTACTCTCTTCCTCTTGGTAAAAATTAGCTCCGGTGAGTTTTGGGTCAATACTCCTTAACTGCAGAAACCAAAAGCAAGGGGGTTTAAAATGTTGTTAGGTACCCTTGTGCATTCTGCAGTCTCAGCCCTGACTGACCCCTGAAGGAAGGTGAGCCAGCCTCAGGGCAGCTGGAACTTACATTCTACACACAAAATTGCATACCTTTTAAATGCTGCTTTGTAAAAGTGAGGTTTTTTAATCCTTTTACATAGCCAGCTTTTTTTCTATTCTGGAGATTAGAAAGGAAACAGTATAGACCATTTCCAGCTCCTAAGAATTTACCACCATACTTTCTTAGTTCTCTTGCACCCTCCAAGACTACCTTTAGAAGGACGTTTCTGGCTTTGTTTACTTTAGCACAGTATTTAATTTAAAATTGAAAAAGGATATTGCAAATATTAGTTGGTTCTACAGTGGATGCCCAGTACATTGTTTAATTGGAAGCTTTTGTTCTGTTAGAAAAAGTTCCTATGCAAAAGTAAGTTTTAAATGTGTAAAGGAAGATATACATGTATCAGTATTATATATATATATATGTGCATATGAATGTTAGCATGTTACTATTGTTAATACTGATTGCATTATTTTATTATTTCATTATTTATCATCTATATTTATTTCTTCTTTTGTTGTTGCTTTTTGATGTTCTTTCATCCAGGAAAAAAATAAAGTAAAATAAAAGTAAAAAAAAAAAAAAAAAAGAGTTTGTGTCACTTACTGTTAGAAAACATAACAGCTTTAGAATCTATTTTCCTCTCTTTTTAATCCTACTTTAATCCTTTGGAGCTATAAACCTAGAAAAATGCCTATTTTCTACTGTATATATTTACAGCTTCTATTCTAAATAACTTTAGTGCTTTAGGATTTGCAATCACCATAATTTCCTGTTCTGAGGAAAAAAGAAAATCAAACCTTTAAGCCCCACAGGGAACAATTCAGCTCCACTGGGTTCTTTAATGTAGGATCCATATAAAAGCAATCGAAGCTGTTCTTTCTCCACTCCAGCTATTTGGCTCCTTTCTACCATTGTCTGTCATATTCTTACCTTCAGTTCTCAGACATAGATGCATTTAATAACTAAATGCACCAAGACAGCTATTAAATTCACCATCATGATCCTCCAAATACATGTGAAGGATGGAGAAATCCTAGGTTCATATCCATATCATATTGAAATATGATAATTTTGTAATTTATGTGCATGTTAGAATTTGTCTTATACAATCTTTATTTGTATTATAAAGAAAAGTATTGATGGAATATAAACCAAAAGTGATCATGAGCTCATAAACCAGTTTCATCATACGAGCTTCAGAGTTATAGCTGTTCATGTCCCTATCTTTCTGTTTGCTACTTTTATGTGCATTAAGTAAAACGTACACAAGATGAACAGGGAAGAGAGATGAAAAGGCTTATTAAGCCATCATATTTTTGTGTCATTACAGAATTGTTCTGTATATGTTCATATTCTTCCTAGGAGAATAAAAAGAGAAAGGAAAACATTTCCTAATGTATGATTTAATAATAAGGATGTTGGGTATGAGCTGTGGGACATTCATTCTGTTGTTTCCTTAGCCAAAAAGTGGCCATGTTCATGATGCATCTTGAAAATTAATCCATTAAAATATAGGCTTAAAACCATAGAAATACTCATTCAGCAACTCACATTGAACTCAGCGGATGAATCGCACCTACACAGCAGCCTAAATCAGTCCTTAAGGGAAGTAAGACTGGAATGGACCCCATTAGTTGTTAAATTTATTTTCTTAGTGTCATATGTAGTTATAAATGTTATGATCCCGGAAGTTTCTTTTTTAGAATGAGTTAAAATCTTAAATCCTTGTTCTCACAAAAATGTCTCTTGGCCTGGTGTGGTCCTATCTAGGGCATATATTCTTCTTAAGAATGGGGGCTTGGCCTCAGTTTTCAAACTCTGATATGTTTGTACCAGGTAGCTGCCAATGTGCTGGCTAGCTGTTTTCTGGTTATTTTCAGCCTGCCAGTCCTCTGTAGTTTTGAACTGGAAGCTTGAACATTTGTTCCAAAGTATGAATCCTATTGACAGTAGACTTGTTCTTTTCAGTTGCCTGTTATGGACTGTTGAAAACAGCTCCCACAGGGTTAAACAAATGGAGCAACTCTACTTGCTTGTGTAAATGATGTTTCTACACTCTTCGTCACCACAGTCACCCTCTTCTATGCCTGTTACCATTCAAAGTCAAAGTTATTTAGTTCTAATCTCCTTCCTGACTCTGAAAAGGGAGTGATGATGGTTGGTCATCATAGAGAAATCTCTCTGACACTGTTAGATCAAAACTGAGTGTTATCAAGGGTTCAGGCCACATGAAGACCAAAATGACAGCAATGACCTATATAGTTGATTATTCTACAAGAGAAATAAGGTACATAATTTGCTAGAATTTTGACAGAAACAAAATTTTTTGGCTAAATGCTGTGACTGGAGGGATTATAATGCAAAGAAGAAGGCCCACTTTTCAAAAATAACCTAATAAACCGTATAGAATTCAACAACAGTTGGTTTTAGTAGACAACCATGTTTTGTTTTTCATACTTTCAACCAAATTTCCAATTTGGGAAAAACAGTAAAAATAACAGTAGAGCAAAGAAAATGAACTTGTGTGTGGGTTCTCTGATAGCTTTTGCAGATAGCTTTTGTCAAGATGCAAAGTTGCAATGAAGTTTCAAAATGTGAAATATTTTCTTCTTTAAATAGGCATTTTTTTGTGCTTGTTGGAAGAACTTAATATCACATTATTCTTACTGGTTTTTTTCTTAGATTTGGGTACAAAACATAGAAAGGCAGACATGTAAAAGTACAGGCATGTGTCAAAACAGTATATACTCCATATTCTCAGTAAACTAGGTTAAAAATATACCTGATTTTGAACAAATGAGAATAAAGTAGGTTTGACATTAAAAATTAAGTGAAAATATTTTTCTTTTTCACAAACTATTTTAAAATCCACAACAGTTAAAAATTTGAAATCAAAACACCCCAAATTAACATACAATATAACCTGAAAAACTTTGGGTTAGGGTTTATAACATACCAGTTCATTTTGGCTTCATTCTTTTTGCATATGCTGTCATGCTTTTGGGTTTCAACTGGTAACAGAAAAACAACAAAATGTGCTGAGAAAATGCTGTAAAAGGAGTATTAGCAAATTGGCTGAACATACTGAGTCTTTGAAAGCCCATAAGAAAGCTTATTCTTTTGGCCATCCTAATGTCAAGAACAAAGTTACAGTGATATTTGGAGACCATTTCTCAGCTGGCATCAATTGGCATAGCTGCACAATGGAGCTATTCTGGATGGAGCTTTGCTGATTTCCATCTGTAAGGGATTTGGTTTTAATCTTCTGATACTGACTACCATTATAGTCTTCTCCAACTGACTCAAAATAAAAGACCTACTCTTTTCCTTTGGGTAATGCAGAACAATTCCCTAATGTTTATATCAAGTATTAAATGACTAACACCATAGAGAGAGTGATTCTGGCTTCACTGATCTTAAACTCTTCTATATCTGTTTGAATCATGAAACTGAGTGAGGATAACTGATTAAAATGTGATGCTTTCCAACATTTCCTTTCCATAACCTTGTCATAAACAAATTTTTTATTTCTATTCATCTACCACTTCACAGCATAGAAAATCCGGTACTTTATTTTCTTGTTTTAACAGTTATTTGTGTATTACTCTTTGGATATATTTATTTATTTTATTATAAATCCTCTCTTTGCTTCTAGTCTTTATTTCTTTCCCTTTTTATTTACCAGTTGGGAGACTTAGATAGGCTCAGTTTTCTTAATCCTCTTTATAAATTTAAAAAACCCAATTAAGTCTGCACAAAGTCTTGTTTTTCTGATGGAGAAGAAAATCAGTCTTCCTGCAACATAATAATGCTTTGCACTTCTATAGACCCTTTTATCTGAGGTTCTCAACTAGCTGTAAAACACGCACTCATTAATTAAGCCTTGAAAGTGCCATGAGACAAAACATTATGCCTAGACTGCAGATAGGTAAACTGAGAGACAGAAATTCCATGTTTTGCTGGAAGTAACACAGGTTGTTAGAATTAGGACCAGAACTCACAAATCATTATTTCTAAATGACAACTTTCAGTTCTACATGAGGTCCAGCCCAATACCAACTGTTTTAATACACACAGTTCAGTGTTTCTTCTAGAGTTAACCACAGCCACAACAATAAACCTCATTTTGGTTTTATGTAGACTGTTCCTAAATCACAGCCTCCCGTCATGGAGGTTCTCAGTAGGTACAAACTTCTGTAGTTCAATTTTAGCCTACTGAGATCTGACAGTATCCTAGGTAGGTTGAGTCTGTCCTTACATACATAATGGACAACAGTAGTACTAAGAGCATGACCCTGTGTAGTGACTTCTGAAAACTCAGAGGCTCTCTTCAGCTATCATGGAAACAGAACGGAAGCAGAAATGTATTGGCCATCTAAGAATAATATTGAAAGACAAAGTGAATTGCACATTCTAATAACTGGGCTTAAGTTTGCAGTAACATCAGTAGAGTGAGAAGATGAGAGGGGAATTAATAATTGTCTGTCTGAAGAGAACAAGAAAGAGACAAAAAAAAAAAAATCTACTTGCTCATTTTCATGTCTGCTGTCTCTTCCTGATGGTATAAACCAGGGACAAACAGCAGCACTTTATGTATTAAAGTAAGCACAAAATTCATCGGACAGATGTCATTTCAGCATCATGCTATAGATGGTTCAAGCATCATAGGATAGCTGATAGGAGGGAACACACTTTCAAAATATTACTAAGAAAACAAGGTCATTTGTTTCTTGTGCAGGTTTGGGTTTTTTTTTTATATTCACTCCTAAAGATCATTACAGTAGGATTCAAAAGAATATTTATAATGTTTAAATTTGCCTGCAGATTGAAAAAAATATGCTTTAGGAGATTAAATTGACTTTTCAAATTTAGAACTATTTCACCACAATTTTGAAAGATTTTTATTATTTGGTAACAACATTTACTTCATCTAACTACAGATGCCTAAAAGTTAGACTTCTGAATCTTTCAGTCTCAACACCTTCAGGGTCCAATAGGGAAACATGTTCTTCAAAGAGAAACTGCACCCTAACCAGTGTTTCCACCTGGAAGTGCCTATGAGTATAACTGAAGTCTTTGTTGGTTAGCTCACCCATACATAGCCAAATTAGAAGTAGTTTAAGGAAGATAAATCTCAGTCTCAACTGGTTTCCATAATAAACACTCATGTACCCAGGTAACAACAAGCCTTTGCTGGTGCAATGAAACTTCCACCGTCCTACAGACGTGATGAGGATAATTCATTTCTATGCATAGGCTCTTAATTGAATCTTCTCGTCCAAAATGAGGAACCGATTAACAATCCAGAAGACAAATAGCACCATAGAAAGATAGAGCTCATGATAGTTAAAAGGAGGAATAGAAAACAAAAGAATTCATAAATAAGGCTTCAGATGAATTTCAATGCACTCAAAGATTTGGTCAGAAATATGTCGTAAAAGAAAACTAATGGAGAGGCAGTATTTCTTTAAGTAAGCAATATTAAAAGAAAAAGTTAACCTCATATGAAGAGTAGAAACTCTAGTAAGGGATAAGATTAGCTACATCAATACGCCTTTACTGATCTTAAATACAGAAAGGAAGAAAATGGAAATGAGGAGAAATTTCAAAGCCAGCTTACGTTGATCTCTATCTGCTATTGATGAATTGAAGATATGACAAACCTTCCCTCGTTCTTTTCAACTTCACTTATGCTTTCCATATGAATCCTTTTGAACTGATCCAAACCGGCCCCTGAGAAAAACTGATTATTCTTCTGTCAGATCAACAGGTTGATTTGGATCATTTAGCAGCTGCACCACTATTAGTGCCAATATGTTACAGGAATTGTGAGGAAGCACTTGTGAGGAAGGACTTGTGAGGAAGGACTTGTGAGGAAGGAATTGTGAGGAAGGACTTCAGAACCTGGCTGCCTATTTCATCAATAGCATCTTCAGCTCTTGGCTTGTGTTGACTATACTGTTGTACTCTGTAAAGTCTATAAAGAAAATAACATCACAATATAAAGACAAAATGAACAAGGAACAATGCACAAAATGTAATCACACTAGAAAAGTTTGCAAAATACCCTAATACTAAAAGAGAACCAAGAAAGGGCCGTGATTTTTCTGCCACAAAAAGAGAGTTTGTTCAACAAAACTCTGCGGTGGTGGGATTTTTCATAATTTTATGATAACTTCCTATAGGGTCCAGCTGCTTTCAGGCAGCTAAAAAAAAGTGATTTTACTGACTGACAGCTGGGTAGTCACCATAAAACAGTGAAAACCAGAGGGTACTAATATAAGTATGATTGTATGCACATCCCTATGAATTGAGGTTTTATGTCAGTTTCGTCTTAAACCAGGATCCAAAAATAACTTTGAAATAGTCTCAGGATTGCTAGTGGTTTGCTTTGAAAACTAGGGAGTGAGCATACTAGAAAAATGGAAGAAAGCAAATATTGTCACTGTGTTTAAAAAGGGGAAAAGGAAGATAGATGATAAATAGGTCATATATATTTCTGCTGGACATCATATAAATCCTCATTTATAGTGTATTTATCTAAAATGTATAATGCATGAATTATCCACTTGTATAATAAATACTTGTGTATTTACATAAATACATGTGGTCTCAATAAAGTGATATAGTATAAATATTTAAATAATTACATTTGTATTTATGCTTTCCTTACATATTAGAAAATAGATATTGATGATTCAACTGTTCTAAAATTCTACTAATATTTTGTTTTGTTTCTGAATTCTTTGTAAGTTAATATTTAATAGAGTAGACACACGTCCACCCGCTCCCCAAACAACAAAAACAAAAGACCCAAACACACCAAACCCTCCCCCAAAGAACATCAAGCCTGTTTTGTTTCAGGGGAATTAAAAGTATGCTTGTATGTGTATCCACCTCACAACAGTAGAGAATTCACATTGTTCATGGACAAATGGCTGCCCCAGTTTGCCAGTAATTGAAAGACATTTGGCACACTTCTATTAAAAAGATTTTGTCTTCATGAATTTATAAGCAAATTAGTTTAAACAACAAGTGGCATTTAAGTAAAAAAAATAATAATTATGTTGTCTAAAAACACATTCTTGGTGGATCTGCCAAGATTATTCTCAGCTTTGAGGCATTTCTAAACAATGCAGCAAAGCAGAAACCCTTCTGCTTCCCAGAGGATCAACAAGCTCTAGTTTCAGAAGCTGGTTAGACTCATCAGTGTGATGCTTTAGTTAAGTAATCCTAGTCAACACACTTTCATAATGCTATTTTATCACTCCTACACTGTTTTTAAGACTTAATCTCTGCATAGCACCTCATCATTTTGACTTGTATATTCTTCCAGTGGTGCAGATCAACTTACTGCACTATACCACACTGCCTAGGATACATGTCCCTTAAAGAAATGAAGACAAAGTAAAGCATTATTATTCTTGTCTACTCAGGAGAATATCAAGGCTCAGGCAGAGGGCAGTACTTCTCTGCCTCCTAAAAATCAATAGCAGTGTTGGAAATGGAGGCTGAACAACACCTGAGTCTTCGTCCAGAATCTAAAAGAAAATATAACAATAAAAAATTCTTGTTTTCCTCTCTGCCATTTTTCTATGACACAACAAAATTACTCCCACTTAGTGCCACTCTGATTTTGACCTTGGTGTTGAACCTTGCTCTTACACAAAAATCCCTGAATCTTCCCCTTCTGCATACCCTCAGCATATACTTCCATTTCATGCTTTGACCCTGATATTTCTTTACTGGTGGGTTGACTTGTCTTTTCTGATTTGTTTGGATTTGAATCATAACTTACTCCTCAAACCTAGCTTATGTTGCTATTAAATTTCACCTATTGCTCATATTCTGACACATTTAGGCAATGAAGGGTTGTGGATACACAGTGAAATGTCTTTTAAATTTCAGTAGGAATCCTATCAACATGTCCAGCTGCTGAATACAAAGGGAATGACCAGCTTTGTGGTTTTGGGGGGGGGGGGTGTGTTGTTTTTTTGGTTGGTTGGTTTTTAGTTTGAGAAAACAAAGTCCTTGTTAAATTAGTAGCTGGGATATCTGTTCTATGCATTTTCTCTCTCCATCCTTTCTTCCTTCATTCCTTCACATTTTCCCATTTTCTTTTTTTTTTTTTTCTTCCTATTTTTTTCCTGCAGTCTGTTGTTTTCTTTTACTTCTAGAGATAACTATGGTAAATAAATACAGATTTAATCTTCAAATCCCCCATCAAGAGAAAATGCACAGTCCAGGTGAATGGGGGAAAGATAGACAAGAAAGGGAGTGGGAAATATAAAGAAAAGAAAAATCACTCCACTGATCAAATCTTTCATTTCCAAACAGAAATAATTACAGTGATGGTCAGTGGGGAGATTTTGGCAATTTACAGTGGTATAGCAGCAAGTTCGTATCAACAAGATTTGATATTCAGGGCAAGCCATAGAACTACAGGTCCTGAAGCGTTGCCTATAATCTTTATTTCATTTTTAGATGTTATGCTGTAATAAAATGTAAAAAGGGAATACATAAAAAGTTATAGAGGTGGGAAAAAACATGGTTTGAAGTTGTATGGCATTTCTTGACAGGGCATGTTCCTAAGGATATGCAGAGAATAACAAATGCTATTTGAAATAAGTACAATAGAGATCTGAAACTAGATTGAAAACCCAAGTCAATTTTCCTGAGTGTCATTTGATTAGCTTTCTTATATAGAACTGAAGCTTAAACAATGCTGGGGATTCAGAGTGGAGAGGTGCTTGGGAACACAGTGAGAAATGGGTTACTCCTACCAATTTCATTTCTGTAGCTTTACAACATTATCATTGCACATTGTTTCAGTGTTTTTGCAATAATCCATAAATGAAGCAATGTCAGAGGGAATTTGATTGATAGCTGGGAAAACACAAAAACTGTGAAAGTTATTTCTTTGCTCTCTCTCTGTCTGTCACTGCCTTCTGGGCAAGAGATGATACCAGTAGCTGTATAAAATAGCTAGAGCATATTGTCTGGCTGTGTATAAGGGAAAACACTGACAAATTAGTGGATATTGCTTTGGACAACTAAGAGGTGACAAATATGCATGTAACATATTTGACCTGTGGGTTGACTCAAGTGGTTTATGTTGGTGGTACTTTTTTTTTCACCAGGTATAGCTTGCTTTTCATCTCTGAATTTAACAAAAGGAGAAACAGCTGTCTTGCAACAAAATTAACCTTGAACTTGGTTTTCACCTTTTGGGAACTCTAGACTGAGAATGAGGGCACAGATAACATTTTGATCTGAATCTAAAATAAAGAAATCCTTCACAGCTCAGGTTGGAGCTTTACATGTTTGCACATACATGTATAGCTCTTCCAAAAGGATTGGAATCCACAGCCAATTCATACAAATACTGAAACATGCTTTTTACTGTTTCACATATACTCTCTCCATTTCTCTCATTATTATTTTAATGTTTAGGTCTATAACTGTTCTTCAAGATTAGATTTTGTTGTTTTTAACCCCTAGCAGGACATTTAAAGTTCTGGAAAGGAAGTTCCCTCAAAGACTGTCTTATATGTGAGAATTAGCATCCAGGGACTTGGCGGTCATAGGAATGGAGATGGTTCTAGGAGGGCCAGCATGACTTCAGCTTTCCTTTGGGGATATAGCACTTTGAATCCTGAACATCCAGTCTTTGAAACGACAACATTTCTCATTACTTTAGGAAAAAAATACAGTTGTAAGCGGTGTTTTATATTCTTAACATTATTTCCTTCCATTTCTTTAATTTCTCAGTACTCTGTTTGTCTTGTCTACTTAACCTTGTAGTAATGGAATACAAAACAGCCTCTTTTTTTAAAGGTATTTTATTCTCAGTAAAATTCCCAAAATATATACTCTTAAAGGAGTGCAATATGTTTAACTTGGGATCATGAGAAGTGATACAGTATGCTTAAGTTATAAATGTTGCTCTTTGGGTTGATCCACTTCTGTTCTACCATTTGCGAACACCATGGCCTCCTCTAATGGATGATAATAAAAATTTCAATTCATAGTGTACGTAATGGCACATATTGTATTTGAGTATCAAATGATGACAGACTTGGTGGGCTTCCATAGCAAATATTGCCCAAGGGGAAAAGTTGCTTCTGAGGCTGTGCTAAGCTGTCTCAAAATACCATTTGCTTTCCTTTTCTTTAAGGATTTATTGTATTTTATCATGTATTATATATTTTATTCACAGAAGTCTTTCTAGGGATAAGGACTTCAGTACATAACAACAGCTCCCTTGAGTGGGAGATTTCAGGGCGACCTGCCAGCTCTTCTTGCTGCAGATGTCAGGCCATCTGGATGCCATCTCTGGGGCAGGACACATCAAGGGAGTTGGCTAGCGCATCTCCCCAGCAGGAGTTACTTGGTAGGGGTGGAGAGGGGAGGGGAGTGTCTGAGGGAAAGATATAGCTAGCTACCATCATGGGAATTTTGTGACTGTGACTATTCTTATGTGCCTATGTATGCAAATAGATAGAAAGACAGGTATGCTAAGAGATGTTACTTCCAGAAAAAAGATTATTCAGGGTTAATACTGAGCTTGGTTAACTTAGATGTGAAAGATATCTCGTTCACGGTATTCAATATTTGTAACATTTCTATTCCATCCTTTTTCTGTGGGTTTTTTGGTTTTTTTTTTTTTAATCACTTCTTATGACAATGCATATAATGTGGTGTGTGTGACGTATGAATTCTGGTATGTTTTATGAAAGTGTTGTATCACTGAATGTGTTTGAGTGGATAGCCATCTGTTGTCGAGAGAGCTACAAATCTTTCTCTGACCTGTAACACAGGATAATAATTAACTTAGATAATCTTCCATCCAGATAGGTGTAACTAGAAACAAGAGAACAGTGCAACCTCAGGAATCAGACCTTTCTGATTTTCCTCTGGGGATGAGGATTTGACACAGTGGATATTCCTAAACAGAACTGAAAAACAACGACAGTGGTAAAGACATAATTTTATAAATGGAGAGAAACAAGAAGCTTTGATGCTTGGAAGATTATTAGAGTGTGTTGCAGGAGAGAAAAAGAATAACAAAGAAACAACAAGAACCACCAAAACCAAAACAAACAAACAAAAAAATGCCCAACAAACATGGTTAGGAAGGGTCAGAAAAGCAGTGTTAGAGGATGATTTCCATGAAGACTTCAGCAAACTTCAAGAAATGGTGACATGTTGTGAGGTTCCTGAAGAATGGTACGTGAATATAATCAGAGTTCTGGAGCACCAGAGCTATGAGGACAGGCTGAGAGAGTTGGACTTGTTCAGCCTGAAGAAGAGAAGGCTCAATGGAAGGCCTTTTTGAGGCCTTCAGTACATAAGGGGGCTAAGGAAAAATGGACTGTTTACAAGGGTATGTGTTGGCAGGACAGGGTATAATGGCTTTAAACTAAAAGAGAGTAGATTTAGATTGAGTATTAGGAAAAAAAAAATCTTTTCTAAGAAGGTGGTGAGGCACTGGCACAGGTTGTTCATAGAAACTGTGGATGCCTCTTCCCTGAAAGTGTTCAAGGCCATGTTGGACAGGGCTTTGAGCAACATGGTTTAATGGAAGATGTAGGAGCTAGATGATCTTTAAGGTCCCTTCCAGGGAACACAAGCCATTTGATGATTCATACAAACTGTGCTGAGACAGACAAGTCTAGGAAAGGACAGATTTCTATTAGACAAGTCTCAAGAAGGAAAAACAGGTAAAACAAGTAACTCAGTGTTAAGATTTAAGACTTTTACTTCCAGAAGAATTAAGTCTGAGTCCTGGTACTGAAAACTGTCATTACTTCTGGAGTAATTGTTCCAAACTCCCTGCCATGGACAGGGATACCTTCCACTAGACCAGGTTGCCCAAATCCTCACCCAACCTGGCCTTAAACACTTACAGGGATGGGGCTTCCACAGCCTCTCTGGGCAACCTGTTCCAGTGCCTTACCATCCTCATAATAAAGAATTTCATTGTAACATCTATTCTAAACCTGTCCTCTTTCAGCTTGAAGCCATTACCTCTTGTCCTATCACTACAGTCCCTGATAAACAGTCCCTCTCTAACTCTCCTGTAGGACCCCTTTAAGTATGGTAGGCCGTAATTAGATCTCCCCAGAGACTTTTCTCCAGGCTGAACAATTTGGGCTTGTCGAGAGTTGAAGATTCCCTCAGCCTGTCTTCAGAGGAGAGGTGGTCCACTCCCCTGACCACCTTTGTGGCTTCCTCTGGGTTCACCACAACAATCTTTCCTGTACCAGGGATCCCAGAGCTCAACACAGTACTCCAGATGGGGTCTCATGAGAGCAGAGGGGCAGAATCACCTCTCTCAACCTGCTGGTATACTACACTGTACTTGATGTAGCCCAGGACATGTTTGGCTTTGTGAACAGCCGGCACAAACTGCCTGCCTGTGTTGACCTCTGAATATAAAGAGTAGAAAACAGGAAATCAACAAAACTTTACACTTTCCATTAAAAAAAAAAAAAAAAAAAATTACAAGTACTCATTGGTCAACAGGATTCATGAATGATGGGATATTTTGTTTTCCCACTTTTCATTTTTTAATAGTACTGAAAATTTCTCCTCTCTTTCCCTTCCCTTCCCTTCCCTTCCCTTCCCTTCCCTTCCCTTCCCTTCCCTTCCCTTCCCTTCCCTTCCCTTCCCTTCCCTTCCCTTCCCTTCCCTTCCCTTCCCTTCCCTTCCCTTCCCTTCCCTTCCCTTCCCTTCCCTTCCCTTCCCTTCCCTTCCCTTCCCTTCCCTTCCCTTCCCTTCCCTTCCCTTCCCTTCCCTTCCCTTCCCTTCCCTTCCCTCCCCTTCCCTCCCCTTCCCTTCCCTTCCCTTCCCTTCCCTTCCCTTCCCTTCCCTTCCCTCTTCTCCTCCTTTCCTGTTTTCTATTCTACTTTATCTCTCTTTAAAAAATTATGTCCTTGTTTAAAATACAGCAAACCACAAATGATAGCTAGAATTAGTCAAGTGTGCTTTAAGACCATGAGGCACTATCAGTAAATGCAATCTGTCCTCTATAGACCTAATATCCGTGGAGATGAAACAAAATGTTGTTTACTGAATCAACACTAACCACAGCATGGCCTGCATGGGGAAACCAGGCACACATTATTGCAGAGTCTAAAGAGCGTAAAACCACTGATCCTGCAGTTACAGGGTCATAAAATCCTTCTTTCTATGTGAAAAGCATTTAATAGTGGACATTTTTAATACCTCCTCTCTGGGAGACACAAAATACAAGGGACCTTGAATAATTACTCAGTATAAAATATTGGGAGTAAACTTCTGTCAACAAACCAGATGGTCCTCCCCCTCCCTCCGACACCCCCTGAATCCTTCAGCCCTGAACATACAAAGTGTGTTCTGACAATTTGACAGTTGATAAGGAAAAGACATTTACCATTAACTCTAAATAGAAACAAGGAGCACAAAATGAGAATATGGCCCTTCGATGAACATAAGTGTGAGTTCCAGTCAGCTGATCGCGGTTGTGCTTTGTGAAACGGGACTGTTTTGGCTGTCCCTGTGTGTGCTATTTTTGATGGTAATAAATAGAGCTTAACTGAATAATATTTCCAATGTGTTGCAAGCTGCAGTTTTATTTGAGGTTACGGTTGTTTTTAGTGCTGGGCAAAGGGATAAGCTCTGTGCAATCTTCACATCTAATTGTCGGATTCGTGCAGCACCTTTTTGGATTTGTGTCTGGTACAAAAAAGAGGGTTATCATTCGCCTTTATTGTAGCTAAGCATTTGTGGTTGGAAACCATGCATACAAGGGTAGGATTCTTCTCCCAGCATTTAAAAAATCAGTGTAACTCAGTTTACGTGAAGACAGGTTGGATTGATGATGCTGGGTGTGAGAGGGTGAAATCCACAGGGTCCCTGCTGGCTCAGCGTTTTTGATGTTTATAACATTGTTCTTATAGATTACTAAATAATTTTAAATGTTAAAAGAACACTCTCACACTTTGTGGGGGAAGGCTACACTGGTGCAAATGCAAGTACTAAGTGGGTATCAGGTTTCCAAATTAATCTCAGCCCATGAGACATACGAAGCAGCTGTAATCACCTACAACGTTAAGCTTACATTCCAGAGTTTGGTGGAAAATGCTTCCCCTAAATAAGTACAATCCTCTTTTAGGAATTTATTCCCACTCAGCTGCCCCAATTCTGCCATCAGATCAAACTGCCCTTCAAAATTTTAGTGAATAATCATAAGAAATAAAAATCCACTAATTTCTTTCCTATATCAGCTAGTGCTGTGTTTCTTTTCCTTCATTGTGTGGATTTATTCCATCTATGTAGATTCCAGTGTTAGAATCCTGCTGTGCTGGTGATAATGGTTACGTTTCTGAAGGCTGGTTGAGCCACTGTTCAGCTCAACCTATGGAGGTGTATAGTTTCAGCCCGGGGATCACTGATTCTGTGTTTCTATGTTAAAGCAAGATCATTTGAACTTTGCTGTTACCAATGAGTTCATTAGGCAGTACATAATCACCTCTGAGTCAAAAGGCCTATAAATGTTGAGGGTGAGCCCTCACTTTTTTAGTATATCTGTATGAAAATGAAGTCCTGGATTTAAATATTATTTATGTTTCAGTCCGAAGGAAAACTCTGGTCCTGTTTTATTACTGAAAGGCCAGTTCTGACTTCCTAAGAGTTTTGAATCAGTTGGGTTCTGACTCAGATTTCAGATCCTGTATCTGTGGTTTTGAGACTTTCTGCAGACCTTGAAAAATGAGAAATATATTATTCTAATAATATTCAAACGCTGAGTCAGAAAAAAAACAATGTGAATCCTAGATTCAGCTTTGGTTCTGAAGAATTACTCAAGTGTTGCAGAACGTAATGGAGACACAGATTTCATCCTTTGTGTACAACAGAACAATAATGGAGCACAAATAAGGCCAGGACCTCAGCTCCACTAACCGTAATGTTGTTATACCAATACACAAAAGCTGAGACTCTTCCCTGTTGACTGCACTATATGTGCAATGATTTTAAGACTAACCACTTTTAATAGTCTGCATACATACAAAACACAGTATTGCAGGCATAGTATTTTGTAATTATGATCTGCATAATATAGCAATCCTGTCTGAATAATGTCAGATTGCAAATGGATGTAATACTATATGAAGGGTTTCTTCAGTTGTGGACGATGTTACACTATATTACTGAGAATCTTGAAACAAAAGGCTCAGTTTTTCAATTAGGAGGGGTCTTTATGGTTTAATAACAGGCTAAAGTGATTGTCAGTGTGTCTATTTTAACACATATCTACTTTCTACACATTGTGAGTGAAGAACCATAACACTGCTGAGCAAAGATGATGTATACAAACCCACCAGCGTCAGTATGACTTGACTTAAATGTAATGCAGCTGTGGGTTGAATAATGGCCTATTCTCCTTTCATACTCAGGAAACTGAAGTATAGCACTGTGAAGTCAGTGGAGGTACGGTTACATAAGAAGCACAAGGAATGTATCCATTATTGGCAGCTTTGTTTTTTACTATTCAGAGCAGCAGTGAGGAAGTTTCTCAGAGTAGTAAAGAAATTATAAAAGAATATACAAAAGAAGAAAAATGTAGAAAGACCTTTAATTTGAAATACAAAGGCGTTGTGCCCTTAATGTAGTTTACACCAGCACTTCACCCTTATTTTAAAGATGTTGCTGTGATGTCACCCTAACTTCACCTACTTCCTATAAGTGGCATATAAACATATGAAGTTCAGAAGTATTTAACTGTCTAAATCTCAAAGATACAGATATACCAGGGCAGGTGGGGGTGGGGGGTGGGGAGAGCGGTGGGAAATACAGATCAAAGTGGACGGGAAGAAGGACACAAGGAAGGAAAATGGTCGTTTTGACACACACACACAAAATCCCAAAATTTAAAAGCCATCACCAAGAAAAAAATAGCACACAAGAATAGGAAGGTGTTAAAGATGAGTACTGTTACACTAGAAGGTAGTAATGGAACATCTGACTCCTGTTTAGTCAGAGAAACTGCTTGTTCTCATTTTGATCTCACAACCTAAGTGTCACAAGGCAGGTGGTATCTTTTGATTCATTTACAGTCCATGAAAACATTCATCCTACAAGCTTGATTCTTAGCAATCTTGACTTGTCTGGGAGGGATTTTTGTCCTGAATATAAGTTAGAGACAACAGAAGCTTATTTAGGATACTAACATTAAAATTTCCATGATTAGGTCATGAGACTTTTAAGCATCTAAAGGAAGATACAAAGGACTGTATCATGTCAACCTTAGACTACCATGTAATCCTCTTCTTCTATGGAGTTTCTACCTTGCCCCTCTACCTCACTTGCAAATATTCACAGCCTGACCACAATAAAGCTGCAGTGATTCTGTATATAAGTTGTCCTGTTTCTTCCTAATGAAAGGTTTGATATAAAAGAAGATATAAGCAAGTAAGATGATTTGTAAAAGTTGCAACAGTGCCTAACATGGCAGCAGTCTCCACATGCACATTTCTGTGGTTACAGGCTGATAAAAAAATTACTAAAATCCACTAAGTGTCTCTATACATTTCTTTACATAAACAGCAGTGCAGGAGACTCCCAGGAACTATAACACTACAGACACAAAAGTTGAATCTCTCTCCATACTATCCTGCAGCTAGACCACCATTGTAGGTTGTGCTGTGAGAAGAATCTATTGGCGCTCATGTCTCTTCAGGGCAATAAGTAACAGGAAATTACCTTCACTCCCTGCGTCCACCATGTTTCACAAGTAGCTTTTAGAGCTGTTGAAATATTAAAAAAACCCAACCAACCAAACAAACAAAAGATCAACTCCCCAGCCCGTCCCAAGAAGTAAATCCACAATGGAAATATTTACCTCCCAGTACAGATTTCAAATTTTTGCTGTGAAAGCAGTAAAGGAAAAATCAAGGAAAAAAAGCAACAAACAAATAAAAAAATAAAAATAACAAAAAGGGAAAAACTCACCCCGAAACCCCAAACCATGGATATATTTTAGGGAAAGAGACAAGCATTGCAGCCAAGAGATTGCAACTATCCACCAAATGTAGACAAAAGAAAGGTACAGACTCAAGTGAAGATAGAGTAATTTTTCTAGATCTTCAAGGAGAGATAAAGATGCAAAGATTAGATGTAATGGATTTAAACTGCTGCAGAGAAAACAGGGTTAATACAGGCTATGAGGGAATTAGATACAGTAGAAAACTTTCTTTAAACAAAGAATTGGGTTCTCTTCGGAACTGGAAACCAGTGAAAATACTAGTTGTTGGGCATTTTTTCAGAAAAAATATGCATAGCTTAACTGCTGGTTTGTTGGTGTGTTGGGGTTTTTTTTTTCATTTTACTCTATGCTAATTGTTTTTGTTTAGTTTTTTGGTTGACTGATTGTTTTTTAGTTGGTTGGTTTGGTTTTAATTAATTTATATGTTTCTTTCCACAGAAGCAAATCTTTTTTGAACTATAATTACATATGGATAAATCCTAACCACATTTCCATGTGGACACCAATTGATTTTTTACTTACTTCCAAACGGGCTGTTCCTAGAGACACAATTGGCTTCTATCCTCCTCAGAAATTTCTGGCATCATAACCGTCTGGCAAAGAATGGACCAGGATTTTCTTCAGTGAAGAAATTCCTTGCTGTGAAATCCACTCCCTGATGGAAGGGATTACTTACCAGCATAAACTAGATGTCTCTGTAACAATGTTTTGATTTCTTATAGGAGTTCAGCAGAAATACCAAGAACAGCCTAGAGAAATCACTTACAGTCCTCAAAACCAGGAATATGTATATGCACAAGTAATTAACTGCATCTCCTTGCTTTTGTTTTGGTTTGGTTTTTTGGGGTTTTTTTTTGTTGTCTTATTGAGAACAGATTACATTTTACACTAATTGCTCTTATATACAATACAAACCCTTCACCGCTGTGTATCCATTATTGTCCATTAATTGCTTTCCATCTGATGCCTCTTATGTTTTTACTTCACTGGTGGTTACCTGTCTTATGCCATAGACTTATGAGGATCTCCATATGAGGAAATTGAATCTTGATTGAACCTCACTGATTATAATCATATTGTCCTGAAGTCATTCATATAAAAAACTTGAAGATTTGTAGTCTTTGCATTCTGAGTCAGACTCTATATCTAATAGTGCTTCTAGGTGCTGTGAAGTCAGTTTGTCATTCATTGACATAACAAATGAATTGCAATAGCAGAGGAACTGCAAAGAAATTTGAAAGCCACACCAATTTCTATCCAGCTTTCTTCACCAGCACAGAGTCAGGAATCACATTTTTGATTTTTCCTTATGTATTTCAGAGGTATATTTGAAAAGCTCATGAAGAAACTCAGAGCCAGACAAGCTATTTGACAATCTGAAGAATGCTTTTCTCAGTCTTCACTCAATCCATGCTTGGTATCTCCACAGCAGCACATTTGCTTATAGAAACTAAAATTCTTCAGAGTAAATTCTGAAAGAAGAAATGAAGTAAAAAAAATGAGTCTTTGCTATATCCTCTAGTCATAGATCTGAGTCCATATACAAGGTACACATTTGACTTTCTTTGTGTCTGAGTTGCCTGATTTTGTCATCAATGAAAGGTCTCCATTGTGTGAAAGATAAAGTACCACACAACACTACACTGTGGAAATGTCCTATGGGTCTCACTTCTAGAACTAAGAGAAGGAAGTTTATACAAACCCATAGATAAATGCATCCTAGAACCACTGCAAACAATCAAATTCTGTCCTCAGGCATTAAACTTAGAGAACTTAGAAAGTCTAGATAGATCCTAGCTCCTAGTCATTATTATGCATTGTAATGCACAGGCCGCCACAGCCTCCCCTGTTATCTGGTGCATATGCAGAACACTGTGTCATATATAAAACCTCAGTCCTTATCTTGTATATCCAAAATGCAAGCATATGTAAGTCTCCAGAATTAAAATCTTTAGTTAAAATACTGAATAATTTAGTTTATTTTTTTCATCCCCCCAATACATGTCACTGTTAGACCAAAATTCTTAATGGACTGACAGATTTCTCATTCAGAAGAGCTCATGAGAAAGAGTAACATATACTAGTGACTAAAAATTTTTGTTCTCACCACTGTATGTGGGTAAGAAAGACAATATAAGGCCTAATATGAAATATATAAGCCCCATTTTGCCTGCAACTATTTTATTTTTAAATAGACAGTTTAAGCAGAAGCAACCCACATAAGCAAAGCAAGACAAGGAATTAATTCAGCCCTTCCCATCAGCAGGCAGGTGTTTGTCCATCTCTAGGAAAGCAGGAATCAGTACTATGTAACAGTAACTTGGGGACACAAACAATCACAATGAACATCCTCCTCTTCCTACTTCTTGCTCCAGACCCTCACATTGTATAGAATACCAGTTTGGTCAGTTAGGGTCAGCTGTCCCAGCTGTGTCCCCTCCCAATTCCTTGTGCACCCCCAGCCTCCTCACTGATGGGGGTGAGTTGAGGATCAGAAAAGTCCCTGAATCTGTGTAAGCACTGCTTAGCAGATACTAAAACTTCCCTGTGTTATCAACAGTGTTTTCAGAATAAAGCCAAAACTCATTTCTGCACAAGCTACCATGGAACTATCTCTATCTCAGTCAAAACCAGCACTTCTTTTCATAATTTGCACAAATAAAAGGCACACTCAAATTTGGGATAAATGGTCTTTTGTCTTCAGTGAGGTTTAACATGATTTGGAACATAGTCAGAATTGTGGTAGCTAACAGAACGGGTGTCTCAGAATTCAAACAATCCTAGTTCTTACATTGCACCCTTAGCACCCTTAAAACAGCTGACAAAATAGCCCCCCACACCTATGCCTTTATTTTAGTGTGCTGATGTCGGAATGAACAGATATACGGACATTTTCTTAACCTATTTGATGTCCATGTTAGTTAATGTGTTTTATCAAAGAGCATAGGCCAAATTCAGCAGTTTATGATCTTGTCTTCCCAGTGTGCTGCTAGCTCATAACCTGACCTTCTACAACCTGGGTTCTATAGTCAGGTCCCAGGGCTGCTGTAAATGCTAAAATGAAGTACAAGACCACCACTGCGAAATTTGTTGCTGTCCTGGTTTTAGGTAGCTATAATTCACATTGATAGGACATCAGGGAAGACGTGGAGACAGCTAGGGTAGACCTTTTACAGCAAGTTCTCTGAACTAAGCATATTTACTGTCCATATCAGTCATGCAGACTGGAGTGTCACAGACATCCTGGCCTGAGAGATTTTAACAAAGAATATGTAGACAAAATGGGAAAAGTCACATATATATAAAAAAAGAGACAGTAGTAATGAAAAATTTGTTGCTGAGAGTGCACCAAGATGCTCAGTAGTAAGAGCAGTGGTGATCAAATGACCTTTCCCCTATTTACAAGTTTGATGGGATCCCTACTAATTCTCATTGCATAGACTTTCCCCTTCCACCTGTCCCTGATAATGCAGTTTGACAAACTGAATTTCCAGAACCATCTATTAAAAATTACTTTGATAGTATTTTAACTGTTGATAATGATCACTCTGTGCAGGTGGGGAGAAGGGGTTTTTTTTGTTAGCTCTTTCTTTTTTTTTTTTTCTCCTGGGATAGACAAGCTGCCAGATCCTTTCCTCATTCTTTCTTTGCTCATCTGTGGAAACACTCTTTTCTGTACTTCCTTTCACTTATTGCTAAATAAGAATCTAAGTGTACAGATAGATAGCTATTCTGTTCTGAAAGGACTCCCCTTGACTATATTTGTATTACTTCAAATGAAAGATGTATATTCTTTTCTTAGATAGCTTCATAAGTTAATGGCACTAGGGATATTTTTTCCTGTTACTCTCAAGGTTAAAGCACAATCTTGTACTGCATAGGAACACCACTTTGCTTTATTGTCGCTATTGGGGAACTTGGTAGTAGCCAGACAACTGGCTGATCATTTGACTCAAGAAGGACTCACATGCAAATGACACAGTGATGGCATTAGAGTATATAACATGGCTTCCTGGTACAAAAAAGACAGGCATCTCTTGGAAAGAGTCCAGCAGAGGGCTACAAAGATGATTAAGGGCCTGGAGCACCATGAGAAAGGGATGAACAAACTGGGGCCGTTCAGCCTTCAGAAAAGAGGACTGAGAGGGGACCTAATCAATGTTTATAAATATCTTAAACATGTGTGGGAGATAGAGAAAAATGACCAGCCTCTTTTCAGCCGTCTGTGGAGACAGGACAAGGGGCAATGGCCTCAAGTTGGAGTACAGGAAGTTCCACACCAACACGTGGAAGAACTTTTTCACAGTGAGGGTGACAGCCCTGGGACAGGCTGCCCAGGGGGGTTGTGGAGTGTCCTTCTCTGGAGACATTCAAAACCGACCTATCTAGGCGCCTACCTATGTGACCTGTCCTAGGGAACCTGCTTTGTCAGGGGGGTTAGAATTGATGATCTCTAGAGGCCCCTTCCAACCCCTACAATTCCATGAATCTGTAAATGCCTAGTGCAGCCCAAACTAATTAATAAGGCATATGTCTTGAATGCAAAAATTTGTCTTCCAAGAAAGTGAAGATCAGGGGCTAAGAGCTCCAAAGCTTCTCATACACTTTTTAAAAAAACACAAGGTCTAGGTGTATAGTATATAAGGGTAGTGCAGTGTCATAGGATTTTGAGGCATATGTCTATATAGTTTGAAGACCTGTATCTTCAACAGACATTAAGTAATGTTAGCGTATTACAGTGGTGACTACATTCTGTCACACAGAGAGGACAGGGACAGATGTTAAATATAAATATGTCTTTTAGGACAGAAAACTCTATGGGCAGAATGATATTCCAAGATTTATAAAAAAAAAAAAAGTAAATAATCAAAACAGATCAGATGTTTAACACAAGGTCAGATGAATGACCTTTCAGGGATGCTTGTTTTGTCTTTGACACAAAAGTCAGACTAGGACCGGCTTTAAGAATGTTTAAACAGCTAGTCTGAATTAGTCTGGAGAAATCTACTATAAATGGCTCAGAGTTTATGGAAAAAGTAAAACAAACCCAAACACTACAAATATTTTTTTGTGATTCACCATTTTTACTTTTAGATAGCTACACAGGACATCTACCTTTAAGCCAGTGATGTAGGCTCCATTATAGTCTAGGGAGAGGAATAGTAATTCATCTGCTATATCCTGAACATTTTCTTGAGGACAAGATGAATCATGACCTTGTTTCTCTCATTGGCTGGGGTGACAAGATAAAAAATACAGGTCTACATCACTGATGC
Source organism: Hypotaenidia okinawae (assembly GCA_027925045.1). Lineage (NCBI taxonomy): Eukaryota > Metazoa > Chordata > Aves > Gruiformes > Rallidae > Hypotaenidia > Hypotaenidia okinawae. The sequence goes on along the minus strand of BSDF01000005.1, from coordinate 7,243,539 downwards.
CTACATTTAGTCAGATGAATCCCAGCCTTAATGACCAAGTGGAAGCTAACACTCTCTCTAATAGCTATTTGGAAGTGTCCACATTATTTGAATTGTCTTGATGAAATAAAAGTAGGCTAGTGCCTAGATTTCCAAACCCTTAACCAAGTGACAGCTGGCTCCCTCAGGAAGGATGCTAAAATTTGACTGAAGATGGAGAATGAAAACCATCACTTTTCAGTAGGAGGCCTCTCTAGGTCATTTGTAAGGCAAGCTAAAATTATTTTCTTGAACACAGATTGCAGAATAAGATTCCAGTCTTCAAAGTTCATAATTTTTTGTTGAAAATATACATTTTTATGGTGAGTAACCATTGCTGAGTGACAGGAGGAAATTCATATTGAAATATGTAAAACATATTTTGTATTGATTGATTTTCAAGACCACTGAGTAGATTGCACAATTAGATTGACGTTAACAGATTTATTCCATTTCCATTATTCTGTCCAAGTTTTTCAAGCTGTGTTACATAAAACACCAAAAACACCCTCAAAACTCATTGAAATAACATTAGGCATAACACTAATGAAATGAAACATTAAGCATGAATTTAAGCAAATATTAATAAAATAAAAAATAAAACACATTATGAAATAACATTCTATTTAATCTTTCCACCCATCTAATCCATCCATCTAATTTATACATAATGCGTGGAAGCAGATTTTCTTTCAGTGTGTTCTTACCAAAACCCGATACTATTTGGAAGACATGCATGCATATTAATTGTAATATGTGTTACAGATAGAAAAAGCTCACTCTTTCCAAAAAGTCATAAGCTTTTACATCTGTTAGTTACCACCAACGTTATCAAATAGCTGAAAGATTCTTTGCACAACGCGTAATTTTCAGATCACATTTTATATACAAATATGAGGAAACACAGGAAATCATTTTCCTTTTGGCCTATTTTTCAAGAATATTTATTCAGAAGTGCCCTGTCTGTCCTTGTTGTAAAGGGGTAAATTAGGGATTACAATCTTAGCCAAGTAGAAAAACTTCCTGGTAATTTTTCATCTAATTTTTCAAGGTGCCATAGCAAGAAAAGTAGAATAAAGTAATCATTTTAACTTATGACTCAACCTTGTCAATTCATACACAGATTTTTCCACATATACTCCTTACACAGTATTCCATAAGAAACAAGTATCAGTAAAGGAGTAGTGAGTGTTCACAATGTTCTTACATCATTTCTTTGCATAGTAGCACTACAAATCCAGGAAAGGAAGAAGTATATAAATAAATAAATAAATAGATCAGCAAGATGAAATTTATTTAGAGCTTTAGATGAAAGGAAAGCAGCTGAGTAAATGGAAGAGAAAATAAAATAAATTTAAAAAGAAAAAAAGAAGGGGGAAAGAATCGCAAAAGGAGAAATGAGATGTGAAATGGCACACAGACTAGAAGACAGTAAACAAAAGGAGGGAAAGTCCATACACTAAACCATAGGTAGTTCATTGCAGATGCTCACACAACATTTTATTTGCAACTATGCTATTTATTTTTTTTTCCAGATTTATTGTGTAAATGATAAGCTTCCACATTCTTATTTCTGCTTCTATTCCAAAGGGCATGATTTTCATATATTGTGGATACTCAAGACATCTACCAGTGCCAACTGAAACTGCAGATGTACATCCCTTCAGAAAGGTTTATCGACTCAGACATCCACATGCAAAAGGACAACCAGGAGCTTCTGCCTCACTTTCACATTCTTTGTGGAAAAAAAAAATAAAAATAGAGAAGTTAGAAATTAGTTTTCCATCCACTAAAACTGGATTTAACAGAGGACATTTCCATTCAAAATGAAGTTCCTTTAATTGTGTAGCAAGTAGAATTTAAGACCATGGAAGGTGATCCAGCAAATTTCCAATATCTCAAACTCCCCATGTCAAACCTAAAAACAATACAAAAAGATACATTTATTACACTTTCACTTAAGGCATTCTGAATTATGTCAAAATGAGTGTAAAATAAGTATGAAAGTTATCAAACCACAAAAACTTAGTAGTTTCTTTCACAAGATTCATTAATAGTTTCCAAGTGAATATTTCTACATGTATATCAATATTTTAAACAATTTTTCTTGTATTTCTAAATATTTAAAACTTTTTTTTTTAAATGGGATTAAGTACAATGAAAATTTGTTACCACATGTCATTATCGAATTTCACCTACATTCATTTATGATTCTTATTAAATACTATAATATAGTAAACCAAATCAAACCAAAACAATGACTTTTTTTTTCCAGTATAATGATTTATAAGAGGAAATAACAGCATACCTTAGCTGCCTTTTGCAGTATTCAAACTTCAGCAATTTCAAAAGCATTGCTTTTCTCTCCTCTTGTAAATAATGTGAAGACAAAGTTCTCATGCAAAGTGTGAGGCCCCAAGATATGTAAAGCAACAGCCAAACAGCAAAGTATTTTGATGCAAATTAAGTTTTCTGTGAAAATTAATGAATCTGAGACAGATATATAGTATGCAGCAAGATTCCCCCAAACTGAAAATAGAACACCAATAAAAATGCCAAGAAGTGATAAGGCAGCAATAACACATGAGAGATTTTATGTATCTCTTGGAAAAAAGATACTGTAAATGAGTGGGTGTTCACGTGCTGTGTTTTCCCTCCTTCTTCCCTTTTTTTGCTTGTTTGTTTAATTTTCCTTGATTGCTGAATAGAAACGTGTCTGCAAAATGACGGATTAATTAGAAGAAACATACAGCTCTAGTTCGCACCACAACTCTCTCTTTAAAAAAAGGAAATAAGTTCATCCCTGTAAGATCCCTTCCAAAGCCCTCATTATTACAGTGTGGTGGGCTTTGAAATTCATTTACATAATAGCTAACAAAAATGTACTCAGCAATACACCGGGCCCACTAAGCATGGGAGATAATTACACCGGGAGAATGATATTCCACTGCCAGCTCCATTTTCAAGATACATTTATTTGCCCTGTACACAGCCCTGAACAACCAAACACGCATTAACATACCGCGTAGGTGTGCGCTATTGCAATCTACGTGATGGGGGAAGGGAAGAAATACAACACACTCTTCTTGGCATATATGTACCACCTGAATGGTATTTTTCATTATACCCTGCACTGGGAACATTGTATTATTCCACTGGGAAGTCATAGTGAAGAGGATATAATTATCAGCAATGTAATGGGGATCCTCTTGCTAATGGCCAGCTATTCAAATATCTCAATATAATCGCCTGGCCCAATCTCTCCCCATTGCCTACTCTTCTGGAGAAACTCATCATTTTTTCCACTTACTCCAGCATAATGAATTCATTTTGCATTTTCTTTGTGAGAAATTAAGAGGAATAGCAATGTAATGTGTTGACATTTGAAATGCAGCATAGAAAAGTTTAGACTGGCAATTTAGTTTAATCGCTCACTAGCAGGGAGAGGCTGCTTATTAAATTAGTTCTTGGTGTACAGGACATGTATTTCTCAGTTGATCTCTCTTGTCTTCTTTTTTTTTTTTCCCTTTTCATCCATGACTCAGTTCACTAGAAAGAAAGCAGAGAAAACCCACACTCACCTCAAGTATTTTAATCTATACATTTTCTTTTTGTGATCATTGATGTGGATGAAGAGGATGAGGGATGGGTGAAAATACTTACCTATGCATAAGAAAATACAACTTGTAAAAACAATAGAACTTGCTGTGAAAAGGCCCTTTATTATAAGTCCACGAAGAACAGTATTTATCATTCATTTTTATGAAAGATCTCATGGTACTTATCTAAACTTTCTGAGTTCATCCCTTGATTCCTGAGGAAACTTCAACATAGGCATTAACACTCTATTCCCCCTTGTGTTTACTTTCAATTTTTTAACAGGATATAGAAAAATTCTGTCCCAAAATCACTTAAAAGTGTCTCTGAAAAGTTGTAGAAAAATGGCTTCGCATCTTTTATTTTTGAAGAGATAATCTAGAGGGGCAGGTGGACAAATCATGGTGGTATTTCTTTTGATTACTTGTTGATTTTACATGGACACAAACTATAAATTTAGGATATAAAATTGTGCTTATCAGTGTTTGGGATGTCAATGAAGTCTGTAGCTTGTAGAAAACACTGGTGATGTCCAAGTCATCCAGAAGGAGGACAGGGCAGTAATTATTTTTCCTACCACTACAGAAAAACTTTTGAGTAACGTATTAAGTAAGTAAGTATCTTAAGTGTGGGACACAGGGGGAAATGGCCAGCCTCTTTTCAGTGGTCTGTGGAGACAGGACAAGGGGCAATGGATTCAAGTTGGAGCACAGGAAGTTCCGCACCAACATGCAGCAGAACTTTTTCACAGTGAGGGTGACAGAGCCCTGGGACAGGCTGCTCAGGGGGGTGTGGAGTCTCCTCTGGAGATATTCAAGACCTGTCTGGACACCTACCTGTGTGATATGTCCTAGGGAACCTGCTTTGGCAGGGTAGTTGGGCCTGACAATCTCTTGAGGTACCTTATAACCCCTGTGATTCTGTGATTCATTATTAATTTCCGAAATGCCTGATACTTTCAAGGTCTCAAAGTCTTTCAGGTTCCTCGTAAGTGTGACTACACTGCTATTTCCTACAAGTGGACAAAAATATGTTTAATGCAATTTATATATATTAAAAACCCTAAATAATTAAATAAAAAAAAAAACAAACAAAAAAACAAACCAAAAACTCACTCGATAAACTAAACATACTTTGTTTTTATTTTAACAGTATTTTATCTCAGTGGGAAAAAAAACCCTAATAAACAACAATAATTTAAAAATGCATTTAGCCTTACTATTCAGGACATATCAAACTCTACTCCAAGAGTTATTATCTGTGATTAACAATGGCATCATTTCAAAATAAAAAATACAAAATAATCCTCTCAGATAATATGGGTTGATTCTGGTGTAAGGAATAGAATGGAATAAAATGAAGTGAAATAGATTGTGTTTTCAACACTTTCCTCAAGGATCTTGATAGCTGAAAAACACTAAAGCAGATAAGCCAGTTTTTACTTACTAGTTACCCCAAGGAAATATTAACAGTGATTTCTAGAAAAATTACAAAAATCTGATTATAGTGAAGGACTTGTACTACTTAATGTGACACACCATGTTAAGGACAGTTGTTATTTCAGAACCATTTTAAGTGACCACTGTAATGGCTGCCCACATATCTGAAGCATATGCTCCTGAGCAAATGATTCACAGGGACTAGTCTTTTTTTCTTACTTGAAAGGGATAGGGCAAATTTTTATCACATCACCTTGTTTTACTCTGGCAGAATATTCCACTGGCTTTATCTGAATTATTCTTGATTGACTTGGGTGGAAGAAAAGATTCAACTTCCAGGGTTTTATAAATTCCTTCCTCTCGTAGCTTTGCTTCTTAAGTAACTACAGTTGTAGGCTGTGATTTACTGGCTTAAAAATCCCTGTAGTTTCCCACAAGCATTACTCAGAGCTCAACACATACTACACTGGAGCAAGATGCCAACAACAGGTCCTTAACAAAGCTGTTGATTTCTCAGAGTAAAATAGTTTTCTGCTTGAAAAGTCCTGCAATTTCCTCTTAGTGCCAAGAAGCCTGCTTTTCCCTTCTCCCTCCTTACATACAGTCTGATATTTTTCTTCTTTTTTCTTGCAGTTTCCAAGTCTCAGAAATATGGAATATTTTTTCTTTTTTTATTATTTTTTTCCCCCTTGCTGAGGAACTTTATAAGTATGCAGGCTGCTCACCACTATTTCAACCTCCTGTACTTAGCCTCTGCAAAGGAGAAACACTAATTTTCACATCAGAGCGTACCAGTTTGTAAACTTGTCTTACACCATTAATTTCAGGAACCTTCCAATGTCTTTCAATGGGAAATTAGCAGTCAAATATGTTTAGTTTGTGGAAAAAGCAGCTGTACCACCGACAAGAGTGACAACTCATACAACTATAAGTCGTTAAGAATAGAATTTCTTCAATTACGAATGCATACATTGTCAATTGTGAGTGAAAAGAGGCAAAAGGGAGAGGTGGAGGGAGAGAAAGTAAAAGAGACAGAAAGTGCCACAATAGGCTCCAAAACTTTCTGCGTTAGTCAAAACCTGTCAGCATTCAGCCTGCATTTCCGAGTGACTATTGTTAAAAAAGTGTTAAAAAAGCAGACTGGTTCTATTGTTCATCTCCTGGTGGGGAAAAAAAAAAAAAAAAAAAAAAAAAAAAGAAAAAAGAAGAAAAAAAGAAAAAAGATCTGAAGTTTTAAAGGCTATTTTTAAAGGATCCTATTTAAAGTTTTGGCAGACTGAAGAACCTAATTATTATATGTCATTTTTCTAAATGTAAATGAGAAAGCAGTTAAAGGAAGAAAGAGAAAAAGAATCCATGGTCTTTGGGGGTTTGAAAAGCCCCCCTGCTGCTGACTGCATAGCTTTTTATCCTCCTTCCTCAGCACGATTACATCCCAGACTACAGAAAGTACCCTTTCCCCACTGAGAGCACGCGGAGCCACTGTGAGCATGATGGGATGCCCTGGTGAGCTGAAAACAAGGAGGCAGCAGGTCCCATGAAGATGACAGTTGTGTTGAGACATCTGCTGATCACTGCTGCCTGTGCTTGGGAATTTAAAAGAGTGACGAGGGAGACACGAACCTAGATCTCACCAGCTGCTTGAGGCAGGTTCTACTGTTTTCCCTAAAAAATATCAAACAAGTCAGGCGTTACTGCAAGTCAAGGGTTACTGCAATACGAATTTGGGTACTAGTGAAAGATGACTAGAGAAGGTGACCTAAAGCCACCTATGGATGTAATGGGTTCATAGGGTGGGAAATAAGTGACAGTGATAGTGGCCTCCAGAGAATTGATGGAGGGTGGGCACCCAGCTCTCACGGACACTGTTGAAAATTTCCTACCTCTGTTCTCAGGCTTTCTGTTTCATGGCTAAGAGGTATTTTGCATTTTCTTCATCCCCTCTTCACAGTTCAGGGCCCTACGGTCCATCATCACACTCCTCCTGATCTTCATCATGCCTACAGCTTCTTAAGGCTTACTTGTGGCCTGTCCCACATTGAAAAAAAAAATCTACTATTCTCATGGTCCTGCCCTTCAAACGAGACCCAGGCGGGAAATGAACTGCAGAGCTGCTTGCTCACTCCTAGATTTGCACAGTGGCTTTCAAGGCTGACATTGTGCAGCATTTCCCTCTCAGCCTTAGCTGGATATTTCTTACCTCAGGATATGCACGGAGGTACCCTAAGGCATCCCCCCAGGTCAGGAAGCAGAGGTACAGATACGACGATAATGAGGAGCCATGGGCTATGGTGTTTTTCAGCATGCTGTTGTCATCCAGATCCCTACATCTGTATTTGAGCTGGCTGCAAGTGCTGCATTCCCTCTCTGTCAGGCTTGTTTCCTCTAGCAGGCCTCGCCACAAGTGGTGCTGGTGCAAGGGGGAATCAATCAAAGGATATGAGAAGGTGGGGTTTTTGGTGGTGGTTTTTTATGTGTGCAGATTTGTCTTGGCTATTTATTATTTGCATTTTGCAGTCTGGGTTATGATTGTGTATGCCAGTGACTGCTAAATTGGCCTGTAGGAGAACACACCATATGACTTGATTTTTGTGGGTTTTGGGGTAGGTTTACCTAGCTCCATGCTATATAATATTTAATTTCAGGTCAATCTGTGTCTTACACTGGCTGTGTGACAGAGACCAAATCCACTGTCACTGTTGTTTCAGTAAGCACTCTGTGACACATCAGACCCTTCTCATCTCACCCAACTGCCTTTGTCACAACTGGTCACCTGTTCAAGACACCAGAATAGCCGAGGTCTAGGTGTTACCAGTCATGAGTGACATGTGCTAGCATTCACAAAAGTGAATCTTCTTTCTGCCTGTATTGTACATACATTTTAACATGATTTGGTGCATTAGAATCTACACAACCCTTTTAAATAGAGTTGTCAACCTGTTATGCTATATATATGCTTTCTAGCTTAAGTAAATAAATATGGTAGAGTTTTTATTGGTTCTTGAAAGACCTAGTCTTGGAAGTTTTTGATGGCTGTGTTATAGCTATAAATTAAATAAATCCCTGGGACTGTTCAGTCACAATAGAACAAAATTACTTGTGTTCAAGCTATTAATCCACACACTTAGCCCTAAGAAGAGGGCAGCCACCTTCCAACTGCCTGTTGGGCCTTTAACCCATGTTGATGATCAGTGACAGAGAAATTATTTGGGAGTATACCAGATGATCCAGACCAAAACCAGGCCTGGACCACTGCTAAAAAGAGAGCAGACATTCACATTCAGTGTGCGGAAATATAATATTTAATTTACTGACATGGATATAGCTCAAGTGACCACTTACTAAGGTGTTCTGACATCTCCTTTTGACTGGAGGTGAGAAGAAGGGATAGGTTTTTAATTAGATAAATAATTGTCTTATTTCACTCTTTGCTTTTTTTTTTTTTTTTTTTTTTTTTAAAAGACATTATTTGGTCATTTTCTCACACTAATAAAGCAGGGGATAAACATAGTTTATTAATTTCTAACTTGCTCATTCCAGAAGGTAACTAATTCTCATCTTTTATGAAACAGCATAGACAGACAGTTTGTTCACTTGTTATTTTTTAAATTTTTATTACATAAGACCATTTTGTCCACTGAGATCCTAAAGGAAGACAGCAAGATTGATCTTGTCCAAGACTGAATATTCTAAGAGCCAAAGAAAAAAGACTTTAGGAAAAGCCCCTTCCTCAATTACTTCCACTCATGGAGGAATTTTCCATTATGACTTTGATGCTAATACAATTTTTATGCATTATATGGCTACACTCTATCAATTTATTGCCCCCAAATGGGTACATTAATATTGATGACAGCTAAACACATTGCAAACATGTTCTGCTCATTAATGTCCTGGAATAGAGTCGACTTCCCATTTTAGTCCCACTGCAGTGGTGGGTCTGATGGGTGTACTGAAGGATCTGAAATAAAAACTCAGAACTAAATGTCTTCAGAGATCAAGGTTCATATCAACTTGTAGCAGTTCGGACCTGCTAAAGGTTCACAGTCCATTACCTGTCCCTGACATCTTGAGACTCATAGTCATAAAGAATAATCAATCCAAAATAAATTTGAGGACTGCAGTGATAGCATTTACAGTATACTCACTTTCTGACATCGATGAACATACACCATAGAGGACCAATACCCATCGTTTGCATATTCAGGAAAGAAATGAAAGGATATTTAAATGTGATTTCCCACTACTCCAGCTTTCATACTGAACTCTGCAAATGCTTGCTTGATGCCCACTAACCTGAGAGGAAGTGATAATATCCTGATTCTCTTCAGAACAGCTGCCTATGAAGTGTCACACTGGCTGGGCCCCCATTTGGAAAAGAACAGGAAGCAATTTCTGGAAACATGAGAGGTGGATCCACCCCCACTTCCTCTCTCTCCCCCTTTATTCCACATCATAGCCTCAGGTCAATAAAAAACCTAGAGTCCTGAATGTTACATGGAGACAAGGTCTATAATACCACTGGTAGCATGTTATTTCCAAATACTGAAATATTTAATTTTTGAACTAAACACTACATGTCTTCCTCACTCTTCCCCTGCCTGCAAAGTTAAGATGTTCTCTATATGTACATATATATTTGTGTGTATTTAAATAAATCATTCATTTAATACACGTATATATTGCATATTACTATGCACCTATACATGCACTAGCAAAATCAGACCTATACTAACAAAGTCTCTTGTTCTTGCATCCTACTATTTATCAATGTTAGGGTATCTTCCATATGCCACAGGAGAAAATAAAGAATAAAATCTTGTCAAGCTCAAATTTTTAAGACATCATCTAAATGCAAAAAAAATAAGTACTACATGGACTTTCCTTCCCCTCCTTTCCCCTCCCACCTTCCCTTCCTGGTGTGGAATGCAGTGGGCAATGGCAGGGAGATGCTTCCTTCCTACTGTAGAGTCCCAAACTAACAACTGCAAGTGGATTACACTTTATTTGAAGAACCCAGACCGTTTTGAAAGCCCAAATATAAATCATTTTCTTTCTGAAATAGTCTTTATAGTCTCATAGTCCTGTACATTTGATATCTCTGTCTGGGTCAAAGAAAAATTTATAGCTTTATTGAATCAAATCCTGAATAGATTATGATCCTGTTATTTGAGACACCTTTGTTAATATGTGAACACTTGGGGTAAAGCGACCTCTCATATAAGTTAATAAGGAACAGGACCAACAAAATGTCTCAGTGAGATACTCAACTCAATCTTATGGGACCTGAATTTCACCTCCTTCAATGGTCCTCTGTCCCTTGAGAATAGCAGTAAGAAGATGAAGGCTGTTACGACTGATATTTGTTGCTGTGGGAGGTGGGGACTTGGTCTGTACAGTTTGTAAATCAGGGAAAGTATTTTATGTTTAATTAAGGTGGTGGTGGTGGTTGAGTGGTTGTACTAGAAGATGCCTTGAGTTTAATATGGCTAATTACCAGTTTGAAGTAGGAGAAATAAAATGAGTTAACTTTTCTCAGCTGCCCTCTGAAGGTGAGAAGAGAATTTGACCCATTAGGATTGGTGCACTGTGCCCACTATTATCTTAACTTGTCGCCTTCGCTTATCAGTACTGCTAATTATGCAGTATTCTTTGTGGACTGCCATCAGTGTGCTCTGTGTTGTAATCAAGCAATCAAGCTTGAATTAGGGAAGCATGTTCTTAAGTTGGAAAAAATAACTGAAAAACAGAAGGTGAATTTGGAGCCACCTATTCTCATGTTCTAAGGCAGAACTTCCACCAGAGACCAACAAAGAACCATTACAGTGGGCCTCATTAAGATCTCAAGTCTGCAAAGCACTTAAGCACACAAAAGAATAGCACAGGTAAGTTAAGTGCCAAGTCTGTGCTAAATTAGGAAAAATACACTTTATGGTCTATTCTTTTGGAATATTGTCTTTTCTGAAATGAAGGAAGGGGATAGTTCAGGCTTTTTCTAAAGCCAGTGTTGTTTAATGTAATATCCCAGTCCTACCTTCTAGCAAATCTATCAATAGAGATAAATAAGGGGGTTTGTTAAGGTTCCAGAAATTTGGGGGGGGGGGGGGAAATCACTTGTCACCTTTTCCTGTCCAAATGCAAATATGTTTATTAAAAAAAAAAAAAAAAGTCTATTGCAGCCTATTGCATAAAGCTGTATTTTTACAGTGTATCATTTCTTTCCGAATAGTATAAAGTTCACTGTTACACCAACTCCTACTATACAATTGTTCCTAGTTACATCTTTGCTCCCTGTGTCTCAGTTTTCCCACCATTTAAAGGGAGGAGAATGATGTCAGTGATCCTTGCAATACAGTCTGAAATACAGAGTTCAACAGATCTGCATTTATGCAATAAACACTATGCCTGAAATTAAATAAGTAACTAGAATAAAGGTAAATAAATAAATAGAAAAGCAATTCAGGATAGATTGGGGGGGGGGCAGGGAGAGGGTGGTGGTGGTGGAAATCCTCTTAATTTAAATCTTAGTAAACCAGGTGTAATTTATAATTTTTCCTTGGGCAATTTAATCACTTCTCAATAACAAAACTGATTATTTAAACACAGACAGTTCTGCTCAGAGCAGTCACTTTTATTAATAAGATCCAGTCTGATTTGATTAGAAAACAAACTTCAGGAACATCTCCTGTTAGCTTCCATTCATCTCAGCAGCAATTTAAAGTGCAGCTGATGCCTCATAGCAGAAAAAAACAAAACAAAAACAACAACAAAAAAAAAAAAACCCCACAAAAAAAGCGCCAACAACAAAACCCTACAGTGGAACGTTTTACAAGCACTACCATTAATATACTAGCTATTTATATTTTTGCTTTTTTCCCCTTTTACTCCCAGTTACTCGAAAGGCAAACATTTTAAATGAAAAGGCTGTCAATATAGCACCTTTCTCAAAAGCAAAAGTAAACAAAGAGATGAGCAGCTGCCTGGAAAGGATGAGGAATTTATGGTATGAAAGAGGTATGTAAATCTTGCATCAGCCTTTAAATAAAAATACTGTATAAACCAGGTTTATCATTGGAGTCACTGACCAACACAGTCTCCAGGCAGATACCTTCTTTCCTTCTTTGAAAAAAGTACTGTTTTAAAATCAAGCCATCTAACAGGGAACAAAAGTGGGGTCTGTCACAGTTCCTCTTGCTGTTCTCTTACTGATGGCAGCAGTACTTTCACCCCTGAGCATGTGCAGTTTGGAAATACACGTTCAGACTCCTGTTTGCAACCTTTAATTTCTCTTTTCTCTGCTGAATTCAAATGTACAGGACTCTAGAGCACGGTGAAGTTCTGTTAGCAGGTGGACATTTTATGTACTGACAGCAAGGAGAGAGGGGAAGCAGATTTCATGGAGCTGACAACGAAAAATAAATTTGGGGAAGGGGTGGGGGCAACAAGATAGAGAAATTAAGGCATCACAACTTGCTCAGGATTTCAGAAGAAAAGAAGATGCAGAATCTGCATCCTCTTGCAGAAGGATTTTGTCTCTGTACCTCTGTGCTTTAGAAAATGTAACTCTCTGAGTCACACCCACACCCGTTAATTAAACCTCAAAATTTTCTCTCAGATTCAGCACTTTGCATTACAAGCACAGAGGAGCACTGCCAGCGAAAGGCTAGTCCTTCCACAGAAGACACCTGCAGCCCAGGATACAGCAGCAAACGAACTAGTACTGCTTGCCTCCCCTCCCAGTCACAAAGCTCAACACTTGCATCTCTTTGGGGTACAATGCTGCCTCTTGACCAACTACTTGCAACTGCTTTCATTCTCACTCTGGTACCCAATTAGTACCTTGTTAGCCACACACCTGCAGCGCCTTCACCCCGAGGTCACTAAAACTCATGGGCCTGATTCTCTAATCACTGCTCTGGCCCCAGTCAGAAATCACTCCATTAAATCAACAGCTTTAAAGCAGCCTAAATAAAAGGGGAACAAGGTGATCTGCAACATTAACCCTTTTCCTCTCTGTTTTTTCCAGCACATGCACCCTTTGGCCATCTGTCACTGCTGTGAAAGTAATTAGCTAATGCGAATACTTCTAATCAGGGCTGGACAACAGCAGAAGCAAGACCTAAATGTAACTCTCAGGCTATTGTAGTGTTTCACCAAATCCTTCTGGAGCTGCTATGTCTCAGGAAGAGTAGTCAGAAAACTTGACTGATGTAGTAACCGAATCAGCAGTATGCTAAAAGTTGTGCATCTAAATAAGTCATTCATGATGACTGCTTTGTGTTTTGGCCTCATCAAAATTCAGGCCTACTACAGCATGGGGAGAAAAGCTCTGGGAAGTGAAATGAGAGCAGGGAGAGACAAATGTAAATAGAAAATGTGTTTCTGAATTGTGCTACAGGGACTAGTCTGAATATAAGCTACTGGTAAATGATGGTGTTTCGCTCAAAGAAGGATATTGTCCAGTGGTGCTAATATAAAGAAATAAAGTTTCAAAGAATTATCACAGTATAATATTGACTCAAAAGTACTATCTCCAAGACTTAAGCTAAAAGAAATCTCCTCAAGAGAGGTGTATATGTAGCTATGAAAAGATAACATTACCACCTACATTTCGAGACCAATATTACACTAACTTTTCATCTCAGTAAATTCAGTGTTCAATGCAGTAAAGTCCTGTACTTGGCTGGAGGGGACAGGGGGGAACATAATAAGTTTTAAAATTTCTGTGCATCTCACACAGAAGCTGTCTGAGTTTAAGAACAGAGAGTACATATAATGTATATGTTAGGGACAGCTGAACTAATGAGCTTAAACTAAGAAAACAGTGACTTTTTAGCATTCTGGAGGTTGGTGTAACCCTTAGATGTACATTATTTTCACACAAGTAAAAGATGACACGGCAAAATACGGTGGAAAAGAGCATTTACAAAGTATACTGGCGTTCAGGGAAAGGGAGAATACTCAAACCCTCACAAAGCAGGCCATTCTAATAGTGTTTATATCTTAGCATACAGAAACAAAAAGGTTTACAGCATTTGAATGAAGTATGCTACTCCATAACTTTCCACTTGAGCCTTTTGAGAGACCCTTTTGAAAAACACAGACTTTAGTGATCTGTCAAGAAGGCTGCTGCTTAATGATCAAAGCTTTGGTTTTAACACTTCTAGGCTCAAATCTTGACCATATATGCTTTTGTAAGGTGTCTCAGTGAATGCCAGACCATACTTCGTGCAGACCTTGGAAAAGTCCCTGAGGTTTCCTGTTTCTATGGTTGTGTGCAGTCATGAATTTCCTTATTTTAAGTCAGTGGAAAGAGAAACTAAGGTAAGATTATCTGACAACAGTTTTCAGGGCTGGCTGTTTTACTGCCAAGATTTTGAATGAAATAGAAGTATGGCTGGTATTACTACCTATACAAATTGCTGAAGTCTCAAATAATTAGAAAGGAATCAAATGAGTGATGCATCCTGCTTAGTTCTGATGACCACATGACAATGTAATAGCTGTTTATAAAAGCACCAAAAGTGTACATATTTTGGAAACAAGGATTTTTGAAGCAGCTAAGAATTGCAGAGATGTAGAGCTAAAAGGAGAAAGAAAGGCTAGGCCAGCCTGAGAAGTTATTTCCATAACTTTGTAGTGTGCTAATTTGAATTGCTGGTAATAGAACACTCCTTGAACTATTATAGTAATACAGCTGCTTTTATGGATAAAGTGGATGACTGCAGCCAGCAGATATCCTTGTCTCCCTCCCCTGCTCTACTATTAAATTTTTTTTTATGGTCAAAAGCAAATCAGTAGGACTGAACTTGTCCAAACAGTATACATGGATACAGTCTTAGAGCTGGGAACCTATACAATGTCATGCTTTTTTCACTAGATGATTGGTGTAATGAAAACAGTTTCTCATAGGTCAATTCCATCACCTTTATTATTATTATTATTATTATTATTATTATTATTATTATTATTCTCCTTTCTTTTCAGTTCAGGTTTACTGCAAAACAAAAAGCTGAAGTAGGAATTATGATAAGACATCCTCTCCCACAGATTGCTGGTGCCAATATTCTTCTGTCTGATGCTAGTTTTTCTCATTATATTCAGTGTATCTGAAACTAAGCTCCACTACAGGTAACTAGCCTATGGCAGTGAGCAGAGGAAATAGCATTTGCAGTAAGCTAGAGAAAAATTCATGTAAAAATGTAAGCTGATGTTATTAAGTTGGTTGTTGATGCAACGGAAATATTGAAGCTTGCTTGTTTAGACAGTTGGCTGTGGTCAAATTAAGCATGCCTGAAATTTGAATAGAGCCACAACTTAAATAAAAGATGACAAACAATTATATCCCACATTTACTTTTGTGCTGAGGAGAACTGTGACATTTCATTCTGAGTAGCTTCTTAGGCAATGTAAGGATGTGAAAAATTCTATTCCTTTTTTGCTTGAAGTTAAGTCTGTGTGAAGTTGAGACTTTCTCTCAGAAGCTTCCTGTGATGTGGTAATGCAAGGAAAAATCTTTGCTACTGTGACCAACTCACCCATCTGTTATGTTGTTGCTTGCTGGATGCGCAGAGATTTTCGAACACTGTAGTTAATATTTCCCCAAGGGGTAGACTAACTCCAAAGTTCTCCTGTACCATGTGTCCAGCCAAACTGCATGTTCCTAATTTAAAAAAAAAAAAAAAAAGAAAAAGGTGAGAGGGAAATAGGTAGCATAAAACAAAATGTCAATTTTATCTACTTTTATTTGCTGGGAAAAAAAACCAAACATATAATTTTCCCAAAAAGTACAACCAAGCTTTCATTCAGGCACAGGTAGTCAGTGACAAACTGCATCCTTAATTCAAAAATTCCTTCATATTTATAGTTTTACTTTTGGGTGTTGGAAGTACTTTTCTAATTAGTTCCATATTCTTCATTCCTAACCAGTCAGTATCTGAAAAAAACCCAAACATTGGTGTTTTAACTTCCAGCTTTTCATCTTAGCTTTGCCTTACAGATAGATCTGACAATTGCTAATGGTCTTCTTTCTTTACATATTTATTGATCTGAAAGATACTATTGATTATTCTACATCCCATGACCCCACATTAAATTACGCTGTGGTATATGATGAGTATAACAAACTTGTCCCTTATGCTTTTGTTTTGGCTTGTTTTGGTTTGGTTTAGTTTGGTTGGGGGGTGGATTTTTCTTAGTATATATTGTTAATAAAAAAAAAATAAAGACTGTCTGTATCTCATCATATAGTAGTATAATTTTATATCAGAAAATACAACTTAAGGTATAGCTCAGAATTCATATGTGGTTTCTATCTAGGCACCTGTTCAACTGACAATGAGAGCTGACATCACTATAATGGAAATGGCCAATGTATATTTATGGAACATTAATTCAGCCTATAATATTGCAGCTGTCAAAATCTACTGATGTAGATTCTATTTCATATGTTATCTTTTCCTTCCTTGTAATTCACTTTCAGGTTTTTTTTTATCAGAGCTTTAAAAGGAGATTAGTTAAATGTCCCATTTGAACTATTTTCTTTGTCTTCGCATTCTTTGTCTTAATGAGTCAAAGTGAGAATCTCAGTGTTTTCAGCAGAAAAGACTCAAAGAAAATATGACCTGGTTAAGGCAATAGACTTCTTCTACCTAGCACGAGGAATAGGGCTGAAATAACAGCATATAATCTGACAAAGAAAGATTCCTATAAGGGGAGGATGCTCACAGAGTTTCCTGGTCCTCTAGGGAGAGATCTGAATAATGCAAGGTTAAGGGGCTTGGCATATTACCTCAGGACAGCTGTTCTAGTCCTGCAGAGCAACATGACAAAAACAGAAGTAGATCAGGATGGGAGGTGTTATCATACAAGTAACGCTTGCCTCAGTGATATAACAATGAGCACAAGGTGCAATGCTGGGACAGATGGGTAGTGAGAAATCAAGAGGGAAAAGTGAGTATCATAAACTCTAATTGAGGAAAATCTACACAAAACACAAAGCTACGGGTCACTCCCAACTCTGAACATCCTGATCTTGAGTTCTGTTGAGGGACTATTTATCCTCTTAACTAATATTGTGATGAAGTAAGACCAGTCAGGAACAGAGAGAGGTGGCAGGAAGATATTGGTCACTTAAAGAATGAATCGGCTCTCAAGAGAGAGATTTCTGCCATGCTTCATAAATACAGACAAAAGGTTGAACATACGTCTGTGAACAGAAGTGAAGTCTGCTGCGGGGGAGAGCAAGAAAGGAAGTTGTGATAAAAGGAACAATAGTGCTAGCCAGGTGGGCTGTCATTACTGGCACACAGGTTGTGGTAGTCACTATAAATTGTCAGCCTCACCCAGTAACATTTAGGTACTTCTAATAGTACAGAAAAGATAGTTAATAATGTATTGATGGATTAACTTATTCAAGGAAATGACAAATCTGTAAGTACTCTTTGATGGAGAGCCAGAGTTCTATGGCCCAGTTGGCTTCTGGACCCTATTTTCTGTTACATCTGTTTCTTATAATTGTTTATCCCTACCCATCATTTTTCTGTTTTGCTGATTTTATGTAAGTCTCCCTGAGTCATTACATGTCATCTCTACATCATTTGCTATTTTCTTGTAATGTTTTTCCTATACTACTCACATTCCTGGTTTGTTTTGAATTTTCTCAACTTTCTTTTCACCTTTCTATCTTCAAGGCACTGTGTGATCTCATAAGGTAAAAGCTTGTCATTTTTATGCTTGATCATGTGAAATCTTCATGAATGCATATCAATATGACACATTTTTGTCATTGATTCATCATGTTACAACCGCATTTCTGTTTAATTTGCTGTCTTTCACACTGTCTGCCATTCAGATATAATTAAATGTTAAGAAAGCTATAATACTGGAGGATGTTATTTTTTGAACAAGTCTGTTATCAGTACTACTTATTCATGATGAAAAGATAAAAACAAATCCTAGAAGAGGTATGCCTGTCAGTCAACATAAGCTGGCAGAACTACTTTGATTTAAGGCAGTTGCAATTTGGACCAAATACCATACTAATATCATAGGAGCTTCCAAACTTCTACAGGGATCGTATTTCAGAAAATAAGGTCAGTCTTCTACAGTTAGTGACACTCATTTTTATCAGATAAGCCTGATGGCCCTCATATGAGTCTACAGAGATTGACCAAATTATTCCACCTTAAAAAATGAAAAGTGCAAGACTATGTTCCCCATCAAAAAATCTCATGGCATAGAAACATTCAGAAGCCATCAGTTTATGTGATGTGAAAAGTAATTAAATGCAACAACAGCATGACATCAGCAGTAGATAATTTTAAAACTTTAAATGTCATTCCCTCTTTTAAACTCACAGTTGTTTGAGGTTTTTGTCTCCATTTCACAAGATAGAGTACAAAACATTGTGACATGCTTAATATTTCTTCCGCCAAGCCGTCCATTCTGATTTCATTCTCACCCTTTACAGAGTTGTTGATATCAGCCTGCATTTGGCTGCCAAAAATGCAATTGCACACGCAGCACCAAGAACAAAGTGAAAATGAATTATGCATTGGGAAGGAAGTTACATTTGAGTCAAAAAACTTAAGACTTCAGAACCTCCAAATTACAATATAATTTAGGAGGGAATACATTTAAAGAGATAGCAATGGACTAAGGCGAGAGAGGGTCAGCCATGTCGAGAGTTAATATAATTTACAGTGGCTTTCAATTATTTATTTTTAAGAAGCCACCGAGCACACTGGATCTTTTCAGTGGTAATGTCAAAATATGGATATTGGGAAAAAGACATGAATAATAGTGACAGGTTGTTATGCATGATAATGGTATATGGGGACATTTAAAATATGGATCGCTCACCAGAGCAAAAAGCGCATGTCATTTATTCAGAGAACACATGGTTGTATTCTTAGTGGCTCTTCTTCTGCGCTATAAAAGTTTGCTGAACTTGATTTTTTCTTCTCTTTCTTCTTTGCCTTTTTGATTTTAAACTTTTTTGCTTTGAAATAATGGCCAGTAAGTTCAGACTGTTTCCCACAAGGAAAAAAAGGCAAGGGCTATTTGCAGTGACCCAGATAAAATAACATGAAGAATTTTACAACTTTCAGTTCATGCAAGCAGCAATGTTTTGTTTTTTATTTATCTGTTTGAGAACATTACTGTTTGGGTTTGCATGGTGAGGTTTTGGTAGCAGGGGGCTACAGAGATGGCTGCTGAAAGAAGCTGCTGGAAGCTTCTCCCATGTCCCATAGAGCCAATACCAGATGGCTCCAAGATGGACTTGCCACTGGCCAAGGCTGAGCCAAGCAGCAACAGTAGCAGTCCCTCTGGAATAATATAGTTAAGAAGGGAAAATAAAACTTAGTGTAGTGGCAGCTTTTGCAGAGAGAAAAAGGGAGTGAGAAGATGTGAGACATTTTGCAAACACCATGTCAGACAATAAGTAGGGGGAGTAGATACTCCAGGTACTGGAGGAGAGGTTCTCCTGTAACCTGTGGAGAAGACCATGGTGAAGCGGGATGGCCCCTTCTGGCCCATGGAAGATTATGGAGAGTAGAGATTCTACCTGCAGCTTGTGAGTGCATCAGAAGGAGGCTGTGACGCTATGGGAAGCCCATGCTGGAGCAAGCTCCTGGCAGGACCTGTGGACCCATGGAGAGAGGGGCCCACACGAGAGCAGGTGTTCTGGCAGGGCTTGTGACTCTGGGGGGCCTATGTTGGAGCAGTCTGGTCCTGAAGATCTGTAGCCCATGGAAGGAACCCAGGCTGGGGCAGTTCATGCAGAACTAGACTGTGGGAAGGACTCATATCTGAGAAGTTCATGAAGGACCATCTGCAATGGGAGGGACCCCACCCCCACCCCCACCCCCCCACCCTGAGCATGGTCAGAGTATGAACAGTTGTCCCCTGAGGAGGAGCAGGTGACAGAGACAACATGTGATGAACTGACCCCAACCCCCATTCCTCCTCGTATCCTTGTGCCACTGTATGGAGGAAACAGAGGAATCAAGAGTAAAGCTGAGCCTGGGAAGAAGGGAGGGGTGGGGCAACTAGTTTTAAGATTTGGTTTTGTTTCTCATTATGTTTTGATTGGGTAATAAATGAGATTTTTTATTTTTTTTTTAAAGTTGAGTCCATTTTGCTTGTGATGGGTAATTGCTGAATGATCTGGCCCTGTCCTTATCTCAATTCACAAGCCTTTTGTTACAATTTCTTTCCCCTGTCCGGCTCAATAGGGGCAGTGATAGAGCAGCTTTGGTGGGCAACTGGCCTCCAGCCAGGGTCAAAACACCTTAAGGGAAGTGTATGGCTTTTGAAGCCCCCAAATGAAATTTAGAAAATCTTGCAGAGTGTTGTGGTTTTGCATGGCTGGGTTCTGGCAGAGGAGGGGATACAGGGTTGGCTTCTACAAGAAGCAGCCAGAAGCTCTCTGCAGGTCCAACAGGGCAAACACTAGCCGGCTCAAGGCCAGACCTGCCACTGACCAAGGCTGAACCCATCAGCAATGGTCACAGCACCTCTGGGAATCACATTTAAGAAGGAAAAAAACCACAAACAGACACTTTTTGCCACCAGAGGAAGGAGTGAGAAGATGTAAGAAACTGTGCAGGCAACAAGGTCGGTGAAGAAGGGGTGGGAGGCAGCACTGCAGGTGCTGGAGGAGAGATTCCCCTGCAGCCTGGGGAGAAACTCAGGATGGAGTGGGTGTCTCCCCCCAGCCCATGTAGCATCATGGGGAGTGAGACCCCACTGGCAGCCCATGGAGATGCCCCGTGGTGGAGCAGGTGGAGACATTCAGAAGACACTGTGCCCGGCATTGGAGCAAACCTCTGCCAGCACTTGCAGCCTGTGGAGAGAGACAGACACTGATGAGCGAGAACGATCCATGCAGGAGCAGGTTTGCTGGGGGTGGGGCTTGTGACTCCCTGGGGGACCAGGCTGGAGCAGTCTGTGCCTGAGAGACTTTCTACGATTCTATGACTACACACCACAGAAGTGACCCATGCTGGGACAGCTGGTGAAGAACTGAAGCCCTGTGGGAAAGGACTCATGTTGGAGACATTTGAAGAGGGACCCCACTGTGCAGCAGGGGAAAAGTGTGAGGAAACACACACCCCCCGCCCCAGCTAAGAAGGAAAACAACTTGTGAGGAACTGACAAATCCCTATTCCCCCCGTCCCTGCCCCTCCCTGTGCCACAATATGGGGAAGAAGGGAGGGAAATCATAACTAAAGTGAATCTGCTAAGAAGGGAGGTGTGTGGGGGTGTGTGTTTTAAGATCTAGTTGCACTTCTCATTATCCAACTCTGGTTTCTGTGTGTGTGTGTGTCTGTAATAAATTAGAGTTTTCTTTCCTTTATTCTGTGTTGAGTCTCTTTTGCTCATGATGCTGATTGCAGAAAGATCTCTCCCTGTCCTTATCTTGACTCCTAAGCTTCTCAATATATATTTTCTCCACTATGCAGCTGAAAAGGGGAGTGATAGAGCAGCTTTGCTGGGTGGGTGTCTGGCCTGCAACAAGGGCCAAAAGACCACACAGAGGAACATACAAATGACTCAGCACTATCTTCACAAGATGCTTTTTGATTCTCAAAATCCCTATTTATTTGCTTTACTTTTGTAAGCATCAGAATCCCTGATATATTGGTTTCTACCTGCAGATGTATGTAAAGTAAGGACCTCCTACAGCTGTTTACCAATCTGTGCTTAAACAGGTGTGTCTAAGTGTTTTTCCTGTACAGAAGGATTCTGAAACCATGAGGTTTGTTGAGGTGCCTCAAGGTGCCAATCCAGACAGAAAGAGACTTCCTATAGCTCCTGAATAATATTTGCTAGCCTCAAACAGATCTTAGATGTTTTAAGGTAGCCATTCAAACAATTTGATTTAGTAATTTGAAATCTGGCTAAATGTGTCCTATCTATCTCCACACAGGCCATACTCCTCAATATTTTCTGATAGTGCTTATTGGATCAGCAGATTCCTGGGGACAACTGAGACACCTTTCACAGACTGAATGATGGCTTATAACTCCATTGATGTTACTATAAAAGGTAGGCTCTAGAGTAACAATAAGCTTTATTTCCTTTGCCTACCATTGGCATTTTGTCTATTCCCTACCCACATGGTTGTCTTACAGTGTGGATCCAAGCTATTTGGTGATCACCCTGTCTCTCCAGTCATTCTGTAAGGCAATCTACCTGAGATTTTGCATGAAAATTTGTCTCATGTGTAACCTGTGACCCTCAGCAAGCGATACAGGAATACTCTTCCTGTCCATGTCTCATTCATCCATTGTGCCAAATGCAGTAGTGTGAACCTTATGAAATTCAACAATGTGAATCCCAACACTTATAAGAGAAAATAACTTTTCAGCAGTAGAGGCTGGGAATAAACTTGCTAAGGAGCAAATCTGTGGAAAAAACTTGATTAGATAAAGCCCTGAGAAACTATTTCAGACCTCAGAGCTGACTTTGCTTTGGGCAGGAGTTTGGAACTCCCTTATATCCAGTCCAAATTATCACAGAATCACAGAATTGTAGGGGTTGGAAGGGACCTCGAGAGATCATCGGGTCCAACCCCCTGCCAAAGCAGCTCCCCAGCTCATATTGCACAGGGAGGCGTCCAGACGGGTCTTGAATCTCTCCAGAGAAGGAGACTCCACCACCTCCCTGGGCAGCCTGTCCCAGGGCTCTGTCACCCTCACTGTGAAAAAGTTCTTCCACATGTTGGTGCGGAACTTCCTGTGCTCCAACTTGAGGCCATTGACCCTTGTCCTGTCTCCACAGACACTGAAAAGGGGCTGGCTGATTCCCCCTGCATCCCATACTTAAGACATTTATAAACATTGATTAGGTCCCCTCTCAGTCTTCTCTTCTCCAGGCTGAACAGCCCCAGCTCACTCAGCCTTTCCTCATAGGGGAGATGTTCCAGGCCCTTAATCATCTTCATAGCCCTTCTTTGGACTCTCTCAAGAAGATCCCTGTCTTTTTTATACCAGGGAGCCCAGAACTGGACCCAATACCCCACGTGGGGCCTAACCAGGGCAAAGTAGAAGGAGAATGATCCTTGGGCCAGTGATATGGAAAAAAAAAATTACATATCTGGGACTCCCTAAATTATCTTCTGAATACTTTTTTGTCGGTTCTGGGTTTATAGTTATCTTTCCCACTGGGGCTGATTAGAAGCAGATTATCAGCATATTTCAAAATGAGAAAACTAATATTATTAGTGACGTATTTCTTATGGCAGGACATGGTACCTAGCACTTCCTCTTTCTTAGTTCATTGATTTCTATGTCTCTTTTTTGATGTCTTTGTCTTTCCTTTTCCTGTTTTTTCTTACCAAAATAGAAATTCACTGAAGAGTACCTGATCACACAGTGGAGATTTTATTCCTCCTGAGGTTTGAGAGTTCTGGTCTCATAAATTAAACAATTTTGGTATTTAAAGGAAGTTTTTTCAAAGGCAGTGCTATGACTGCCGAACACATTTAAGGTATAATGCATACACTTTCTTTTCCTCTCCATGTTGCTGCTTTACAGGAAGAAAAAGCAACATGACATGAACCTGCTGTAGCTCCAAATTTTGGATAAAATTCATAGTTTGCAGCCTAAGGTAGCAAAAGGGAATCTGCAGCTGAAGGCTAGGCATTTGCATTACAATGAGTAAGTGAATCTTTTAGAGTGCTCATGGTTTTCAGTAAACTACTCTGATTTTAGCTTCTTTGTATGTTTTTCTTCTTTATTTTCTGCTTTGGGTTTTCCGGAGAGAAAAAGTATATTGCTGATAGGTTTTACTGTCCTGTCAGCTGCCATGCTGGTAGAGACAAGGAAAGTCTGGAATTGTAGAGATGTCTGGTGATACCATTCTGCAACAGTATATGCAACCCTCTCTCATTTTTTTCTTTAAATCAAATTAATATAACTGGATCATATTAACATCCACAGTGCTGAAGAGATCAGGTTACCAGGTGCTTATGCTTATGAGTGGAAATCACTTAATTTTCTTTTAGTCATGGTAAGGAATATCGAAATACACTGTGAACTAAAGCAGAAATAATTTTCTAAGCATTCTGTCTTCTGAAATTCCACATTTATTTTTTAGTATGATCTTGTCTGATATCACAAGAGAAAATGGGAATGATATGATTTTGGTTTATCCATAGATCTTATTTCTTAGGATGGAAAAAAATGTCACAACCATAAGCCAAATCTTAGAACTAAGTAGCTTCTTAACGTTTTATTCTACACTGACTTTGTCATTCCAGATTTATGGACTATCTCTGTGTCTGATCATTGGTCAGGAAACACAGTCCATGGTGGAGGGAAGGAGTGGATACTTTTGTTTTGGCTTTCCACAGAGAGCCAACTTTGTGAATAAAGGTGAAATAATATCATTCAGGGGCTATTCAAGAACATAATCTGAGAAAGTTAGGAACAAATGAGTTGCATGCAAAGGAAAGTTTTTTACATTGGAGAAGAGATTTCAATGCTGCCATTCTGGCTCTCCCAACAGCAATATGGAAAAGTGAGAAGGTGGGATATTAACAGTCACGTCACGTAATCCCAGCCCTCCTTGTTCTTTCTTTGCCCCATTTCATGACATCCAAACAACAAAAAAAAAAACTCTCCAAAAAGAAGAAAATAGTTCTTCATGTTCTGCCAACGGCCATGTAGGAACAAACACTGGGCTCAAAGTTGAGATTTTCAACCAATCGATAGAGGGACGAAGGGTAAATAAAACCCTTCTCTCCTTTCAGTATGTTACTCTGTTGTTCCCTTTGTGGGAAGGGAGTTAGCTGACGCCAAGTTGTTTATCTTCTTCCATTACAGATGAACTGTAGCCACTCTCATTCATCACTCAGACCAGAAGTGCTGCACATGTGAAAAGATTGGCCTAGAAAGCTGGGTCTGGATAACGACAGTAAGAATTGGTCAGTCTACTTTCTTATAGGCTAGGACAGTACTGTTTAGTATGCTGGATTTGCTAACGTTAGCAAGAACTTAAAATCATGGAATCACAGACCGGTTTGAGTTGGGAGGGATGTTAAAAACCATCTAGTTCCAACCCCCTGCCATGGGCAGAAACACCTTCCACAGCACTAGACCAGGGTGTCCAAAGCCCCATCCAGCTTGGCCTTGAACCCTGCCAGGGAGGGGGCAGTCAGATTCTCAGGCAACCCGTGCCAGGGCCACACCACCCGTACAGTGGAGAATTCCCTCATAATATTTAATCTTAATCTACCCCCTCAGTTTAAGGCCATTACCCCTTGTCCTATCACTACACTCCCTGATAAACAGTCTGTCTTCTGCTCTCTTGTGGGCCCTTTAGGTACTCAAAGGCTTCAATGAGATCTCCCTGGAGCCTTCTGTTCTCTAAGCTGAACAACAGCAACTATCCCAGACTCTCTTCATGGGAGAGGTGCTCCAACCCTCTCATCATCTTCGTGTCCCTATCCTAGAGTCACTCCGCCATCTCAGTATCTTTCTTGTAAAGGAGAACTGACAGTTGGATGCAGTACTCCAGGTGGGGTCTCATGAGAGGAAGAATCCCTTGACCTGGTGATCACAGTTCTTTTTATGCAGCCCAGGATACGGTTGGCTTTCTAGGCTATGAGCTCATAATGCCAACTCATTTGAGATTTACATCAACCCACACCCCCAAGTCCTTCTTCTCAGGGCTTGCCTCAACCCATTCTCTGGCCATCCTGTACTTGTGCTTGAGGTTACATCTGTCCTGACCTTGCGCTTAGCCTTATTGAAGTTCTTGTGGCTCACTGAGGCCCCGTGTCTCAAGCCCATCAGTGTTCCTCAATGGCTTCACTCCCTTCCAAGCATGTTGACAGCACCCCCACACCACTGGCAGACTTGATGAGGGTGCACTTGATCCCACTGTCCATGTAACCAAGGAAGATGTTAAACAGTGCTGGTTCCAATACCAACCCTTGAGGAATGCCACTTATGCCGGAGCTCCACTTGCACATTAAACTGTTGACTGCAACTCTGTGTGTGTGACCATCCAACCAATTCCTTATCCACTGAGTGGTCCATCGGTCATATCCATGTTTCTCCAACTTAGAGACAAGGATATCATGTCAAATGCTTTTCACAGGTCCAGATAGATGAAAACAGTTGCTCTTTAATTCTCTACCAACACTGTAATCCCATCATAGAAGTCCACCAAATTTGTTACTCACAGTTCGCCTTTAGTGAAGCCATGTTTTCTGTCACCCATCATCTCCTTGTTTTCCATGTACCCGAGCATAATTTCCAGGAGAATCTGCCTCATGATCTTGCTGAGCACTGAGATAAGACCAACCAGCCTGTAGTTCTGCACATTATCCTTTTTTCTCTTTTTCAAAATGGGGATTACATTTTCCCTATTACAGTCAGCAGGAACTTCTCTAGACTGCCATGACTTCTCAAATATAACAGAAAGTGGTTTAGCCACTTTATCTGCCAGTTCCCTCAGGACTCACAGATGCATCTGATCAGGTCCCATGTAGTTGTGCATCTTTGGGTTCCTTAGATAGTCTCAAACCTGACCTTTCCCTACAGTTGTGGTTCTCCCAGTCCCTGCCTTTGCCTTATGGGGCTTAGGCAGTCTGGCTACAGCATATGCTGGTGAAGACTTACGCAAACCTGTCACTGCGTACTTCAGCCTCTCTATACCCTGGCTAACCAGAATTCCTATGTCATTCTGGAGAGGTCCCACATAATCCATACCCTTCCTTTTATCACTGACACACCTGTCTGGATTTAATTCTATGAGGGCTTTAGCTTTCCTAACATGATCGCTGGATGTTCAAACAGTTTCTCTGTATTCCTCCCAGGCTACCTGTCCTTGCCTACCCTGTCTGTAGGCTTCCCTTTAAAATTTGAGTATTTTGTTGATCCTTTCAGGCCTCTGTGTAATTTTTCCTAACTTCTTTGTTGGGACACATCACTTCTGAGCTTGGAGGATGTGCTTCTTGAATATTAACCAGATATCTTGGGCCCCTCTTTCATTCCAGGACTTTGTCCCTTGTTACTTTACCATGCAGATTCCTCAAGATGCCAAAGCCTGCTCTCCTGAAGTCTAGGGTAGTGAGCTTGCTGTGTATTGCTGTCCTGAGTCTCTTGAACTCCATCATTTCATGGTCACTGCAGCCAAGGCTCACATTCCTCACCAGCCCCTGTCCCAAGGTAGAACAAGGTCCTGCATGGCATCTCACCTTGTTTTCTCTCTCACTTGGAGAAGGAAGTTATCATCAATGCATTCCAGGAACGTCTTGGATTGCTTGTGCCCTGTTATCACTCCAACAGATATCTAACACGTTGAAGTCCCTCATGAGGACCAGGATTTGTGAATATACTCAGTCTTTATAGTTGGGGGGCCTATAGCAGACCCCCACTATAGTGTCCCCTGTCCCTGACCTCCTTTTAATCCATGAGTTCTTGGTCAGCTTTTCTTCTATCCCCAGATGGACTTCCATTCCCTCCAGCTGGTCATTGACATACAGGGTGACACCTTCAGTCACCTCAGTCTAACAGGTCATCATGAACAGCACCTGCTCAGCAATCCAGGAAAGCATGACTGTCCTTTACAAACATCTGACCCTATTAAGCATCACCTCTAATGTGGGTCCTTTGAGAAAAATGCCTCATAGACAATGGGTTTTCCTGAGGATCTTCAATCTACATTTGGGGGTGCTGGTGTTGCAAAGTTTCACTTTTTCCTCAGGAATCTTGCAAAACTCTTAAGGTTTAATGGTCTCTCACACTCCTTTTCCTCAGGTGACTCTACCCTTCAGGAAGATTTATGCATACCTGTCAAAAGCTGCTAGATTTCTATCTCTCTTTCTTTTTCCCTCTCTCTCTTTTCTTCCAATCCCTTTAGTTTCTGAGCTGTTTGTCACGCTTTAACAGTTTATTTTCCATAAATACACAGTGAGCTTCTCACCCTTTCCTCAACACTGGAGCACATTCTGCTTTCATATGCAAATCCTCTCAGTCAACAATGTAGCAGGAAGATGTTTAAACAAGAATAGAGATAGCTAATCAATGTACTTTCCTAAAATTACCTATTCCTGAAATGCTGATTTTGCCTTTGCTGGGTCCTTATTTGGGTAGAACTCTTATGAATATCTAGGGAAGTTTAGTTTGTGAGACTAGGGAAATGTGAGTATGATTCTATATTAGTTTATTATTATATCAGAGATATCACTGGAGTGGACTCTTGGAGGTACATACTGCAGTTTTCTTACTGATACCCTGCTGTTACCATTACGTATTTCCTCCAAATGGGGTACAGATTACTCAGTGGTCTGTAAACCTGTGCAACCCCAGACTGTTTTACAGATATTTCAGAAATACAGAAACTGATGAGAAACTGATGTGTTCAGATCTGCTTTCCCCTCCCTGACATTTAAATTGGTTAAAATAAAATATTTCAATTTGAACATATTTTCCCTTAGTCATACTTTTTTAGAGGGGCATCTGATGTGTCTATATGAGCCAAAGATTTCTCAGAGTTTGATATATCTATGTTCAGAAACACAAACATTGATTTCTAATAATTTATTAAATGTTGAGATACAAAAGCCTCATCTCCAGCTGTATAGTTCTCAACAACTTTAAAATGGTCCTGTTGTGGCAAAAAGGTTTCTTACAGTTTGGATCACCCACTTGTTCTGTGTATCCAAAATTTCTTGTGAATGCTTTTCTTGTGGCACAGAGCATTTCGCCTACCTTCAGGCTTTTCATTAAAGTTTACATTAGCCCTCCATGATCCTTCTACTGTCGATGAAGAAAGAGATGGGGAACCTCAGAGAGTAATTCCTCTTATGCTAAGATAATTGAATAGACCCAGTGATCAGCTTTTATGTGTCTAAAGCTGAGTGGAATGAATATCATCCTAGATCACTAGGGATGAGGCATGCGGCCATGTGTTTTATATAGGCACAAAACTCAGTGTCCATTTAAGTGATTTTAATCTGAAGTAAAATTCTTCAGATTATAGTGATACAAAAGTTATATTCTCTTGGCTATGGGGAGCTTGCTGACGCTTTTGGATACCTAGCTTATTGAAATGATTGTTGAATTGTACATGTGACACACTAACCTTTTTCAGTAAGCCATTCTTTTTCCTCAGAGTAAGATCTATGCCTTGCAGAATTCTAGGTAACATATCAAATAGGGATTGAATCAGCCATGTTAAGTGAAGATCTTTTATTATGGCACATTTTTAGCAATGTACTTTTGGTGGTTTAGTATGTCACATGCTGTTGGTAGATCTACAGTTACTTTTTGGGATCCTCTTCGATGTCTTGCATAATACTGACCAGACTTTCTTGACTTTCTTAAGCAAAATCCATTTTTCTTTGCAATGAGTTGGAATGAGTTTGTCTTCAAAAAATGGTGCCAAGTACTTTAGCATAAAATATTTATATTATTTATAAAGCTGGCGTATTAGAGAAATAGGTCTGGAGTTTTTCAGCTTTGAAATATTCTCTGACTTTAGGAGTGCTGCAAATTTTATTTGTTGTAGTACTGAGATTTTTGTAAACAACTTGAATTAAATAGTGTAAATAAACTGGCTGATACTCTAGGTTCAGAATATTTTTCCCGCCTGGTGAAAATATTGGAACTATCAGGTTTTCGTTTCCATTTCTGAAAGAATGAACGTTCTTCTCATCTTGTTACTCAATTAATGTTTTTTGTTGCTTGTTGTAGCTTACCTTCTTTAAGGAATAGTCAAGACCCACATTTTTATCATAGATCAGAACAAGCTAATCTAACTTTAATCTACATAGTTTTGTTATCAATGGCAATTTTATCTGCAGTGGCATGCAGTTCAAGAGAATCCAGTGAAGTCTGAGGATTCATTGTTATCTGCACTACAGTTGTACTAGTTTGGTTGTATTTACTGTATAGACTGAACTTCAGCTGCAGTTGAAATACACTTTTATACTGCCCTATAAAAATATTCTTGTTTTTCCTTAGAGCAAACAGTATGCTGGAGAATATGTGAAACCACTCCAGTATGCTTTGAGTACAGAGATCAGAAAATCATGCCTCTAACATTTATGTCAAGTGTGTCAAAGGACTAGATTCTGTCTCCCTAGAAATGTTAGACAGGAAGAACAAAGATGAGAAATACCTCTTACTTCATTGCCTTTCCATTTACTGACAGTCCAGGATTCTTTCCTCTAAGATACATTATATCCTGCTTTAAATATTCAAACCGAGGGCAAAAGATTATCCAACAGTGTTAATGTCAAATTTACTTTTCTTGAAGTGCACTAGAAAGGAAAATTCACCTTAACAAGGATCAACATTTCATGCTAAAGGACTTCCACTAAACTACATTGATTAATTTCAAAGATACTGAGAAAATATGTTCCAGACTATCTTTTTTTAATGTACTATGAGATTCTGTGAGTATTCCTCAAATGACAGAAGAATCAAAATTCCTTGCCTCTACAAGCCCTGGAAAGATCTTCAGCTTCTGTTTGGTAGAGGCTTCCTGGGGACAAAGGGAGATGTCCAGGATTAGAATCATGATCTTAAAATTCTCCTTACTCATTGGCAAACATGATCAGGGAATAAAGTTCTTGCATTCAAAGTCCCCCAAGCACACTGGACTGACAAGGGAATTTTTCATGGACAGTCAAAGCAAAAGCTTTTCCAAAGTAAGCAAGCAGTTTTCCCATCTACCATTGATCACAGCAGTGCCCTTGTGTGTCCTTAAGGATTCAGACATAGTCCCTCATAACTGTGAACAGCTTCAATTGAAGCAGTCCTCTTGTTATCAGTGGGGATGTTGGGCAAGTAACAGTTCTCTGGTATGAATAAGCAGTGCACAGCTGGTTCTACATCTACTCAGTATGCAATAAAATAGAAGTCAAAACCTGTGGATGTGAAGACCCTGTGGTCTGCTCACTCCGGCAATAAACAAGGAAATTTTACAGTGACACGCTGAACGGGTTTTACATCACTGCATTTGTGCTAAGAGACTGAGTTGGACTCAGTTCAGGTAGCAGACCCGTTTTAGTGAAACAATGCTTTGGGGCTTATATTAGAGGGCAAAATAAAACAAAATGCTTCCCTATCTCCAGCTTCAGAAGCAACTCTCGCTGTGTTTTTCAACGTCCTTTTGAGGTTTCTATTGGCAGAACATCAGTCACTTTATTTCTATAGCACCACTCTTCATAGCTCTAAATGTGTTTCATAGAAGCCAGTAACATCCCAATTTTGAGAACCAGCTGACAAATTATGTGTTCAGAAAACAAGCCTCACTTTGTTTCAAAACCTAGTTGATCTAGTTGAGTTTAAGTAGGTGTTTGGGGGGGATGTGCTTTTTAATAATTCCTTTTAGGTTGCATGGTTCGTTTACAAATAATATTCATGTAGCAGAAAACAGAATTACACACACAAATATGCTGCTTTATTCTCTTGCTGTCCCTCATATAATCATATGATAAATATGATTATTTTTACAATTCATGCGTATTCTGAACCCTATGTTTAGGTATTGAAATCAAGAGCTGAATACACTGAAAGTGAGGTACAGCTTCTTATTGATTTTCCTTTGCACTGTTTTCCTTAGCAATCTACTTGCACAATGCTCCTATTTAAATAAGTGGTATAATTCATGGTTTGAGGTACTATTCAGTATAAATTGTCTTTTTAACACTAAAAAATAAACTCGGTCCCCTTTTTCTCAGAGATGATCTATATCTCAACTGAGAAAGCTCCAGTGGAAGTCAGTGGTTTCATCTTTAAACCAGGTCATTCATCTTAGTACAATTTTCTAACCAACAGTCTTGCATCTGTCACAGTGGTGCAGACATCTCCCATACAATTAGAGGAGAAAATGTGTCTTCCAAACATGATTCACAGGAACTAAGTGCCAGTGGTTATGTAGATAACTTATGCATCTCTATGGGATGAACAGATGAGACAGGAGGACACTTAAAGGTGTGATCTGAGAGAAACTGAAAGACACAAAACAAGCTGAGTAGAGGTAGGTAACAATCTCAGCGTAGTCAGAGAGAATGAAGTCTCTTTTCCAGTTTACCTTGGTGTTCAGGATACTTCTTTAGGAAACAATGACAAACATCCTCAAAAAACCTCCATCAGACTGGGTTTGAACTAAGTTTAAGCTTTCACTAACCAAATAAGCTTAATTATCTCTTGCTGAAAAGGAAAAGTTCTCTAGCTGCAGCTAGAATATATAATCCACCAGCAAATCATATATGTGACATCTGACTAAAATGTGAACAGCCAAAAGTTAGTTAATCTTATGGAGATACCTTCCTGGATTTTATAGTTTCTTTTTAGTTATGTTTACATGTTTTGTCTAGGGGAGAGTATCCCTTAGTAGTGGGCAATTAAATCCAAATTCTGCTTGATTATTCTGCCTCTGGCTTATACATTTTATGTTGCTTTACTGCACAGTGACCCAGATTTAGCAGCGGTGATGGAATATGTACTGGCCCCTGGCAGTTCCATAATATGGTTGGTAAAGCACACTTTAGGAAGTGAAAGCTGTGGCTCTCTTCATCCACACATGAAAACAGAGCTGAAACCAGTTCCAGCATATCAATGGAAAACCTGCAAATTACGGGCTAGTGATATAAAATCATATCTTTGAACAAACACTAAAGATTATTCCTTGCCTGGACAGCTGTGTATCACAGGCCATCAAGACTGAGGAGTCAAAGACAGCACAATGGGGTTATAAGTATAACTGATGTGACTGTCTATAGCACCATGCCTTGGCCACTGGGCCAACAAGAATTTCTCATGCGTTGATTTTGGCAGTTAGAGTAAGCTATTTGAAGTTCAATCTTCAGTGTACTACCCAAGAATCTCTTTCTTCTGTCAATATATTAACAACTTGAATTTCTTCAAAAGACTTTTTCTATTCTGTTTAACAAACTAACTTAAAAGGAGAAAAGTAAAAGAATTGTGGAAGGCAGAAAACAAGTAACTGTAGCACACAAAGAATAGTTTATTACAGCTTTTATAGCTCTATTTGCACTTCTGCTATTATTAACATGTGCACTTAGGAACATGAAACAAACCTTAAAGCCATATTTTTGCAGAGCCCTAAAGCTGATTAAATCAAATGCAGATGTGGAATTTGTGTAAAACAGATGCTGAAAAGCCATGTCAATATCCTAAAGGGATCCTTTCCCTATCAGAAAGAAACTTAATTTCTACTATAAAGAATTTGATTATGTATTGTTATACCAAATGTGATTAATGTTTTGTGGTGATTAATCAACTGCAAAATATATAATTATGCCATCTGTATTTTTCCAGCTTCTTGTCACTTAAGAATTCTACTGGGGAGTAGGAGGTGGGATAATGAGTACTGGTGGCATTTAGAGTGCTTAAAACCATACTCTGGAAGCCTGGGGAATCTAGTAACAAAAAGAACTGGCATTTATTCTAATAGCAAAACCTCTAAGCATATTAAGAAAGAACCCAGAAGACCCATTGGCTTGATAGCTGCTTATGTGGAAGAGCCAGTTATGGGGTTCAAACAGCCTGGGACCCATGAGGGCTTGCTCCAATTCAAAGGTAACCCATTAAGACCCCAGGGGAGCACTCAGAATTTGGCTTTTTGGACCACCTCCTGCTGGCTGATTTATGAAACAGCCCTGACACTGACGCAAGGATCATCGACTGTCTCCTGGTTGCAGGCAAAGTGAGGCATATTTGCAGATGAGGGCAAAGAATAACAGAAACTACTTATGTATTAAAACAACTGGATTTTGCTTTTTTTGCTTTGTTTTGTTTTGGTTGTTTGTTGGTTTTGTGGGTTTTCTTTGTTGTTGTTGCTTTTTTTTTATCCCCCAGGAAAAACTCTGGGTTAGGTTCAGACCTGAAAAAGCCCACAAAGTCACCTGTCAAACTGAACAGATGCCTTTTCAAAACGTGATGCACAGTAAAGGTTAAAAAGTAAAAGACTTAAAAGTAAAGGTTCCTTAAGGAAGTTGGTCCCAAAATACACAAGTCATCTGTAATAGTCTTTAAACTACTCTCAAATTAATTTGGGAGGTTCATCCTTTGTCTGCTTGATGTTTGCAAAGGGAAGAGAACATGAAGACTGAATCCAGAGTATAAATGTAGAAACAGTGCTATAGTAATATTTTGTACTCTATTTACATTTTTAGCAATTGCCTCCTTTGTATTTTGAGGGTAGGTTTTATTTTGAGGTGTTTTTTTCTTTGGTTTTTTTTTTTGTTTTGTTTTGTTTGGGTTTTTTTTTTTTTTTTCTGAGTTATAGAAAAACTATGTAAAACATGTTATAAAAATTCTTCCCCTTCTCTGCCTCATTTGAATTTGTAAAATATCATGTTGGAACACCTAAAATTCTTTACAGTTAGAGTGATTTTAATGACTCTGGAGATGCTCCCAATTTCTCTGTGCCTTTGGGCAAATATGTTCTGTATGGTAAAATTCAGAGTCACCTAGGTGTCAGAGGTATTTCCAGGCTGAGTAGACCAAGATGTTTATTTCCCAGGGGTAAGTACATAGGCTGTCTGTAGATTCACCAAAGAATTAAATGTCTCCAAACAAAGAGAAGTCCTTTGCCAGACTGTGGATCAGGGATATCAAGGGCTCTGATAATGCATGCTAGTTTAGGTGTTTGGCCCACCCTTTATCTTCTAGGATATGGATCTACGTATCTATCAGTCTTTGAATTCTTCCTTTAAAAAGATGGCTTTGGCTTCCTCCTTACGTGCTGTCTTTCCCTTGCCTTGTTAATTTGCAATACATTTTTACCTTTTCCGGATCTGCTCAGGGATTAGTCTTGTTTGGTTCAAGTGTCTTGCAGCTCCTGTGACAAAATACATGATGGTACTACTTAAGTTAGTCTCTGACATAACTCATGAATCAGGGAAGAGACACTGACTGATAAAGGAAAAGGAAGATTCTCCTTATATGAACACATGCTTTGGTAATGAGCAATAAGAGGGGAAAAAAATAAACTACAATAAAAAGTGCATGACAGTTTGAGTTTGGGTGATATATACTTGATTTTAAAGTTGCCTCAGTGTGTCTTTTTATTCATGGCTGGCAGCTAGTGTGAATGCAGTAGAAGCCAGTGTAATCGTTTGAAATATCAGTGCAATTATGTTTTAGGGTCAAGTACCTTTTTAACATCCTTCCTGGTTTAAAAAAAGAAAGAAAGGAAAAAAAAAAAAATATATATATATATATATATATATATATATATAAAAGAGAAAGGAGACATGGAGAAATGCAAAAGCAAATGAAGTATGCTTCTTTAAAAAAAAAAACAACATAAAAAGATAATGAAAAGACAAAAATATTTGGAATCATACTACTCTGTCCATTGTGTGACTGGGTAGCTGCAGTGCACCATTTTGTGTCTCTCCCTCTCATTTCCTGCCTTTCAAGGGTCCTTCAAACTGCAGAGCATCCTGAGCAACAGCAGAAGTAGCTGGTGTCACCATATCACTTTCATCACCTTTTGTTCATTTCTTCTTAAGTATTTACAACTTCTTAGTCACAAATACTGCTCTAATTACAAGTTTGTGTGTGAGTGAAGTATTAATGAGTGATGTGTATGAATGGTCAGCAGAAGTATTTGTGAATTAATGTAAGAACAGTAAATCTAAGTTAGGAAAGTAGTTACTGGATGCTCCCTTTCTTGTCAAAGAAAACAGACCCCACAGAAGGAGGGTTCAGACCACTGGTCACTTTGGCTGGAATTTTCACCTTAGTAGAAACAAGGAACAATTTCATTGATTTCAGCAGTGATGAGATTTTTAATTTACTGCAGTAGAAGTGAGAAGAAAACTTGATTCCAGCATGCCATCTGTATTCCACCCATTCTTTCTACGTAAAATGCTCAAATTCTGACAAATGGACAAAGAGCTACAAAAAGTACTGCAGAGAAACCACCTACTCTCTTCTGTGACTGGAAATGAAAGGAAAAAAAATCCTGATGACCCAACAGGTCATTCTCTTTGCTAATTTTTATGATTTCCTGCCAGTCCTTTTCTCCAAGTCTTGATTAAATATTCAGAAAAATCATTACTTATACATAAACCTAATCATTTAAAGGTGCTTCAAATAGAACAGACTACAAACACTTTGTTAAAGGAAGGCAACGTTCAAAAGATACCATATCTTTGAGTCCCAATTAGGCCAGATCATTAAGGAAATATATTGCAATTAAGTTTACATCCACTGGATGGAACTTGTTGCCAGATAACAGGAATATCTCAAATGTTTTTTCTTTTCATTCTATCATGATTATTATCACAGTATGAGTTCATTATTTCAGATAAAATATAGTCAAACATTATTGAATTTTGAAAAAAAAATAAATTAAAAAGTCAATTTACCTAATTAAACAATTATAAGTTTGAAGTTACAAATGAAAACAAATAAGAAAACTCTGTGATGCAAAGGATTATTTTCTTTTAAATGGATACATGTATGTCGCAGCAGTGTTAACTCCTAAAGTACTGCAGGGAGGCAGATTATACTGATGACCTGAATGATTTCAGGTCACCTCGTTCTGTCTCAAGGATGATCCAGATACTGTTCCACTATGCATTTTCTCTGTCTCACTCAGAGTGCCAAATTAAAATAATTTATTCAATCCCAACTGCAACGTGTCTCGTCTAGCTTCAGCTATGAGACATGTACTAGCTCTCGAATGATGTCCTGAAGCTTATACTTCTTTTTCTGCCTTTGATTTAATCTAGAACCAGTTCTTCACCCATTCACAGGCTCCCAGCTTTCAGCGTAAGAAGCTGCTGCTGTAACTGATCCCATTTTCCAAACTGTACAATTGCCAGTAAGGTCACAGATCATAGAATCACTAGGTGTCCCAGAACTGGATGTATTCCAAATTAAAGAACACTCTTTCCATCAAAAATGTGCTGCAGTCACCTTTTCAGTCACTTTGTTTTGTTTCCATCATGAATCATACGTCCCACCTTCTTCTCCAGACTTCTTGCACTGTTGTGAGTTATGGAAATTAGAGACTGGTTTAGGCCTCTGTTGTCTTTGAATTCTAATTGCTTTTCTTTCATGGAATCCATCCTGAGCTTGAATATGACACTTAAACATACTTTTTATTATTAGCTGAGCACTATTCCCATCATGTGTCTTTTAGCAGAAGACTAAATAAACTGTAAATTACTTAGTTCAGGATTTACTGTAGGCCAGAATGAGACATGAATAAAGTCAGCAGTGTTCAAATACCTAAAGGGGTATACAGGAAAGCTGGAGAGGCCCTGTTAACTGTAGTAATTGGACAAGGGGTAATGTTTTTAAACTGTAACAGGGTAAATTTACATTAAAGAATTTTTTTACGGTGAGGACGGCAAGGCACTCCTTAAAGAAGGGAAGTATCTCCACAACTAGAGCTTTCTGAGATATATAATTCTCTTGGGAATAATCCAGGACAAGATAATACTGGCTGACTATTGGCTGACATAGGTCAGCTTTGTCTTTTCCTGAAGAACTTGTAATAGAATATTTCAAAACAGTGAACACAAGCAAACAGTTTGAAGGGCATACCAACTGGAGTGACATATAACAACCCTTGTGAGAGGTGTATTCTTGGTCCAATGATAGTTTCCTGAAAGAATGAAGCTGCTTCTTGTAAGTAGCAGGCTCCATGAGGTATGATATCCAGCAAGCTTCAGAAATTATTCCCTCCCTCAAAAATAAGAGCAAGAGAGCTGATTCTCCCTGTCAATGCAAATAAAGGTTTGATCCAAATATATGTCATTGAGAAAACTGGTCTAAGTGTTAATACATTTTTGGAAGCTAAATTTACCCTGAAGTATAACTCACAGAGCCTTTCTCGGATGTTGATGTCTCACTGAACCACAGATCACAGATGTTCTCATCCAGCTAGGTGCCATAATGTGCTGAACATGGACAAACATGTGAGACAGAATTTCATCATGAAAGATACTTCAGTCAGGGGGTTCAGTGCTGCACTCCAAGTTTACATTTGAATCTTTTTCATTCACTTCCTCTTTCTTATTTTTATTTTTTTCTTTTTTTTTTTTTAAAGAAAAAACCTATTTATTTGCATGACTTATCCTGTGAGGTTTATGGGGTTTGTTAGCATAAAACTACACTAAAAGGCTGAGGATTAAGTAAAATTATTAGCTATGTCTTTGGGGGGAAAGGTTCCTTTGCATTAAAAAATAGCCCAAAACCCCACAAACAAACAAACAAACAAAAACCCAGGTAGAATAGTCATAAAATAGTACATAAGACATTTCAGATAACTTATTCATAAGTAATACTTTCCAGGTGGCAATCCCTTCAGCAATAGAGTGTAAGATATATATTTAGTGAAGAACTTAAAAAAAAAAAAAAACCAAAAAGCAAAAAAACCAACCAAAAAAACCCCTAATGCTTTGCAAACACAAATTTCTCTGTGTTGGTTCTTATCATCTATCTTTAAAAAAAGAAAGAAAAAAAGAATAGACCATATACATCTTTG
Source organism: Hypotaenidia okinawae (assembly GCA_027925045.1). Classification (NCBI taxonomy): domain Eukaryota; kingdom Metazoa; phylum Chordata; class Aves; order Gruiformes; family Rallidae; genus Hypotaenidia; species Hypotaenidia okinawae. The sequence continues at coordinate 7,204,981 of BSDF01000005.1, read as the reverse complement.
GATAGGGGAGAAATTAATCAACTCTTTATACAAAGAATACTTTCCTTTTTTAAAGCCTTTGTTTAGGGCCAATGAAAGGCAGCAGTTGAAGTATAAAAAACTTGAAATCTAGTTACACACTTTTCCATTGAGAATGGACAGCCTCAACATCAAGAATTAAGCTTTCCTTTGGTTACACTCAGTGATACTGTATTCCTCAAACTTCATACAGAACATATATGAGGGAAAATAATTAAATTCTGCTCTATTTCTCCTTTGTCTCACAGAATCACAGAATGTCAGGAGTTGGAAGGCACCTCGAAAGATCATCTAGTCCAACCCCCCTGCCAGAACAGGATCACCCAGACTAAATCACACAGGAACACACCCAGGCAGGTTTTGAATATCTACAAAGAAGGAGTCTCCACAGCCTCTCTGGGCAGTCTGTCCCAGGGCTCCCTCACCCTCAGTGAAAAAGTCTCTCCTTATATTCACATGGAACTTCCTCTGCTCCAGCTGCACCCGTTGCCCCTTGTCCTATTGCTGCCCATCACTGAGAAGAGCCTGGCTCTGTCCTGACTCTCACCCTTTACATATTTATAAACATTAATAAGGTCACCCCTCAGTCTCTTCTTTCCAGCCTAAAGATATCCAGCTCCCTCAGCCTCTCCTCATAGGGAAGGTGTTCCACTTCCTCCACCATCTTTGTTGTCCCTGCGCTGGACTCTTTCAAGGAGTTCTGTGTCCTTGAACTGAGGGGTCCAGAACTGGACACAGTATTCCATGTACGGTCTCACCAAGGCAGAGTAGAATGGGAGAAGGACCTCTCTCAACCTACTAACCACCCCCTTCTAACACACCCCAGGATGCCATTGGCCTTCTTAGCCATGAGGGCACATTGCTGGCTCATGGTCATTCTGCTGTCCACCAGGACCCCCAGGTCCCTCTCACCTACGCTGCTCTTTAATAACCTACACTGATCTCCTATTCCCTCCACCATCAGTGATCCATGGTAGGGCGTTTATAGTGATAGTGCTTCTTGTGTGGCTGCTCTCAGAAGTAGCAGGGTTTTATTTGCAGGACTTTTTACAGATCTGCTAACCACTCATCATATGTTCATGTTGCCCTTTCATTAGCAGAATCGGATGGTTATGGCTCAGTTGTGAGACACAGAAACAGATTGTCCATGACTATTAATTTGGGTACATACTACATGCTTTTTTGGATAGTATACGTAAGTCCTTTAATCTGGTCACAAAACAAGTTTCTTCTAGGAAAGAGATAAAGCACATACTCATGGGAAAATGTATCCATACTCTATAGGTGTCTGCAGTTAATTCATAATCATATACATGCAGGTGGTCCTAGCTGTGAAGTGACTGTGTCCTTGAGGTAGAGACTCCATCTGAATTTAGGAATGATGCAAGACAACAAAACCTTCTTGTCAGTCATGGCTGACTCGTTTTCATGCTCTTGTGACCCTCTTTTTACCATGTTCTTCACTTTCCCTTTAGTTAGAGGTTTTTATCGGAAGTTATTTCCTAGAAATTATCCATTCAATGTTAATAGAAATCTGTTGTGATCTCACAGAACACTTGATTTCCCCCTCCCTCCATGTTTGTCATGCAAGAAGCAAAAGCAATAATAAACAATCGATGTGGACAATTAATGTTAATATTAAATTACTAATAAAGAGAACATTTACACCATAACAGTTGGTAATAACATATGAGATCTCCATGGGCTGCAGTGTATTTACATAAACTACTCATCCAATAAATCTGAGTATGATGGATTTAAAGTTTCTTGTAATAATTTATAAATATTATGTTATGACCTGCTTATTTTGATGTTTTGTTTGTTTATATGTATGCAGTGAATTAATTTAATACCTAGACTGCCAGGAAAGCCACTCAGGGATGTGGAGAAGGAATCTCTGATACACGCTCCACAATATACAGGTGTCTTTTACAGAGGTGTTTTCTATCAGCCCTTCTGTAAGTTTGTCCAGATATTTTCCTAGTATATAGCTAGATTCCAGAGGAGATGAAAATAATGGGGAGTGTGAGGACATACAGAGGCAAGTCAGTGTTAAAGTAACGATTGGAAATGCTTTGTGAGACTCAGCCCTCAACACCAATCTGTACAGAATCAGGGAAGACCTCTTATAAGTTGTTTGTTTTGGGATTTTTTTAAGGGCACTTAAGAAGCTTTCTCTGTACATCAGACTCAAGTAACTTTTGGTCTGATGGTCAAACAACCCCTGCTATCACGTGAAACCTGGAGTATCGAATCTTTTTGAGAAACAGTTTATATTACTAGGAGTTAAAACTTGCATATATCAGGCCACCCATCCTCTGAACTGGAATAGCTTTGGATCTATCCTGCTGTGGATCCTGCTGAGGATCTCCCATCAACCTGCCTTGTCTTTGAGACATAACATTAATAATGCACATGTGTGTTCACAGTGTGAAGTAGTTCAATGACTTCCATGCTAGGCTTTTATCCTACCTTAAAGGTATATGCTATTTATCTCAGTATGCTTTACTTCATTCTATGAGTACTAGAGAGAGTTGTAAGGTTCTTGATTCATTTACATACGTAAGTAAATTATAGAAGATGAACAACATTTTACAGTCAAAATCTAATGTGGAAGTGAAAACTTGGTGATTCTTTTCTCAAACTGTGTCTTCCAGAACAAATTACTATAAGGTAATTCACTATACAGTCCGATAATGTTACCTACATTTTGCATTTACTGCAGAGCATTCGTATGCACAAGGACAGCTGTGAAAGACTAATCCTATAAAGACCCATTGGCACTACCCCATGGCAATATCTTCATGTAACTCATATCCTGTAAAAGCTTCATGAACAATATAAGACTTGAAGTATGTGAAGAGAAAGTCCAGAGAGAAAAGATTAAAAGTACAGCTATTCCTGTAATTGTGACATTGAGTAACAAATCTGTAGAAATCCAAATCTGTTTGAATATAAATTCATAAGCCCAAGAAGGGGCAACTTTTGAATAAATTAGTCACGGTGAATAGTTTACCTAATTTTATTACAATCTGAAAGTGAGGAGCTCGATATGATATCTTTTTTACCTGATTTTTAATGTCCTGGAGCATTTGCTGTGTTGTTTCCCTTGTCATCAGAAGCTTTTTTACAGTCAAGTTGTCTCCCAATTTAAATAACATACAACAGAGCAGTGTGCCACAACCATATCCTCTCAGCTTAGTCTCTGTAGCCTCAATGTCCTATTAATACCTCTGGTTAACCTCAGAGTTGTGTCAGCAAGAGAAAGGAATTTTAATCTGAATGTGGTTTAAGATGACCCCTTGAATTTAGTACATTTTTATAAGCAAGGTTGCTCCACAAGACTTCAGTATTCTCATTTTGGAGGGTCATCTCTTAAAATTAATAGATTCTTCAGTTACTTCATTACATATATCCATATAGACAGACAGGAAGACAAAGATCATGAATAGAAACTACACTGAATTAGCATTAGTCCAGCTGAGATACAGATCTGAGAAAGGTCTCAGATCTTTAAAATTGGTTGTATTCTTAATATTTTTTTTTTCAAAATGTGAATAAATTTCATTAATATCGGAAAAAGCTCCTTGCACAAAGTCTGACGGAGACTTTTATTAAAACTGGGAGCACTTCAGAAGTTATTTAACCTGCTATCCAGTGACTGCAAAGCATAACTCTTGCCTCACAAAATAATTAAATATCTTAGACAGTTTTCCTGACCTACAAATCATAAACAACTTGGACAGGTTTGTATGCCAATGTTCTGGACTTCTGAATAGAACCAAACTCTGCCACATCAGTATTCATCACCCACGTCTCAGGTTGAAAGGAGAAGGGAAAACAAAACATCACAAAACAAAACAAAATGAAAAAAAGAAACATGAGAAAAGGAGATCAAAGGACCAGACATGAAGAGGGAAAAAATGCTTTTTAAGTGCACTGTAGTTTTTCTCTTGGTAATGGATTCTCATCACAAACTCTAAGCAAAGCAGCCATCACATTGTGTGAATATAAGTGGGTTGTTTGGGTTTTTTTGTTTTGCTTAAGAAATATATAAATGTTTGTGGTTTTATGTGCATATATATGTGTGTATATATATATATACATATATATAGGTGTGTTGCTTATTAAAAATGTCTGTCTTTTCTGAAAAGGCACTTGAAAGCCAAAAGGAGAGAAAAAATATAGTGTTAGATATCTTAGAGAACATGGAATAGAGGAGTGTGCTATGTCTGCAGTCCATCAGGGGTGTCCCTGCCTTGACATGGGTTACCCATGGGCTGCAGTCCCCTGTCCCGGCATGTGCCTGTGAAGTGTGATGTGGACAGTGTTCTAGTCTAGAGCCTAACATCGAAAGAAAGGGAAAAAGGCAAACCTTTCACATGTCGCCTGTTAGTTAAAGGGTGAAGAGATTTCTACCCATTTGGTGTGAAATGCATTGTGGCTGTTGAAGAATTCATCAATGTGGGGTTTGTAAAGAAGGCGCAGCATAGGAATCTGGAAGAAGGTTTAGGGGGATGGTGGGAATCATCAAATAAGACAGAGAAAATGCAATGCTGCTTAGGGCAGTTTGTCTTAGTAAATCAGTTTATTTCTTAGGATGCTAAAGAAGGTGAGGGGGAAACCTGCTTGCAGGAATAACGACAGACTAGCTTTGAATCCACAGATAGGTTCTCTTAATGCATATTTGACATGAACAGTGTTAAATACAGACCTGAGCTTGTGCTGACAAGTAATTACACAACTCAGGGAGAATTTTCTGCTTTGCACTTAACAGCTTGAATTGAACCATAAACTTTGGGGCTTCTTTGTCTATAATCCCTTTTGGTCACTGCCGATAGAGGCAAGTTCTCTGTTTCCTCATCAGAAGAATCTAAGTCTTGCTTATTGACTCAAGCAGTGAATACAAGAAGACGTTGTCCAATAACTTCATTACTTTCTCCTATCTACCAGCATTGATGACTTTGGCTTCAAAGTTAAGTCAACAAGTGACAGTTGGCGTCTGCGAATGATAGTAATTGTACAAGATGACATAACTTGTGTTTTTAGGATAAGCATGGTAAAAAACCCATTTTTGCTACTACAGTCACTGGCTCTGTAGGAATAAAAATTGCTCATTCATAATTTTATTTTTATGGTCTATGAGCTACAAAGACCATTTAAGGTCAACACTTCATACTGTGTTAGGTAAACATTTAAGAGGTAAATACTTTTATCCAACGTTGCTGCAAGCAAAGAAATAGACCATGAAAACTCAAGAGAATGGGCTCGATGTTTTCATGCTCTTATTTTTGCTAGGCTAAAGCTTTGGTGTTGAGGTGTTCAAAGTACCATATTTAATGTGCAAGCTTCAAAACATCACCAAAAGAAAATTGCATTGACACAGCTATAAAAGAAATGTATTATATAGTCTAAGGATTATATGTTCTATCATTGTGATACCAGAAACCGTTTAATTCTCACTACTGTTTATCTCAGGGAGGACTGAGAATCACAATGGCTGAGGTCTAACTACCCTCTCTTTCCATCTCACTGTACCCAATTATTTATGCTGAAATTTCCATAAACTGCTGCAGTGTTTTACTATGGATAGCCCATCCATAACACGTGTTACGTATTTTGTGTTATGTTCTATGTGTTTGTCTGGCTGCAAACAGGAGATTCCAAACACCTAACTGTGAATAAGAGTCTGGGTGCTGATAATGGGTGATTAATGCAATGGAAGCAAGTGATGTGAGTGACCTGCACGCTGATTGGAGTGTTGCTTAGAAATAGGTAATAGGAAACACTTTCTCTTTATGTATGTGAATTTTAAGCATTTCTGGCCATGCAGGAACTAGCACTAAACTGAGTAAAGTTTTCTAATTCAAATGGTGCAGGAGAGTAGACTTTAACTTTTGTAATGTAGATTGGTCAATAAAAGATCTACTGCAGTTCCTATCTTTTACCCTTGAGACTGTTTCCTAAGTGCATGACCAAACATTCCTCAATGGAAAGCACATTCTCTCCATCCTGAATTCAGGACTTGTTTTCTCATCTAATAGCACCTCAATCTCAAGCTGGAAGAAAATGCTCTATTACCCTCCTACCTCTTCAGTCACTGGACCCTGGGTAGGTAATTGGCAAGGGAAACGAGAGATGAAGTTTTTAATTTTTTGAAACAAAAAACGGATGTGAAGCCAGACTTCCTGGTGGGTTTTTTGTTGTTGTTTTTTGTTTGGTTGGTTGGTTCTGGCTTTGTTTTTTTTTTTTGACAAGTACACCTTGAGCTCTACTTTTACTGGAAGCTAAAATTAGTTTATTCCAATATTAATGACTGTATTTTACTGTTATATAGAGGATATCCATGGTCAACATGCAGAAATCAAGAGAGGTGAGTATACCTGCAAACTTTTCAGAGTTATCCCAAGTTCAGGAAGATGCTAAAGCCACCGGGGTGAAATCCAGCGCATTTTCAGGATCATAATGTGGCCTCCTGGTAGATTGCTGGTTCTTAAGAGTACTGTTATTCTGAATCAGTGTTTCTGTGTTAGTTTTAGATGAGTTAATTGTACCCGTTCTTGCTTTTGCCCTCACAATAGCCCCTTTTCTTAACACCTGAATGCCCCTAACTGCAAGAATGTACATTCCCAGCAGATTCATAGAACTGTCAGGCTGCTTAATAATTAATTGGAATAAGCACATGAAAATTCTTGTATTTTTTCTTACAAAACGTCTCCATTTCAGCTTCCACTGACAGGATGCTTTAGATACTTCCACAAGCTTTTGATGCAAATGTGATAAAGCAGCAACCAGAAAACTAGTCTTCACAGGGTGCAGGAGAAAATGAACATTAAAAGACTGAAAGTTTTGCTTTTGATGTTTAAATGATTTGTGATGGCAACCTCAACTGTGCTTTAATGACTATTTTATCCAATTAATTTCCTCAGATATTTTTGCCATGCTTTAAAAATACATGCTCAAATTTTGATTGGTTTTTCATTTTCTTTTCTGAAGTCCCTGTTGTGTTTTCTCCACTGTGCACTGCAGAAATGTTGCTGCAGTAAATTCCTTTTGTTTTGCCTTGTACAAATCGTAAAAGAGTATATTATCTTCATTTGTCTTCCCTCTTCCCACTTAAATATGTACAACATTTTTTTGGAGGATGAATAGGGAGAGTAAATATGTATAACGATGTTTTGTGTTACTGATGAGAAATTGTCATGCCCTTACATTAGACAGGGTGAGAACAGAGTAAACTGATAAAACAACAGACAACATAGGCAATATTTAAACCACAAGATCTTGATTCTCAGTGCCTTCTTTCTTGCAGTATGCACAGTAATGAGTTCTGAAGGGGTCAAGGACCTTATTATCTCCCAAACCCTTTGATGTCACTTTCTGAAGCGTTTGCTGGAAAAATAAAATCTGTTTTTAGAAGAAGGGCGTGTATGCTCCTTCCATGGATTATATGGTCTTCATAGAAAGGGGGAATAAATACCTCTGTGCCCCAACATGGTCTTCAGATGGTCTCTCTGAGATGTCTTCACACTGTCTTACTCCACCTGGCATTTTTAATAGATTCCTCAGCAGCAGAACTAAAAGTTTTTCTTGTTGTGTCTTTAAAAGATCCCAAGAGTCAAGAGAATTCAGGGAAAAAGAAATAGACAAAATCCCTATGGGGACTTTAAAGCTTGACTTATGAAGTCAGTAGATTAAAATAACCAAATCCCTATAAATCAGCTAAACAGGGCCTAGGGGAAAGAAGGGTAATGTTCTGAAAATATCCAAAATGGTGTAAAATATGTGGAGTGAGAGGGATTACTCATGGGTCACAAAAAGAATAACATGTGATGGGATGAGATAGAGAAGGGGACATTTCCACTTGATAAAGTCTATTTATCCTGTACAACAATCTTCCAGTGAATGGAGTGAAGGCAGCTATTCTGACTCATTTATAAATGGGCTGAACAATACATTAATAAATGAGCTGTAAATCTCTTCATTTCCTGAGTTAGAAGGAAAACTGGCAGGCTTTCCTAGTGGAACAGGTATTTTACCCCTCCAATGCCTATGATTCTATCACACATGGTCCCTTTCAATTATCAAAGCATCACGTGCTCATTTCAGCAACATGACTCCCATTAATGTCAAAGGGAGACTCAAGATTAAAAACCCCAGGCATCACTTTAAAAATGCAGGAATTAAAATGATGTATCATTTCTCCACTAGAGAACCAATTCCCCAAATATGAGACCCCTTTGCATTTTCCTTCAGCAGGGCTACTCTCACTTATCCCCAGCACCCAAAAATAAATATTGAGGCCAGATTGCAATTAGCCAAGAGCTTCTGAAGGTGAAAAAGAGAAAAGGAGAGACATGTTTTTAACCATTAAAGAAATTAAAGACTTTACTTTTCCAGGGAGAGCATGATTTAAGGGCTAATCAGCACCATGGTCCTACACATTATCTAAGAAATTGGAAATTACTGGCTACTAAACCCAGCTCTCAGAAACTCCGGGGAGAATCTCTGCAAGGCTTCTGATAACTTTTTAGTCTAGGCTTGAATGTTGTTCTCATCTTAATTAAAAATTCATCGTGTGTGCATTCGTATATATGTTTGCATTTGTATATATGTTTATTGCTGTACGTGCACATACTTACACACATACTTTGTCTCCATATGGATGCACACACATTACAGAAGATATAACTCTTCACTCTAATTGCCTGCTTTTTTCCTTGTCATGTTTAGCAGATTATGCTCTCTACGCTCTATTTTCCTTTCACTGTACTGGCAAAGACTTACAAATGCCCTATTTGCTTTCTTTTATCTCATTACATTATTCAGTGGTTTTCAGTATGCATACATTCAGAAACATCAGCAAATAACTTACTTTCAAAGAGGTTTTAGAAAAGCAAACATATTTGTTAAAGAAAGAAGCATAAGACTGACACAAAGCATAAGCTAAATAGTTGCTTAGGGCAAAAGATTACCAAGGATACTAAAATTGGCTACTGTCCCACTATATTGCTAATGCCAGAAGTCACCATGATCTCCATACCTACAGCTGTCAACAAAGACAGCTAAGCTGACAGCTTGTGTGGAAGCAGCATTTGAAGAAGAGTGCAGTACCAGAGCTGGTCATCAGCTCACTGTTGCCTGCCTGAGTTCTGAACAATACCCTGGAAGTGCCTAATGCTCTCCTGTGAATGCTGAGGGAAAATATAAGGCATATTTACCTTATGGATTTGGTAGGGCTTGTGTCAGTACTTGGATTCTTGCTGCAGAAAGCTGAGACCTCTGGTGTGCTCTAAGATGATTCCCTTGAGGGGAACAAAGGCTGAAGGTGCTCATCAGAACACTGTCTGGAGCTCACGTCTTGCAGTGTGCTTGTTCTGGTCCCCAGCAGTTCGCTTTCTATGGCATGTGCAGCATGTAAATGTGACCAGTGCCTGACACGGATTTCATAGCTGGTTAAGACACAGTATCAACATATGATCTCAGAGCAGCTATGGGTTGGAAAATCTGATTAGATATGGGCAAAACCTTTCTGCCATGTGCATGAGCAAACACTGCAAAAGTTCCCAAAGGTCTTGTGAGGTCTCCATCCTTTAAAGACATTCAAAGCTTGACTGAAAAAGGGTGCTGAGAAGTTTAAAGCAGCTTTTCTCTGAATGAGAGGTTGGGCAAGATGATCTCCAGAAATCTCTTCCAGCCTAAAGTGCTCCATGATTCTTAAATTTGTTAGCAATGGCAGAAAATAAATGTTTATGGATCTATAAGCAGATGGAGCTGAAAATAAACATAGAAATTGTCAGTTTAAATGTGCCCAGCACTGTTTTCTGGCACCGAGGCCAACTGGCACTGAAACGGTTATGTCCATATTATTGAATGTTTTCACCTTCAAAAGAAGATGGATGTGTGAAAATCATTCCCTGGCTTGTGCTAAGCCCAAAACATAACTGTCATCTGGGACATCTCAAGTCAGATGGTTCAAAAGTGTATTGGGGCCCAGTATTATAATTTGGATTTACAGCAAATTGACTTCTAGTATCTAGAACTAGTCCATGTAATTCTTATTTATTAGAATTGGTGTAGCCTTAACACCAGAGACCTGTATACATCAGAAGAAAATGGAAAAATATTTGCAGGTAATATCACAGGTAAAGTATCCATATTGACAGTCTTTCCAGCATTGTGTTTGTTTACTTATTTGTTTCTCAAAAAAAGCCCACACTATATCACCTTTGAAACTGGTAAGCTCCTTGTTTCTTACCACTGTAAATTGTACCACACAGTTATATGGTAGTAAATGTACCTAAAGCTGTTAAAGACATCTGTAAGATAATGTTTACATGTAGACTTGCTCTGTTTTATCTTTTTACCATTAAAATTTTTGGAGTTTTGTTGAGGGAATTTCATGGTTCTTGTGGGTTTTGGTGGGTTGTTTTGTTTTCTTTTATTGTTTTTATTTTTTTTTTAAAATTACTCAAACATAATATTATTTTTATTTCATTTATTTAAATTTGCCAAATCTCAAAGAGAAGTATACTCAGGTAGGGGTAATTTGGTTTTGGCTTTTATGATCTTAACTTTATCTTTCCTTATGAAATTGAAGATCAGATTTAAAGAGGAAAAACTGAGCAACTGTGAGGAAAGAATTATGAAAATGTAAAATTTATTCAACTTCAAGTTTATATGTTTTTCATCTTTCTGGCACAGTCATATGTTATTAGCCTCTCATATAAACCAAAACCAATTTATAAGTGGGATATTCATAAGAAAATGGACAGCATCAGCTGTTTGATAGAAGAGATGGTGTACAGAAAATTGCTCGTTACATATAAATTTTTTTTTAATTGCAGATAATGATGGCAAAAAGCTGTGTACTAACTGTTCAGAGCAGTGAATGACTTGATATATCCACAAAAAAATACAATGCTTCTTTGTCTACATTGCATATCAAATGTATCCAGAGCTATCAACTCTGCTTTGGCAATTTACTTCAGTGAAGGGCAGTTCTGACTCCTTGACACTTCTCCAGAGGAACTTACCTCTCTTGGCATGGACTGAAGTCCATTGAAGAGTTTTTATGTCTACCAAAGAGGCTTCATGGCTACTGATCTGTGCTGGATTTCAACAAGTGACCTTGGGGTTACTGTCTCTGCAAGCTGCCTTACTTTCAATAACAGTTTTTCATACTGAAGCTAAACCAGGTTACCTTGTGAATTAACATAACATGTGACAATGAATAAGCATAAGGGGAAAAAAAAATGTGGGTTTGTGCTTCTTTTTCTTTTTTAAAGGGACACACCCATTTGTAGTTCTATTGCTCTCATATAAGCAGGGTGTTGCTCCAAAAGAGCCAACAGAATTTGTTTTGATCTACAGCCCATGCAACTGAGGTCAGACTTTTGCCTGCAAATTTTTAAATTAATAAAAGAGATGAAAAATCCAAGTGGAAAAAGGAAGAAATCCTCCACATCCTCATTCTAAGGTCATTAATGTAGGGAAACAATAACTCAGTGGCATTCTTCATTTGGAGATGGAAAAGGTTTTTTCCCAAAAGACAGAACTGAGAGGATATATTCGTTATACTGTCGAAGCAACAATCATTCAGCTGTAAATGTAGGTAACATGGCTGGTGAACAAACAACAAAGTAGAATCTTAATCTTCTCTTTTTCCTCCTAACCAGTACTTTTTTTTTTTTTTCTTTTACCCCTTCCTTAAAAGCATAGAAAGAACAATAGAAATCAAATCACTACAAGTAAAAAATCAAAAGCAGACAAAGAAACAAAAGAATTCACATTACCTATGCAGACTTTGACACTATTATACAGACTTCAGACAGACAACCTGGGATAAGTTCATAACCTCCCCTTCAGAACCAATCTGAATAGCCACTAAAATAAGAGAACATTACAGTGCCATAACAATGACTTTATGAAAGGGATTACATAGTTTGAACAGTCATAACTCCATCTCATTGGGAATGACAGTTTCAATCTTTCAGAAGTAGAAGTAGTAATGCTGAGGTAACGCTTGGGTATTGCAACATGCAGAAATAATACTAAAAGGGAAATGCATTCTGAGGATAGTGGTAAGTTATCCATCACCTGAAGCTTATAAAAATAGTTCTCAATTATGCTGCAAGCCTTGTTGTTACCCGTTCAGGAGCTGCTTTAAAGAAGCAGGCAAAAGCAACTGATAGTCCACTCAATCCAATTTCTCATATCCACCTGCAATAATGTACAGGATATGCAATGGCTGGATTTACATGCTGGATTTTTAATGGAATTTTACACTGTTTTTCACAAAGACCTTTGTTTCATATTAAAGGAGTTGCAGGTGTATATGTGCATATTCTAGGGTAATAAACTTTTTTCATACTCGACCCAAAAGTTTTCCTTGGTGTCTGTTTATGAAAAGTGCCCATCAGGGTGAAATCTAGTCCCCTGTCTTTTCAACAATTGTGACAAGCTGCTGTGGTGGATGGTAAGCCAAAGATATTGTCAGCAATACCTATCGAGACTAATAACAAGGAGGGATATATTCTCTTTGCAGAACTAAGCACATCCTGTGACTCTTCCAGGGCTTGGTAAAAAGAACTTTCAAGGTAAAAATTGACAATAACTAGACTAGAGAAGATTAGGGCAGGAAAAATTTGACGTAAAAAACTTTGATTCCAGTTTTGTCTACGTTTGAGTTCCTTGATGGAACTGTTCTCAATAATATTCCAAGGCTGCAAAGAGTAATAAAAATGAAATATGTTAAATAAACTGAACTGATTGCAAAATAAAATGGTCTTCTAAAGGGGCAATGAGTTATAGTAAACAGTTAATCCTTACAGAATCACAGGATCACAAAATGGGGTTTAGAAGTAGCTTCTGGAGATCACCTAGTCCAACCCCCTTGCTAAAGCAGAAGCATCTGGAGCATGTTGAGCAGGATCTTGCCTAAGCAGGTTTTAATATCTCTAGAGAAGGACAGGCCACAATCTCTCTGGGCAGCCTGACCCAGACAGTGTTCAGTGTTGTGGCTGAGCCCTGGCTAAAGGCCAGATGCCCACCAAAATCAGTCTATTACTCCCCTTCTTAGTTGGACAGGGGAGAAAAAATATAATTGGGCGGCTCAAGAGACAAACTCATTAATGACACGGGCAAAACAGACTCAACACAGAGTGCAGAAGAGAAAGTTACCTAATTTATTACACTATGCTTAAGAGAAAACAGTGAAAAAAACAGAATCAGGAGTGCAACCAACAATCCTGAAACAAATGCAACCAGGCAAACACTTTCCCCCCACCACTCCCTCCTTAGCAGGCTTTAGTTAGAAGTTTGCTCCCTTCTTCCCTCCCGGTCGCAGCCCAGGAGGGGCAGGGGCTGGGGAAAATGGGGGTCTCAGTAACACCTTCCCCCCACCCCTCCATTCTAAAACAGACTTCCCTTTCAGCCATGATTTTGCTCCCTCCTTCCCCTCCTGCTTCACCACAGGACGGGGGTCTTCAGTCAGTCCCTTGCCAGTTGGTTTCCTTCTCAGCCGGGATGGGGGCATCCATTCCACACACCCTCCCCCTGCTGCACCGTAGGATCTCACCCATAAGAGCCAGTCCTCCATGAACTTTCACCAAGGCAAATCTCTTCCCACAGGGCTTCATCTCTGCTCTGGCAGGCATCAACAAATCACAGTGTCTCTCAGTCCCAGTCCTCCACGGGGCTATGATGCCTCCCCCAGCAAACCTGTTTGGCTCATCTCTGTAGGTCGCTTGTGCTGGCAGGGGCTCATCCCAACGTCAGTCACGGCATCTTCTCTATGTCTCCCCCGGCTCCATCCAGCGTGGAGCCTCTCCACCGGGCAGGTCGGGTCTCTGTCTCCTCCATGGGTCCTTTCCTCCGGCTATTCCAAGGGCTTCTGCTTGGGCTGCAGGGGCATCTCTCTCTTGGGTACCCGGGGCACTCCCTCCCCCAGCCTTCCCTGGCTTTTGTGTCTGTCAACTGCTTACATTTATATGCAAATATATATCACAATGCCCTTAACGGGCCAAAATTGCGATCTTCCTGGCACTCTGTGTTCTGGTGGAGTCTTTCTCTCCTATATGTGATTCTCAGAGGCACTATAAGCAGGCTTGCAGAAGATTCCAGCAGCCATTTTCTGCAGCCCCTGGCACCTCTCTCTCTCTCTCAGTAGCCAACTATGCAAAACTGTGACATTGTCACCTTCAAAATCAAGTTTTTCCTCATGTAAAGATGGAACTTCCTGTCTTCTATTTTCTACCTGTTGCCCCTTGTTCTGTTACTGGGCAATGCTGAGAATAGTCTGGCCTCATCTTCTTGACATCTGTCCACCAGGATTCTCAGGTCCTTCTCTGTAGAACTGCTTCCTAGCACATCAGCCTCTCCCCTGTGCTAGTGCCTGGGCTGTTTCTCCCTAGATGCAGGATGCTACACTTGCCCTTCATTTGGTTCCTATCAGTTCAATTCTCTGGTCAGTCCAGACCTCACTGAATGGCAGCATAGCTTTCTGGTGTACCAGCCACTCCTTCCAGTTTTCCTCCATGCAAATGAATGAATGAAGGTCAAGAGCTTGATCCTCATTTTCATAACTTTTCATAGTATTGGTCTGGACTAATACACATGCCTCTGTACAACTCACTATGTCTGTAAACACAGCAGAGTAAAATCGGTTATGTAGCCATCCTGAACAGACAAGAGCTTGAGACAAAAATGTCTTGACAGTTGCCCAAGGGATTTAGAAGGGGCATGAAATTTCATCCTGTTGTGACTCAAAAAGAAAACTCTTTCCAAGTCTAGCATTTTAACCTTCCCTACTGAAAAGTAAATAAAGACCATGCAATCCAACAGAGTAAATCTATGCTGACATCACAAATACTTGGAGGGAGAATAAAAAATACCTCCTCTACATCTGAAACTTTCAGCTGATGAGTGTTAGCACAGGTTCCATAGGGGTTTTTTTTTTCTACTAACACAAAGAATGCACCTGAGCTTTCTGCCTGGGCACCCATCTTCCTGCCCAGATAGATATTTGTGGGATATTACCACAACCTCTAGGTAATGCAAAACAAATACAAAAGTACAGGTACATAAAAAAGTTTTCCTTCTCCACCATATGCACAGCCACTTCAAAGCCTGCTCTGTTGGACAAAGATAAGGCATAAGAGAAAGGAACTAAGAATCTCTAAACAAGCAATCTCTAAGGATGGAAGTAAAATAAAGAAGAGGAAAATCAAAGATTGTCATATGAGTCAAGTAATGAGAATAATTCAAGGTTATTATTTTTTCTACTTCTCTTAAAACTCCCACAAAATATTAGAGTGATTATTTATCATTTTCATTTTACTGATGGTATAGGATATGACTAAAATCAAAGTCTCTTTGTGCTGAGTACTTTTGAGCATATAGGTCAGATTCATCTCTCTCAGTTTTGGAAGTCTGAAGTCATCTGACCTATTTTAACAATCCATTTTAGAATGAAATGAACAGCCCTAAGGAATAAGCAAAAGTGCTTGTATCTCTCCTTTACTTATAAAAGGAGTTTAGAATGACTAGTTCATACTGAAATGTCTAACTTAGATGTCTTAACCTAAGTGAGATGAATTCTTCCCATTCTTTTCAACTAAGTTTATCACTCTGAAGTATAAGCACCTCATCTAAGCTAGTTGCCTAGATTCCCTCTGTAGTCAATGGAGAAAAATAAGTACCTCCTGAGGGAAATTCTTTCCACATTACTTGGACATCTTTCTTTTGAGAGGATGAGTCCTGCTCCAGCAGTGTTTCTAGCCACATAAGCAGCCATGACTGGATAAGGCTGCCTAACTTTCAGGCAAAGTGGGTAGCACAGATCAGAAGCTTACTGAAAGCAGTGTCTTTTCCAAAGACATTATCATTATATATATAAAATAATGAAGTTGGGGATGTTTACTGTTGACTTCAGGAGAGGATGGATTTCACTCTAATAGCTGGTTATAAGACAGATAGGGAAACATAAAGTAAGAGTGAAAGAACAATAAAAGTGAGTGAGAGAGAAAATATAAGAAATAAATTCTCCAAACCCCATGAGAAATAAACACATTTACAACTATTTTATGCACAGTTAAATTGAGATACAACTAAGTTTACTTCCAAAACACTAAGCCAGAGTGAAAGACCCAGCAACAAGCCCCAGAAATTCTGAAACAATTGCATATTGGCTGCAAGGTGAAGAGAAGCCCATTGTGAGAGAAGTATACTCCACAGGAATGAGTACTGGAAAATACCAAAATTTGAAGATATAAAGGGCGAATGAAAAAAAAAAAGATTACAAAACATGCTTCATAAGATTCCTGGCTGACAGAAATCAGCAAATGGATGGTCTTAGTTCAGCTACCCAAATAAACATTAATTTTAGTCTCAACTCTGATTCAGCTTTTATTTAATTTACTGTTGAAATCTGATATTAAATTGATAAAAGTTGTGTAGTCCTTTAAAAAAAAAAAAACAAACCACAAAACCAAACCAAACCAAAGCAAACCACCCACCAAACCCAACATAAAGCAAAACAAAACAAAACCAAAACAGGTAGAAAAGAGTTGGATTATTTTTTTCTTTTTAATCTATATTTTTCTCTTTATTTGCCCTCCAGTGAATCATTCCAGCAAGCTGCTTATGGAAATCCAAATAAAAATTGCTCCATTCTCATGATGAGACAGTGTATTTTCTTTTGGACTGAAAAATTTAACAAGGCGGGTATTCATGGTAGTACCTTTGCTTCTGCCAGAGCATGAAAGAGAGAGGTGTGCTGCCGTTTCCCCCACACATACGTATTAGCTACGTCTTTCTTCCCTTTTTTGTTTAAAATCCAAACGAGCGCAGGTTTGAGAGAAATATATGATTTGAAGCCAGCAAGACTCACCTCTCAGGAATTTCTGATACTGTAATACAAATGAAAAAACAGCCTGGTGAATGACAGTCACACGCAGGAAGCATGCTTCCAGCACTATATGCATGCATGTGAATACACACACACATATAATGCCAGCCACTGCCAAAGAGGAGGTATGATCTCAGAACACAAACACTTGACACAGCTTTACTTTTTTCTGTCTTCCATATTATCTCTATAAATCTGCTGAAACGGGTGACACTGTAACACTGTGGTGTATCTGACATTCCTACCATTAAATTATGGTAATCACTTGATAAATTTCCTGTAAAATATAGCTATGCCCCTAAAAATTATGTTTACAAAAAAAAAAATAAAAAACCCCTCTCTAATCATCTTTCTTTTGTTACTTGAATATATATTTAAGGATGTGATTTTTTTTTCCACATGGTTTCACAAGTAATGACTGGCTTATTATGATCACAGAACACTTTTCTGTACTATGAGTCTTCAGTCAATAAATAAAACTGATTTTTTTCTGCAATCACTTTACTACAAGCACTGAAGCTTAGAAATACAAACAAACAGGGAAAGAAAAAACAAAACAAAAACAAAAAAATAACCCAACAAACCAAAAAACCAAAACACTGCCCTCCCAAGTATTGCAAACTTGAAATAAAATGCAGACAGATGGAAACACTTTCTCAGAAAAGTCAATGCAATATCTGGCTAGAGGAGAAGGTAAAGTCAGCTCTGCAGTCTTCTTAGAACAGATCTCCCATCAACGTAACCTAAAGGAGCTCCACCAAAGTCAGTTTGCACCAAATGAAAATTTTCTTCCTTCTGTATTTAGCTTTGTCTGTCTTCGCTTTGGAGCCCAGTGGTGACAAGCAGCAGGAGCCACCTCATAGAAGTTTTTGTGTATTTGCAGCTCAATGCCAAGTGCCTGTGGAGGTCTGAAAGAACTGCTCCCTACTACAGGTCATTCTTACTTCCTTTTGTTATCAGCAATAAATTCCAACACAAAATTCTGTGCTGTGCAAACAAATAAAATAAAAAAGGAGGGAGAAATCTGCATTCCTCTGCTGTGAAGGTAATGTCCCTAAGACCGGGCCACTAGAGTTGGTTGGACAAAGAAAGGAAAGGTCTTTAAAGTCTTACAAAGCTGACCGCTGTACTAGGACACAATGTAGGTAGATAAAAGTGAACAGTTACTTGAAGCTCTTTCCAACATCAGTAGTTGAACAATTAAAGCAGTTTGCAGCTAATATTTTTTGTTTCTTTCTTCCTCATTTCTGATAAAAAACAAGTTTGTTTTCCTCAGCAATAAATGTAACCCACTTCCTCTGCTCCTTCCCTTTCATTTTCCCCTCCAGATTTTTATTCCCACTTCTGCTTTCCCTTTCCTCTGTCTTTCTCCTTTTCCTTTTTTCTTCTTCTCCTGTTAAAATCTTGGTTTATGGGCAAAGGAGAAACATACTTTATATATGAAGATACAAATTTAATGTTAGTATAGTCTAAATTTTACAGTCTGATCCTGGAATCATCCTTAGTCAACACTGCGTTATTACAGAAAAGAAACAATAACACTGAAAATGCAATACACACACTTCATAGTTTCTGTCCCTATGCAGCTTTTATGCTCACCTTTTCTTTACTCTTTTATGTCCCAAGTGATGTTTTTTCTCTAGGGGTGGTAGTGGTGTGGCAGGGTATTACAGTGAGTTGTCAGCATCTGCAGTCCTTAGCCATGAAGAATATCATGCTGATGTGTATGGTATCTTCCTGCTCTTTCTAGGATCCACATGATATGATTTTCATATTTCCAAACATGCTTTTGAACCTTGATCTTCATTGGTTACACCCTGACATGCTGTAGATGTTCCCTGTTAGGAATGTCAGATAACTGTAACTTCATTCTCTTTGCTTCCCCTAAAAACTAGACTAATCCACCTCCAGTTTCTTGAACTGTCCATGGATGAGTTGATCATAGCTGTAGGGTCTCCAGTCCTATACAGTGACCCACCAATTACCACCCTGCACCTGCACTCCTCTGCAGTGTTAAGATACCAGCCTGTGTTCCTCTACATTATGTCATTGTGTTAGAGTCACAAATATCTCCTTCTACTGCTTATTATTGCCATCTAAATATAGCTGTGATTCTACCACAGAAAGATAAATAGAAGTATAACAAACCAGTCATAGTCACCTTGTAATTAGAAAAATTGCAGTTACAGCTAAACCAGGTGAAAAAAAAAAAGCTGCAGGCAGGTCAAGAAAAGTTCAGCCAGCACAATCCTGGCGAGGCACAGACCTGCGGTCTTGTAAACTCTGAACAAAGCCTGTAGCCTCCTATTAGCAATGGCAATAGGGTACTACTCATATTCCTTATTCTCCTTATTCCTTCTTATTTCCCTTTTTTATCATCTTCACATTTCAGGTTTTTTCCTTTCCTCTTGTTTCCTTTCTCCCTTTCTTCTTTGTTTCCCCTTTGCCAATGTATTTTGTCTTTCCTCTTTCCCTTCAAGTCTGGCTCTTAAAAATAATTAGTGTACTGTAACATTTATATTCCATCAATCTCTCCCCATGTCTCCTATCCTGCTCTCAAACCTCTGCATCCCTCTCTAGCTTCCCAAAAGCAGCCTGCAATAAGGCAACAGTTTTAGAATACAAGGTGCATTTTTGCAATGAATCAACGTGTTAAATTGCCATTTCCATTCTTTTTTATCTTGACAAAATAAAAGGGAGTAGATTTCTTAAATAGTTCCTGACTTTCTTGAAGGCCTGTGAAAAATGTAAGACAAATATTGGGATACAGGCTAGTTTCTCAAAGCATAGAATCACAGAATCATAGAATCACAGACTGCTTTGGGTTGGAAGGGACCTCAAAGCCCATCTACTCCCAACTCCCTGCCATGGGCAGGGACACCCTCCACTAGACCAGGTTGCCCAAAGCCCCATTCAACCTGGCCTTGAACCCTGCCAGGGATCCAGGGGCAGCCACAGCTTCTCTGGGCAGCCTGTGCCGGGGCCTCACCACCCTCATAGTAAAGATTATTCCTAATATATAGCCTAAATCTACCCTTCTTCAGTTAAATCTAACCGTTTCTGTTTGCATATTGAGCAGGTTTAGTCCCTGCCATGGCCAGTGAATATCAAATGAATTACTTAAGACCCTCTGAATACTGAACACAGCCTAGACAGATTAGAAGATGAGATCACAAACCTGTTATATTTGTGTATGGAGAAATGAGGGATACTGAATAAAATGAAGTTACATTTCATAAGGTAATGCAAAACCAGAAAAGATCAAATGTGCTTGTACACACACTGTTTCATATGCAGAAATATCTTCATGACAAAAATCTCAGACAGTTTTATTCCACAAAAATCCAAATTTTGAGGATAAAAGCAGTCCCTTAGTTTTTGTTCAGTTGTAGCTTAATTGTACATGTGTCTTCTGGACTCAGAGCAGTTCTTCCACTTTTCAGATCAGAGGAAAATTTCCCAGTGAGTATACTTGTTGGTGATTCCAGGATTGCTTTATGAGTATTTAAAATTTTAAATCCTTGAGTAATATGAGTATTAAATATTTCATCAGGCTATTTTTAACAGATTGGGATTTTTCCGTATATAAATTCAAAAATGCAGAAACACAAGCACTGTTGTGCAAGATATTGACGTTCAGCTCTAAACTTCTGATTTTTATCTCCAGGTAAATGTACTAGGTGATTTCAAATTAACATAATGGAAGCACATTTGACGCTATTGTGATTTAACTTGGGCAGCAGCTAGAAGAACCACACAACCATTCACAAACTCCCCTGTCAGTGGATTGGGAGAAAATCAAAAAGCCAGGAAAAAAGTAAAAATAGTGAGTTGAGATAAAGACAGTTTAATAGGACATAAAAAGGAATAATAATAATAATAATAATAATAATAATAATAATGTCGTCCTTGACCACTTGGCATTAACTAAGAGTATCAGTGTATTATTAACATAATTTTCATTCTAAATGCAAAACACAGTACTACACCGGCTGTTAGGAAGAAAATTAACTCTATCCCTGCCAAAATCACTACAGACAGAAAAATGTGAGATTTTCTAGCATTTCAGGAAGAAGAGATTTTGAAGAGGGACTGAAAAGAAGAGAGTAATACCAAACTGTACTGCATAAACTTGCAGGCTACTTGTCAGCTTTAATCTGTATAAGCTATTTCAATTCTATCTTTAAAATTAAGTATCCAATATTTTCTTATTTTCCTCCCAGCTACACTGGTATTAGAGAGACCTTGCCTTCAGATTGATCATGCTATGGAATATGGTCAGCTGAAACATATTTGTAGTGGGAAAAGACATATATTTGTGTATCACCTCTCTATCTTGTAATTTCTATATCCTCAATATATATTTTAGTTCCTCTACTCAGCCCAAGTAAAATGAAAGACAACTTCTACCCACCAAACTGTCCCCTTAAAACAAAACCAGATTTAGTTTCATTTAAGGGGAAAAAACCAAAAAAAAACCAAAAAAAAACCAAACCAAAAAACCAGTGAAGTCTTCCATTGATCTTTACAGCAAATTTTAACATTTTAATTTCTGTTAAATATACATGTGTCCTGGTTTAGGCTAGGATACAGTTAATATATTTTCTAGCAGCGGATGGAATGACATGTTTGGGAGTTAGGATGAGAGCAGTGCTGGTAACACAGGGATGTTTCTAGTTGTTGCCAAGCAATCAAGGACTTTTCAGTTGTTCCTATTTCCCTGCTAATGAGAGAGGAGGAGACACAGCCAGGACAGGTGACCTGAACTGGCCAAAGGGGATATTCCATGCCAATTATGTCATAAAAAGGGGTCTGGTGGGGGGAGGAGCAGGCAGCTCCAGGACACATGTCTTGGGGATCACCTGGTTTCAGGACAGCTCTGAGCTGTAAGGCCAGAGCTGTGAGGTTTGGTGAGAAACTGCATTGTGTATCACCAGTTTCATATACTTTGCTATAAAGTCCTGCTATTGTTATTATATCTATCTTTCTGCTACTCTAGTAAACTATCCTTATCCCAACCCACAAGGTTTTGGTTCCTTGGTTTTGGTTTTTTTTCCCCTTTTCCTTCCCTCTCCTCCTCCCTCAACTTACCCCCCACACCCAACCCCTTTTTAAACAACAGGCAGCTGTGTGATGCTCAGCTCTCAGCTGGGGCAAAACCACGACAGACAATGTGAAAATTCATCAGTGCAATAAGCCATAATTCCAATAGTCAATCTTTGCCTTCACAGTATAACAAGATTAAGAAGTCTATCGGTTGGTTGCAAGAACAAGTCTTTTTATGTGACACAGCATAGATCCAAATGTCAGAAAATGTACATTATAATATCATTCTTCATCTGTATATTCTACGTGTCACTTCTACCAACTATACAAGCATGTTACCTTCTATTGTGACCCCAGAGCAGTGACAGTCATGTTAATCTACCCTCAAAACTTGACTTCTGCGTGCCTGTGTAGACCCAGTGTCTTGCAATAGGCTTATTTTTGACATAGCTATCTGCTAATCTAGGACTCAGAGAGTTATTCACTACCTGTTGTTTAAAAGAAAGTGTTTGTAAATTTCTGAGAGCAGGAAAACCACTGTGAGTGTCCCTGGCTAGACTATAGTTTGATTATTATTTCTTTCCTGATATCAACTGGATTTTATGTCAAATTCTATTTTGATTTTATAGTTGCCATTTCTATGCTCAATTTAACAAAAAAACCCAAACAAAAACAAACAAAACCATGCAAAGTTTCCACCATCAAAAAATCTCGTTTTCTTCCGATTATATTAAAAAGTTTGCTAAGAAATACTACATCTCTATATAAAAATTCAGCAAAGTACTTCACTATTCTATCACTGATACAGCAGTATCAGTGTGACTGCCACATCCTCCTACACTATTTCAGCTGAGTTTTCTTCTTCTCACCCCATCTGCAGCATTCTTGCATGCCTTTAAACATTTACTTCATTTCTCCTCAGGGATTACAGGCTCAAGTGATCCTTGTTTAATTCTTTTCTTATATATGGTAGGTATGAACATGTTCCCTCTCTTTTTTTTTTTTTTTTTTGTTGTTGTTGGTGGTGGTGGTTTTTTTGTTTGTTTGTTTGTTTTCAGTCTAGGGATGAGACAGAGTGAGATAGTAAGAATTATGAATATGTATGAAATACAAAAGGGAAGGGGAGGGGGAGAGGAAGAGACACCCAAACACAAAAACCCCTACCTTGCAAATTCTACACTGCAGTAAATTCTTTTACCATTCAACACATCTGTTTACTTTTTATCAGACTGAAAAACTCTGAATGTTGCATTTGAAAATTATGAGCCATGCTTTTTGCTCAGACCTCTTTACTGGCTTCATTCGGGCCACACTGTTAACAGATTTGGCCTCAAGTTCTTCAAAGCTTTGTGGGAACACCTTTGAAAGATGACATTTTTTGCAGTTACACACCCTCAGTCATCATCCAGGATTTATCATGCCCTACTATCATGCCTCTCACTGTCATCAAGAAGGGAATGGGTGGAGAAAGAGATTTCATTATGGTTAGTTTATCTCTACAGGCAGGATGCTTCTGAGAACAGAAGAGAAAGTGTGCTCCATCTCAGCAATGGTCTGACAAAATCCTTGTCATCTGCAGTTTTCCTTTCAGAATTTCTTCTTATTTGGGAACATTTCATCTAAATCATCACTTTTTGGGCAGTCCTGTGTGAATCATAATCTGCTCTGATACCACTATCACTGGAATTGGTGCTGTCAACATTTATGTCAATGTGCAGGTTGTAATTTCTTGACAGTAATGTTCCTTATTTGATACAACACTCTGTTCAACCTGGCAGAAGCTCCTTCTTGGTGCTCTCTCACTGAGCATCCTATGCTAGACATGCATGTTGGAGTCTGAGATGTCATAGTGTTGTCCATGCCACATTTACTGGATCTGGTGACAGGTCTTATGCTTATTTGGAAGGACAGCAATACACCCAATTCATGTAAGAGGAAAAAATTAAGTGATACTAGAGATGGTTTGGGAGGAGGGGAGAGGAAGGGAATTGCTCAGTCATCAAATTTGCATTCCAAATTGACAGGCAATATGCATTTGAAGTTCAGTCTGCAGAGGTCATCCCTGCATGTCTTATAAACAGCATATAATTTCCCTACATTTTAAAGCAAATTAAAATACTTTCATAACAAAAAAATAACAAAAAACCTGTCTACGAAATTACAGCTTGTCACCAGCAGAGATATGAAAGATCAAGCACACTACCAGTGGACTATTTTCTAACCTTCAGTATCGTGCTTCCCTTTAAGTGCAGAAACAAGAAATCAATCCGTGTATTTGCCAATTGCATGTAAATTTTCAATATACTATGAAATCCCAGTTATAAAACACAAAGTGGGACAAATGTAGAAAAGGGGGACTTGAAAGGTCAAGGAATGGAGAAGATTTCTTTGCAGTCTAGACATCTTGGTTTCTTGACTGTTTCCTGATGAAAGGGATAAGAGGTTCGGTTGCTTTCTGAGATAGCATCAGGGAAGTTTTAAAGGGAATATGAGAGAAAGAAAGGACCTATGTAAGTTATTGTGCAATGTTTGCACAAGAGAAAATGGGTATAAAGCACTGAAAATTAAACCAGAAAGTGGATGGATAATCTCACCCTACGGGGGAACTATGTTCTGTACAACCCTACCAATCAGGTAGAGACCCAAGGACAAAAAATCCTGTTTTATTTTAATATGGGACATGAAAGACTTCATACTAGACACTATTTGCCATAGCAGATCACTTTAGGAGGTCATGCCTCTTTCCATTGCTACCATTATTTGAAAAAAAAAAAAAAAGAAGGAGGAAAATTCATCATTCTGTTTATTCATCCGTATTTTGAAAATTATTTTTTTTCTGTAGTAAGTAAATTAAATACACATTAAAGTCACAAAACACTTCAAAAGGTTTAGTACTCCGGTGGGTGGCATGGGCTTCTGGTCTACTACAAGAACAAATCAAACACAGTTATAAATCCAAAGGAGATGTGCTTGCAAAAGCAGAATATATCCTGTAGCAGTTTGAATCCAGTAATTTTCAGATTGGTTCCAGCTTTGAAGTCTGGAGGTTTGGGGTTTTTTTTGGAAATTAAGCAAGCTTAGAGTAAGGGGAAGAACCATTATATCTTTTACAACATGCTGAGTAATAAAATGATGTAATTCCCTGTTTATTAAAGTGGAGTGAATTTTTTTTTTTTTTATAAGGACTATTTGAAGAAAATTATACAAATTATGAAACAGTCTACATAAAAAGGAAAAGGCAAAACATCTGAACTTAACCTTCCTTTAACCAAAGCCCTAGTAGTTTTACAGAAATTCTAAAAAGACAGCTGGTAAACTCTAAAAATAATCATTCAACAGCTTTCATATCCTAGAATCTTTAAATTACTTCAATAGTCTCCATTTTTCAAAGTCAAACTGCAGTCCTTACTCGACGGCTAGAACGATCAACTTGGTAGACATATATTCAATATAGGAAGTGTCAGTAGTCCTCAACTTTAGGAGGTACTGCTCTCCTGCACATAACAATAAATCTTGGAACACTTCTTAACCAGAAAATTGTGGCAAAATTTGGCAGGTGGATTTATGGATTATGTATGACTCCTTTGTATATGAGTATCTCAAGTGTTGTGTTCTTTGATCTTGGAAAATTCGGTGCAATTTTGTAAAAATTAATAAAGAATTACTGTATTTCATGGTCTTAAGCAGTTTGGGATGATTAAAGATTCTCAGATACTTCCCTACACGCACATTATAAAATGTTGTGGTGGTTTGGCCCTGGCTGGAGGCCACCAAAGGCATTCTATCATTCCCCTTTTCAGATGGACAGGAGAGAAAATACATACTGAGAAGCTTAGGAGTTGAGACAAGGACAGGGAGAGATCACTCCACAATTAGTGTCACTGTTATTGTTTTGCCAAACTGAAACAAATGCCAATGCAAGTCTCACTAGAAATGCCACTGAGTATGACCCCTTACATCTTCGTAGATGGTAGAGAACACATAGAGAAGAAAGCTCTATAAATCCAACAGTTCTGGGAAAGTTGTCTCTCTAGTAAATTGCATCTTAATAAATGAAATCAGCTATATGGGAGGCATTACAGTGCTGGATGGCACCACAGTTTCTGTCCTCCCTCCTATGCAACCTCAGAAAGGAGATAGAAGCATTACCTGATCCCAGGTGAAGCTGCTGTTTTACTGCCACTTCTGGCATGGGATGGCCATGGACTGAAAGGAAGGTTCTGACACTGTTTCTGAAAATGAGTGAAATACATGTCTCTCTATGAGAGAGAGCAACTGAGACAGGAGGCAATTAGATGAGTCTTAGTCCTCTCCAGGTGAGACTTTACATATCTGCATTACAGTGCACATATCTGTCTTTTCTTATCTGCAGGTTTTTCATGAAGATTAGATCTATTTCTTTCCACACACCATCCCTGAAATAGATAAATTATATAGAAGAAATAAATAACAATATTTTTAATATGGCAATCTTAAATACGTTTTGAGATACTTATGGATACCTTAATTTCTAAACTCTGTGTGAAAGATACATTTCTCATCTTAATTTTGCTAGTTCAAGATAACATAATAATAATGTTATTGCTGCGCAAATAATATTCATCAAACTCTGTCAACAAACACATGTTTTTCACTAGCATTTAGAGTGTACATAATTGCCAAAATTTCCTCCTTCCAGACAAGGTCATAGAGTCAGCTTTGTACCTAGCCTCAAATCTCATTTCCATGTTTGTGCACAACTTCATTGGGAAGAAATTGTGGAGGTAAAACTCCTGAGGGAAATGAGGAACGAAGCTAATGATATAATGAATGACTCTTGCCTTCAGAATAGCAGTCTTAGACTTCTGCTGGGAACTGACTTTGAGTTCTCATGGGATGCTGCCCTGAAGGGCAGAAGGGTGTGGGTTAGCTCATCAAGGAAAAACTTAGAGCAAAAGTTTTGTTACCATGTGAAGGATGTGGAGAACCTCTGGCAAGAGGATGACTTAGTCGACTGAGTTCAAACAGAAGAGATAGACAGAAGGAAATGAAAACCACTTTGGGACACCAAAAGTAATATAGAATTTTTGCCTGTGCATGCAGTGATGAAATTAGGGAAATAAAAGTTCACCTGGAGTTGAAACCAGTAATGGGCACAAAAAGCAACAAGAAAGACTTCTGTTTGCACACTAGTAGCAAAACAAAGACTAAAGAATATTTATGTCCATTGTTGCATGAGATCAGTGACCTAGTAGAAAAGGAGATGAAAGGTCAGTGGCTTCCTTCACTCAGTCTTTAGCAGTACAATCTGGTCTCCAGCATTACAGATGTCATGCCTAGCAGCAGTTTGAAGAATTGTAATACTATAAACTCTACAGAAAGCTAGGAATTGCATAGGCAAATTTGAAATACACCTATCCAAAAAGATGGGACACAACTGCATTACCTGAGAAAAGTGGAAAAGTAATTTATGGTATTTAGAAAAGGTTATGGAGTTTAGAGCAGGTTTCTAAAAACTGAAAAAGGGCAAATATCAAAATCACTTTGAAGAATGACAAAAAACTAGACTGAGCTAGGAAACTACTGAACAGTCAGTTGTTAGTTTCCATTGCCTTAGTGTTCATAAGGACTGTGGAGCAAACAAGTCCAGAAACTGTGTGCATGAACAGACAAGACAAGAGGCAACAGGGAATAGCTAGCATCAAGCTGAAATGACGTCTGACTAAACTGATTGCCTAAGATGCTGTCACAGTTTTGTGCGGCTGGGTTCTGGTGGAGAAAGGGGGGCTGCAGGGGTGGTGTCTGCAAGAAGCAGCCAGAAGCTTTCTGCAGGCCCCAGAGAGTAAACATCAGGAGATTTAAGGCCGTAGGCATTGCTCACCAAGGCCGAGCCCATTAGCAATGGTCATAGAACCTCTAGGAATCACAGTTAGGAGGAAAAAAACCTGCAAGCAGCCACTTTTTGCCACCAGAGAAGGGAGTAAGAAACGGTGTAGACACTAAGGGAAGAAGGAGAGGGGAAGAGGGTAAGGCTCACCAGGTGCCAGAGAGAGAGATTCCCCTGCAGTCTGTGGAGAAGACCATGGTGAAGCAGACTGTCCCCCTGCAGCCCATGGAGGATGATGATAGGGAACTGAGACCATATGCAGCCTGTGGAGACACCAACCCATGCAACACCAGGTTTTCTGGGGGATTTGTGACTCTGTGGGGGACCAGGCTGTAAGTCTGGGCCTGAAGGTCAGCACCCCATGGAAGGGAGCCGTGCTGAGGCAATTGCTGAGTAGATGATGCCCCAATAGAAAGGACTCACATTGGAGAAGTTTGTGGAGGACTGTCTCCCGTGGGTGGGATCCCATGCTGGAGCAGGGGAAGGGTGTTGTAGAATGCCTGCTCCCACCCCTCAGCTAAGAAGAAAAACAACTCAGGAGGAACTGACAGAAACCCCATTCCCTCATTCCCTGCCCCTCCCCATGCCATGACAGTGCCAGGGGGCAGGGTGGGGGGCAGAAGAAGGGACTCAAATCAGGACTAAACTGAAGTCTTCTAAGAAGGGAGGGATGGGTGGGAGGTGCTTTAAGACCTGGCCACACTTCTCATTAGCTGGCGCTGGTGTAACTGGGTGTACAGTGTAGTGTAATAAATTAGTTTTCTTTCCTTTATTCTGTTCTGCCTGTGACACTGATTGTGGAATGATCTCTCGACTCCCAAGTCTCTCAATATATATTTTCTCCCCTGTCCAGCTGAAAAGGGCAGTGATAGAGCAGCTTTGGTGGGCATTTGGCCTCTAGCCGGGGCCAAAACACCACAGATGCTGGCTAAGGAATGGAAGGAATAACAAGGACAGTGAAGCAGAGAGACAATAAAATGATTAGAGGAGTACACGATGATTGAGAGTTAGATGAGCAAACAAACTCTGCTTAGACAAAAGACAAGCAGGAATCACTCTAGAATTTTCAAAGACTGACTGGTAGGTAGAATGAAGTATGGACCAGAGTATTGTTAAATATACAAAAGGACAGAACCTAAATGAAAAGTTCCAGTAAACAAAATATATTTACTTTCACAGATGCAGGTATCAGACAAAGGTAAAAAAAAAAAAAAAAAAGAAAATGCAATACTTAATGAAGGTTAAAAAACCCAAACACAAACAATATAAAAACCTAGAAAAAAATGCATCCTGGGGTGTATTAGAAGGGGTGTGATAAGCAAGTTGTGAAATGTTCTTCTGCCCCACTACTCTGCCCAGGTGAGACTGCTTCTAGGCACCTAATTCCAGGAAGGACAGGGAACTAATTAAGGGCATCCAGCACAGGGCCACAAAGATGATTAAGGGAGTGGAATATCTTCCTTAGGAGGAAAGGCTGAGGGAGCTGGGCCTCCTTAGCTTGGAGAAGACGACACTGATGGGTAACCTCATTAACATCAACAAACATGAAAAACATCTCCATAACATTATGAATATTTTTTAGATATGAAAGAGAAAGAGCACTGGAAGAGATTGCACAGAGAGGTAATAGAGTTTCCTTCTCTAATTACATTCTAAATACACCTGGCCAAATTCCTCTGTGAATTAATCTAGGTGACACTGCTCTGGAATGCAGAACATTTCCCCCTCTTCAATGCCTCGACTCCCCAGGTGCCTCTGAGGAATAGACAGCGTAGGAGGCCCTACTGGAAGATGGATGGTTGGTCAGATAATGAGGTGGATGAGCCTGTGGCTCAGCCCTACCCAAAGGTCTCAGAGGGCTCAGTAGTATGCATTCAGACACTATGGACAGGATGCCTTTTGTGCTCGGGCGGCTGACTTGTCCTGCAGTACAAGAGCCAGAGTGACCATGGCTCCAGTTCAACTAAAGCTAGCCTAAAAGGACCTCAATGCTGCCTTGATGGCTTGCCTACAGGATTGCTTTCTTGCTTGCTTGGGAAAGCACTACTTGTTGTGCAGAGCTTGATCAAACATCTCCTTTTCTTAATTGATGCCTCTTTAAAACCACTGGAACATTCTCCCTTTAGAGAGAGTTTTATTAATCCCTTTACACAAAATAGTTAAAGAAAAGAAGAATCAACACAGAGTGATAGCGGCCAGAAAGAGTCCTCTGGAAGTCAGAGTGGTGACGGGAGCCCCTCCTTCCTACTCAAGGCGGATGGCGTAGAGCAGGTTGCTCAAGACCATGTCCAGAGGACTTCTGAGGTTCTGCCAAGAACAAGAGTCTCCACCAGTTCTTGTTGGTGCTGTGCAGCTCACTGTGCCTGAGGGCACTGGGGCTGCTTCTGCAGAGCTTTCTGGGCATGTGCCCAGCTTTGGGAGTGAGAGGAGCTGGGCTACTGATGAAACACACTGAGCTGGTTGTGAAGGAAGCAGCATGGGGACCCGGCAAGGATAGGGCTCTCATGGCCCTAGGCACCCACAGGCCAGCTGTTGGTCAAGGGGCTTGGACCATCCTGTCCCACTGCCAGGAAGGCTCCCGATTCCTATTGGTTTCTGATGACATGAAACTGAATAGGTATGGGCTGCACCCAGAGGATGATGGGACTGGTGGGTCTGCCTAGGCACTCCCCTGCATCCTGCTGGCCATGGTCATTGGTGGGTCCTGGAGCCGCATTCCTCCTTGCAGCCTGCTCCCTGGCCTCAGGCTCCCTTCTCCCTGCTGATGCCATGCCTCTGTTGGTGGGCCTTTGGCGTGGGGATCTGCTCAGCACCCTGTTCCTGGCCTCTTCCCTCTGGTGGCAGCAAGATGAGCCATCGCCCCCTCTCTCTCTGGGCAGGAGCCAGTAGAAAGGCTCCCTGCAGAGCAGGCACATAGCTCTCTCCCTGGCCCACTGCCAGATGCAGCCAAAGCAGAAGCTGTGGAAGCAGATGGGCATGCAGGCTGCATTGCGCATGGTGTCCAGGCAGATGGGGCACAGGGCATCTGCCTCGGTCTCTGACTGCCTGGCCTGCTGTGCCTGGCTGGCAATGCTCAGCACTGCAGAGCTGCTCTGCTCCAGAGCCTCTCTGCTGCCTGATGCCATGTCCTGCCAAGAAAGACATGCAGAGTGCCCGAGATTCAGTCACACTAGGAACACGAGAGCAAAGCAGGCAGAATAAAATGGTGGTGGAATGGGCATAAGGGCTTCCCAAAGGTCCTCATGGAGGCTGGCAAGCAGCAGCAGCAGGAGCTTTGGCACTATGGGCCAACCAGCCAGACAGCCAGCCAGCCTCAAGGGCTTCCGTCTGCAACTGCCTCATCTGCCCCTAGGCATGCTGCCCCCGCCCAAGACCCCCAACGCCCAAGCCCTGTGCCCTCTCCAGGTCATCCACAACTGGCAGCTGAGTTAGGACAGGATACCTGCAGGAGATGCTCAGGGAATACACAGGAACTGCCTGGGAGGCTTCAGTGGTGCCAGGATCCCTGGCAGGCTCCTTGTGCCCACAGCTATGGGACAGCTGCAGTGCAGGAGCACGGCCCACCACCAGCCAAGACTCTCCGCAAGGCACCCCACCAAGTGGAAGACCAGAGCCCTGCTGGAGCTTGCACGCCACGCGTGTGAACACCCTGGAGCCCTGGACCAAATGCCCCAGGATAGCACCTGGGGGGCTGCTGGAGAGCCCTGTGGTTGCAGCAACCGCTACTCAGTGACATTTTTTACTTCCATAGGGCTGACTTTGGACTGTTCAGAAAGCTGCTTGATAAAATTGCATGGGAGTCAGCCCTTGAGAGCAAAGGAGTCCAAGAGGGTTGGATGCTCCTCATGAAGAAAATCTTGGCAGCACAAGAACAGGCTGTCCCAGTGTGTCGGAAGAGGAGTTGGCAAGAAAGAAAGCCAGCTTGGCTGAGTAGAGAGATCTGGGAAGATATTCAGAAAAAGAGGGAAAAATACGAGCTTTGGAAGAAGGGGCAGGTGTCTTGGGATGACTACAGGAATGTAGTGAGATCATGTAGGGAGAAAGTCAGAAGGGCTAAAGCCAAACTGTGACTTAGACTGGCTAGTTCTGTAAAAGATAATAAAAAGTCCTTCTATAGATATATTAACAGTAAAAGGAGGGTCAAGGAGAATCTCCAGCCCTTACTGGATGCAAGGGGAACATTAGTGACAAGGGATGAGGACAAGGCTGAGGTACTTAATTCCTTCTTTACCTCAGTCTTTAATAGTAAAGTTGGATATTCCCTGAGTACTCATCCTCAGGAACTGGCTGACAGGGAGGGAAGAATAACAAAACTCCTATGATTCAGGTGGAAATTATTAGTGACCTACTTGGCCAGTTAGACACCTACAAATCAATGGGGCCAGATGGGATCCACTGGAGGTATTGAGAGAGCTGGCAGATGTGCTAGCAAACGCCTTTCTATGATCTATCAGCAATCCTAGCAGAATGGGGAAGTTCCACTTGACTGGAGGCTGGCAGACTTTACACCCGTATATATGAAGGGTCAGAAGGAGGATCCAGGGAACTACAGGCCTGTCAGTCTGACCTCAGTCCCAGGGAAGATCATGGAGAGGGTCATCTTGGGAGCTATCATGCAGCACATGTGTGATGGCCAGGGCGTCAGGCCCAGTTAGCATGGGTTTACAAAAGGTAGATTCATCAAACTAACCTGATCACCTTCTATGACAAGGTGACCTGCTTAATGGACAATGGAAAGACTCTGGATATGGACTTCAGTAAAACTTTTGAAACAGTTTCTCACAACATTTCGATTGAGAAACTGGCTGCCAATGGCCTGGACAGGTGAACCCTCTGCTGGGTTAAAAACTGGCTGGATGGCTGGGCCCAAAGGGTGGTGGTAAATGGAACAAAATCCAACTGGAGGCTGGAGGTCACAGTGGCGTCCCCCACAGCTCAGTCCTGTGTCCAGTTTTGATCAATCTTTATCAATGACCTTGATGAAGGGATTGAATGTTCCCTCAGTAAGTTTGCAGATGACACTAAACTGGGAGGAAGTGTTGATCTGCCTGAGGGTAAGGAGGCTCTTCAGAGGGATCTGAACAGACTGGACCGATGGGCTGAGACCAACAGGATGAAGTTTAACAAGGCCAAGTGTAGAGTCCTGTACATGGGACATAACAACCCCATGCAGCGCTACAGGCTTGGAGGAGACTGGCTGGAGAGCTGTCTGGCAGAGAAGGACCTGGGGGTATTGGGTGACTGCAGGCTGAATATGAGTCAGCAGTGTGCCCAGGTGGCCAGGAAGGCCAACGGCATCCTGGCTTGTATCAAAAATAGTGTGGCCAGTAGGTCTAGGGAAGTGATTGTGTCCCTGTACTCAGCATTGGTGAGGCTGCAACTTGAGTGCTGTGTCCAGTTCTGGGCTCCTCACCATAAGAAGGACAATGAGTCCAGAGAAGGGCAAGTAGGCTGGTGAAGGGGCTGGAGAGAAAATCATATGAGGAGTGGCTGAGGGGGCTGGGGATGTTTAGTCTGGAGAAGAGGAGGTTGAGGGGAGACCTTATCACCACCTATCACCACCTGATAGGAGATTGTAGAGAGGTGGGTGATGGTGTCTTCAGCCAGGTGACAGGAGATAGGACAAAGGGAAATGGCACAAAGCTGTGCCAGGGCAGGTTCAGATTAGAAGTTAGGAAAAAAAAAAAAAAAAAAAAAATTGCTGAAAGAGTTGTCAGGGCCTGGAACAGGTTGCCCAGAGAGGTGGTGGCTTGAGTCACAATTCCTGGGTGTGTTTAATAAAAGGGAAAATGAGGTACTTTGGGATATGGTTTAGCATAGGACAGGTATGGTTGGACTCGATGATCTTAAAGGTCTTTTCCAACCTTGAAATTCTTTCCATGTGAAATGGAAACTGAATGTATTGAAATGCCAGTACACCAATGCACGCAGCATGGGCATTAAACTGGAGGGGTTAGAAATCTATGTGCGGTCAAGCAGTTATGATCTGGTGGCAATTACAGAAACATGGTGAGACAGCTCACATGACTGCGTTGTGGATGGGGATGGCTATGTTCTTTTTAGGAAAGTCAGGCCAACAAGGCGAGGTGGTGGAATTGTTCTTTAGGTAAGAAAGCAACTAGAATGTATTGTTTGTTCTGGGGTTAAATGAGGAGCAAGTTGAGAGTTTGTGGTGAGAATTAAGGGACAGGCTAGCATGGGCAATACTGTTGTGGGTGCCTCTCACAGACCAGTTGATTCAGACCAGTTTTATACATTTTCTTTTATACATTATCTAAAAAATAAAAATCTACCCTTTGTATGCACTACTTTTGACTTCTAACTAGACTTTGTGCCACTGATTACCCCATGTCTATGCCCTTTCAATCCACCTCACTGGCTGTTCATCTATCCCATACTTCCATCAGCTGATCTGTGAGGATAATATGTGAAAGAATTTTTAAGTCCTTATGAAATTTACAGTAGACAATGTGAATGGCTGTTCCCTCATCTACCAAGGCAGACATTTCATCATAGATGGTTACAATATTGTTCAAACAAGCTTGCCCTTTGGTGAATCCATGCTATGCACTCATGCTGTCTTTTCTATCCTTCATGTGCCTGGGAATAATTTCCGGATTTAACTACTCAGTCTATCCACTTCCTAACGAGGACAGGCTTTATCAAGACTGTAATTCAATGGGCCCTCCTTCTTCCCCCTTTTTAAGATAGGAGTGATCATTGCTTTCTTCCAATCCTCAGGCACTTCTCCCAATTTGCCAATGTCATTCAGTGATAATCAGTGATATAATCCAGGTCTCTTAGAATTTGTGAGTGCACTGCATCAGAGAATACGGATTTATCTTAATCTAGTTTTCTTAGTTATTCTCTCACATGACTCTTTATGCAAGGTTAAGTTCCTTGTGCCAGACTCATTTCACCATCATTCCACTTGTGCTGTCTTTCTTTTTTGTTTCTATCTGAGGATTATGTTTGTGTGTTAATTATATTTCTGTCCTGTCTGTGGGTCTCAGTAGACTGAACTCTTCCCTCTGGAATTTTTTGATTTTTACCATGAAATGAGATCACACTTATTTCCTTCTCCTCACCCCTCCCCCCAATTTAATTATTGCTTCACCATAACAGATTGAGATTGTCTTCCTAGCATTCCAAGCAAACATTTACTTCCTCAATGGGCATGCAATTCTCACTCTAGCTTCTATGAGAGGCAGTTAAAAACTTTCTGGTTTGGAGATATTTTCCGCCCTTATTTCAGTCACACATACACCAGTGTCTCTTCAGTGAGAGGCAAGTAGAGGCTTGGAGACCTATTTCACCTAATGAAGACCATATCAGACATTTTTGTGTGGAGAAAATAATTATATGTGCTGGAATTTGGGCTGATCTATTCCCCTTTAACAAAAATGTACCATGGAATTTTAAGTCCCCAGATTGTCAAAGACTGCAGCAATATTTTTTTGCCAATGAGTTTACCGTGATAAGCATTTGGGAAGAAAGTCCATTTTAAAAGAATATTCATGAAAAACATATTCTGAATACATAATTGGGAGAAATGTCACAGCAATTGTTAGAGTTACACTCACTAATTAGAGAAAATACAAAATACCATTTGATTTATGTGTTCCATCAAAACCAAACTAGGATTTCTGATATTGTATATTCACAATGAATTTTGCCTGTGTTCAGTATACAGACCAAGCTTCAATTGCAGAAATCATTCACTGAATCATCAGGATGGAACAGATGCAAGAAAATTGTGGTCTTCTTGATGAGAAACTGTAAATAAAATAAAATAATAAAAAAAAAAAGATAACGACACTGGATCAATTATTCACTGCAAATTACACACTTGGCTACCATGATCATTATAACCCCTTCACATCCTGTTACTCTACACACCATTATTTCTGCTTACCCCTACGGAGCCTGCCCTTTTACCTTCCTGACACTCCCCCTTTTCTAGCTGTCAAACAGTGTGTTTCATTCCCCGTTTAAAGGATTTCTTATTTCTCTTTTGTGTGCTGCCTGTATCCTGCCATCCCTATCTCTCCTCCTTGCAGCTCCATCAGAGTAGTGGCTTTCATGCCTAAAATGGTGGGGGAAATACTGGTTTAAAGACCATCTGGCTTCTATTCACAGGGACACTATTGAAAACCAAACTGGTTTCTTAAAGCTCCTACTGAAGTGTAGAAAAATGTTCCCTTTATTCCCCCCTCCTTTTAAACTGAGGGATTTTTTTTCTATTTTTTCGAATGTCTTTAGACTGGTTCTTGAAACCTCAGCTGACAAGCAGGAGCCCTGTATGGCTTCCATAATGAGTAGTGCTAAATAATTTTTAACGAATCCTTCCTTTATCAGCAGACCTCAGCACAAGAAAGGATTATGCATGGCGAATTTGATACAGAGGACACAAAGGTACCAGCTTATGGGCTAGTTGTAATTTGTTGGGGCTTATTAATGATTATTTCTTCAATTTACCATTCAGCTAGGGTGCCTTTGCCACTCTTATACTAAAGAACCTAAATATTATCCCCTCTATCACTGATGTGGGGGGAATGTTGCTCTTTCATTTTTAAATTTAACCTAAAAATTGAAGTGATTTGGCCAAAACTGGTCAGGAAGGAAATCTAGCAGTAAAGGAGTGGGAATGATACCAAAGTGCCTTGCAGCCTATGCCAGCACCTTAATCATTAGAATCTTTGTCTTCACAAAGCACAGAAGAGCTTACCCTACTGTGGTATGTTAGATTTCATGCTGCCTCAAGCAGCCTTATGTGCTTAAGGCATAAATTTACTTTTTAAGGCTTAGTGTTACTGGAGAAGGTGGTGGAGACGGAGGTGTGTAAAAAGTTTGTGTTGAACCCAGATAAAACATTGACTTTCTGATTGATAGCTCCCATAGTTTCCTGCCTATTTGCCACTGAAATAAGCATATAGATGTTCTGCCTATAATTTAAATCCAGACTTGAGCCTTTTTCATTAAAAGGTGTTGTACATACGGTCTTTAGTAGAACCTGAACCAGCATCATTTTGCGGCATGACAGTGGTACAAAACCTAATTCCCCCTCCAAAACTTTGAAGGTTTCTTCAGAGTTCAGATCAGAAGGACCTGGTTTAAGATGGGATCTTATGCAGCCTCAGCTCAGGAACAAGGTCTTACATGATGATGTTCAGGATGGTTTATTGAAATAAACTGTTGGTCGCATCTAGGATTAGATCCGCATCTAGGATTAGATCCACACCTAGAATTATCTCTGAGAACAAGCTTATAAAATATGGGTGTCCTTCCTGAGCCTCATGACTCAGTAGGAGGGTGTCCCTGACAATTTTGTTTGACCCTATCATCTATACAGTAAATAACCAAGTGTACCTTGCCATCAAGTCTCAATAAAGCACTGCTGCATTTACTGTTAAACTCACTGGTTTTTATCAATAAAGTATATTGTTTCTTCTCTTATATGAGTGAAATGCACAGCTCCACCCATGACACTTATTCTGGGAATGTGACAAAAAGACTCCTGCTTTGAATGTTATTCCATTCTTCCTTGGCTCAGTGATCACCTCAGGACATGTTAAAGGTATCTATGCTGGATACTGAAAGGATATATTTTACAGTACTGTGAGATAGCATAACCAGCTTGAAGCTGAACAAAAAGAAAACATTTGTGCCCTTTATTTATCCAGTCTTCTGGGTGCTCAGACTGGCTCATTGCTGTAAAGAAAACAAATATAAAATTAAAACATGGAAACACAGAAATTGATACAATCCCGTGTAGAAAGAGGGAGAGAAAAAGTAGGTAGTGACACCGTTGCAGTAGAACAACAGGGACTTTACACTGGATTTTCCTTTACTTGAAGTACAACTCATTGTATCTGGGACTTATTCTGCTTTCATCGGATTCAGATCAAAAAAAAAGTTGGAGTCTGCTCATCGTATCTGACCTATGCTCTCATGTGAATGCAGAGAAATGCATCTTCAGTTTCACCTTGATACCTGGAAGCAGTAGAAATGCTTACACTTCAGGGTTTTCTGCATATTACATATTTCCCAAGTTCAATAGAAAGTGGGCTGTGAGAACATGTCTAATTTAAGCATGAGAAAAGGTGTATTAAAATCACTGGAGAATAGCTGGCTAGAGTGATGGCTAATGCCTCCAGTGTTTGGTTGTTGGCTTTTTTTTTTTTTCATTTTTCTTAAAGAATTCCAGAGAAATCATAGCTCTGTATCAAAAATTTGGTAGACTCAGACTTTTTTGTTGTTGTTGTTTGGGGTTTTTTTTGTTTTGTTTTGTTTTGTGGGGTTTTTTTGTTTGTTTGTTTGTTTGTTTGTTTTATTTGGTTTAGTTTCAATAAATGATTTGATTACAGAACAGCCTGATTGGAAGACAGCTTAAATGTTCTGAAAAACACTTTTTCAAACTTTCTCCTACAGAATAACCAACCTAAGCATACAGACAAAGATATAGAAAACCTGACAGAAGCTAGCTCATTTTAAAGTGAACTGAGCCCATCTTTATAAAGTGCTGTTAAATCACAGGCCCTGTTGTCTGAGCAACGTGATAAATCTGTAAAGTACTTCATCTAAGTAATCTTTCAGAACAACGTTAGGATAAAGCCAGTAGAACTACCCACAAAATTCCTTCTGATGTTGTCATCCTATGTGGCAAAGAGGCACCCGCCAAATACAACATTTTGTAGGCATTTCTGGAGTGCAAGCTGCAGCTGCAAAGCTCACCAAATATAGAGACAGAGGGGCTTCCTCATTCGCTCAGTCCAAAGGAAAAGGTCCTCAGCTGTTTTAAAGGGCAAAATAGCCAGACCCCTAGAGAGATGTGAAAAAAAAAAAAAACCCACCCAAAAAACCAACCTGGATGAGCTTGTCATTGATCCCCAACTCCTACTGCACTGCAAACATCAAAGAAAACATAAGAAAGAAAAGGGATAATTGGCTGTGCTGAAAATACAGCCAGTACTGAGCACTGGCGCAGATACTCAAATATCACACCACCAACAGAACATTCCTGTCCAGCTGTATAAGGTAAATCCAAACCCATGGTAACAATTTTAGATAAGAAGCTATATTTAGCAGGGTCCAGGAAGACAAAACTTAAGGCTTACAGTAAACACTTTTTCATCTCTATGGATACCTTGTTTATTAAATAGGTAGCTAGATCCTAGCACCTCATTTGTAAAATCCTCTCCTTACAGCTCTGATTCCTGCTCAGGGAGAGTTGTACAAAGACACAGTTAAGTCATTTCTTTGTGGGACAATTCTTCCCTTGTGTAGTCTGGAAAACAGAGCCGCAAAGGGGTTAAATGGCTGTGCTAAAGGTCACACAAGGTGAAATCCAAAAGGGAGAAGAGTTTCTTCATCCTGTATGTACCACTCAATCCCTGTGTTGACTGTTTAAAGGGATCTTCAGGGAGATGAAGTTAGCCACTGCGTCTAGGGATGAATACGTCAATGACAGCAGGAGGACTGAATGTTTTCATCTCCTCTCTAATCACCAGGGCACAGCCACCAGTTCACACACACAGAGGTATCTGCATCACTTTCTTATCAATGTTCCAATCACGTGAGTCTTAAATCTGCTGGAATGACAGCTCAAGGCTGATGGACGAAATCGTAGTTAAAAAGCCAGCAGATGGGGGAGAGAGCGTCTGTTCTTTAAGTGTATATACATATAGTCCTTCTTCAGTTTAATGTATTCGTAAAAAATCCTGCATTTTCTGTGCTAACTTTTGCCAGCTGAGCAGCATGAGCTTTGCAACTAATCAGGGTTTTACATGAAGAAAAAAACAAACCCACAGGTCATCCCAGTGCCCCATTAGCTCAGATTAGAGATTTCTTTTCTTTAAATACATATATAGAGAGTGGCAGAGGAGGGTGTCTGGACACGTACATTGTATCAGTTGTCTGGTGATGGTGACAGGTGCATTTGTCAGGCCCCAGGGAGCAACTCTGTTAGATTCACTTTATTAATTGAGCAGATTACATGTTTTAGGAGATCCATCCCTCCTCCTGCCACCTCCCCTCCCTTTCCTTTGACATTCTATGGTTAAGGCAAGCAAGGGGAGAACAAACTTCCTTTTGGCTTTATCAAGTTAAATTAAGCATGAGGGGAGTGGAAGGATCTAGCAGTAATGCAGAGGGCACGCAGAACTGACAAGGTCAATTATCTCCTGATAAGTCCTGCAACGGCAAGTATTAATAATATGCATAATATTAATTGAATGTGAAGCTGTTGGGTTTTAATTCTTGTTTTAAAGTTTTCTTCCACATGATGCAAACAGGGCAGTGGATGCAAGGGAGAGGTTGAATAAAGGGCCTCCAGCCCTACAGGATTCCTCACTAATCTGTAGTCTGAGGGTGATTACAGCATTTGCTACCTCACAAGGTATCTCAAATGAAGAATGCAACAAACAAGAAAGGGAAGCTGGGGCAACACCTTTTCCCTTTGATTTTGGATTTTTTTCTGTTTTAAAGTGATTTCAGTGTATCGTGGTTCTGAAATAGTCTGTGACAGGGCAGCAGAATGGTGCTAGGTTCAAATATCCCAGGATTTGCAGAATGGAAGATGTATGCTGTGTTGGGAAGTGACATTGTGAGGAATGACTGATGTTACTTAGTCAAAACTCCTCTCTAGCACAACTATTAGAACCTACCCAGGAAACTGCAGCTAATCATCCCACAGCTAATGATAATGCCAGAGGTTTGCTTTTTATTTTTTGCAAGAATTATTCTGATAATGGACACAATGTATTCCTCCCATTTCAACAGTGTCTGAAATACAGTTTCAAATCTTCTAGACTTAGATATTCAGCACTCATGGCTTCTTTCAGAGGTTTTCGCTCAGCTCATCCAAGTCCAATTGTCATTTGAAGTAATAAATCAGTAATAAATAAAGAATAGCTCCAGTGCGACGAGATATCTCAGTGCAGCTCAGCAGATCTGTTCTGCCACATCTCTGGAAACTCCACCTCAGGAATAGTCGTAGAGAGAAGTGGTGGCTCTTATTTATGGCAGTATTATTTAGCTTATGTGCCCTTCCTGTTATTAATTATACCTTATATTCCAGGTTGTATGATTGGGAAAAATTGTTTAGTTGGTTGTTTTTTTTGTTTTGTTTTGTTTTGTTTTTTTTCATTTTATTTCCCTAGGACATTGCCAAGACATTATTCTGTTTAGTTTTACCTGAAGTTATCCTGTTAGCAACAAACATAAATTAAAAGCCTTTTGTACTTTTCTGTGGCTGTACCATGCTCCCACATACACAGAGTATTAATATGGCTAATTAGTGCTTCCTTTAAACCACTTCATTTATTTTTTACAGTGCAGCCCAGTGGGTGTACTAAAGTGATATCAAATTTGAGCTTCTGCTGGAAAAGCTCGTACTTTCCAAATGACCTAGCTCTGTGTTTTACTCTAGGTAGAATCACAGGGACCGAGCACGCCTAACCAGTCAAAAGCCAATATATTTAGCTTTTGCTCCAGAGAGACTGAATAAATAATATAGATAGTTAGATTGCCCACTGCCACAAGCATGCATTTTTCATGGAAAATTTACGATCTAAGTACACAAGACGTTGTGGATATACAAAAAAAAGACCAGTAATCCTGAGTCTCTGGAAGACAACAAAAAACTATTTAGATTCACTAGCAGGGGCAAGAGTCATAGGGCATTGTGTGCACAATGCAGCACAAATATTGACTAGTAAAAAGACTGTTTACTGCTGAAGAGATGGGAGACTCATTAGTGGCATAACAGAACCATAAGCTGGCCTCCTCCAGAGGCACAGAAGTTAGTAGCAATGAAAATGACGTCTGAGAAGGACGCTGCCATCTGTAAATTTACACATTGGATGGCTTAGGGGGAAAGAAAGGCATGAAATTATTCTGAAACCCTGATGAAAAAGTTCCTAAGATGGAGAAACAAGCACTAGGGAAATAGATGGAATATAATCAGAAAATATTTTTGGCTTTTTGATAGAGCATAGCAGCTAGTGAGAAAAAAACTCACATTATTTGTGTGTGTGTGCGTGTTTATGTTTTTATTTTTAAATACCATCTTTCTGTTTCCCATGGGAACAATAAAACATAAATTTAAATTTTCAGAATATAGTCCTACAATAAACAAAGTGTCCTAATGATGTCTGGGCCATTTTCCCCCACACCCTAACCCCTGTGAATTGGGAACTGTGAGATGGTGAGTGACAGCAGTCTAGGGACAGAATATTAAAATTTGAAGCCTGCGAGTCGTGTTCAATAAAAATACATCAAGGGGGATGAAACCTTTACAATTCACCAGCACATTTTAGTCTACAATTTTCAAAAGGAAAGTAGCAGGGGTCTCAATCGAAGCTCGTTGAAATGTTCCATCAAACACATCTCTTCTAAATGCAGCCTGACAGTGCCTGCTTCCATTTCCTATCTTCTCACTTAAATGGGTAACACATGTGTAAATGATGTTTATTTTATTGTAAATAGAGTGTTGTCTCTGCCCTTTAATATTGTGGCTCTGTGCTTGCACCCTTGGTGTCTCCTTTAGCTGCTAATGCAGTCTTCTCCTATACACACTTAATAAGGCTGGAATAGAGGCCTCTGGCCAGCTACCCCATACCTCTGCATAGTGGCAGGATTGATTTCATAGACTTTTTCTATCCCAAATAATTGGGTATCTCATCCTGCCTTCAATATAATTTCCTCATTTACACAGGCTCTTCTGGCATTTTATTCCATTGCCTGAACTGCTCCTCTGAGGCTGGTTAAAGCTCTCTTCATATTTAACCTATAGGTTTTCTGCTGAAGTGTAGTGCACAATGTCCTCTTCTGTCCTTGTTTAAAAACAGAGGAAAGTTCTACCATTTCCTTAAGACAAGTGTACATTGCTCTGTGCTCCCCACCCCCCAGCTGTGAAAAAATGACTAGCAGATCAAGATGAGATGCCTAATTGCGCATGAGACAACTTTACCAGTGACACCCACATGAAGTGATCATAATCACCTGTATTTAAGGCTCTGGATGACTTTTAGGAGCACAGAAGCTCTGGATTTCTTCAGAGAGATCAGACCCGTGGTCCCTCTAGTGGTGATTTCTGTCCAAGATAATCAGTTATTTCAGAAACAGCTGTAGACAAGTGTATCTTTAGAGAGGCAGCCTCTTTGAAGAGCCTAGTGTCTCAGCCACCACATCACTGCGTCGCTGAATTTCAAACTGTGAGACCACATCACCAAATGCTCAGCTGTTGTGTGCTGATGGCTTACCTCCAACTTAAACCACCTATCCTGAAGAAAAAGTGTTATATTTTCTCTGTGTGTTGGTATTCAGTTGTGTTTTGATTTATGGCAGGAGACAAGCACTCTTCTGCTGGTACTCTGCCGATACCAGCAGTGTGAACACAACCTGCTGTGATCATGTTTCCTGAGTGAATGTTTCCTAACACATCTACCCTTTGACACGTTTTTCTTTGGACTTAGGAAGAGAGGCTGAAGTCCCTTGGTTTGTTCAACAGGGAGAAGAGGAGGCTGAGGGGAGACATCATTGCAGTCTGTGGCTTCCTGACGAGGGGGAGTGAAGGAACAGATGCCAATCTCCTCCCTTTGGTGACCAGTGATAGAACCCCAGGGAACAATATGAAGCTGCCACAGGAGAGATTTAGGCTGGATATTAGGAAGAGGTTCTTTACTGAAAGGGTGGTTGGGCACTGGAACAGGCTCCCCAGAGAAGTGGTCACAGCACTGAGCTTGAGTGAAATCAAGAAGCATCTGGATGAGGCACTCAATCCCATGCTTTGACTTGTCTGGCCCTGTGTGGAGTCAGGAGTTGGACTTGATGATCCTTATGAGTCCCTTCCAACTCAGGAGATTCTATGATTCTATAGTTTTATGACATCCATGGCATTTCCTTGCAATTTCAATAAAAATAAGCATTCAGAAATATAAGTATGCAGTCCTTGGCACAGGAGCTGACAGCCCAGTGGGGCTTGCAAGGGCAGCCTGTGTGTGGAGGTGCCAGTGCTGCCCTGTATGGGATGAAGCCCGTTCCTGACAGCTTTGAAGCTGCCCCACCATAACACATGGCAGAGCCTTTCAGGGATGCTGCTGGTGTCTCTATGAAAACATGTTTAAGACATGGCAAAAAACATTGGACAGAAATGAGGAAGGAAAAAGAATGAGAAACTTCTGTGTGAACACTGGGGGAGGACCACTGCAGCCTCCAGAGAGTGTCACTCTGGAGCAGGTGTCCACACTGCATCCTGTAGAGCACCCTGGACCAGACCACATAGATACTCCTGAAGGAGCTGAAGCCTGTGGAAAGCCACTTTGAAACAGAAGAAAAGCATGAAAAAGAAAGAGCAGCAGAGAGGAACTGTACTCCCTACCTTTCTGGGAAACTCAGGGTGGGTAGAGGAGTCAAGAGACTCTGGGAAAGAGAGACAAAAGATACTTCTTCAAGGTTTGTCTTTTCTTTCTTATTTTTCTTTTTCTCATTACCCAAATCTATTTTAATTGGCAATAAATTCAGTTCATTTTTCCCTTTTTTTTTTGACCACGACAGTAATTGGTAAGTTATCTCTCTGTATCTCAGACCACAAGACTTATTGCCTCTGTTTTACCCA
Source organism: Hypotaenidia okinawae (assembly GCA_027925045.1). NCBI lineage: Eukaryota > Metazoa > Chordata > Aves > Gruiformes > Rallidae > Hypotaenidia > Hypotaenidia okinawae. The sequence continues at coordinate 7,160,524 of BSDF01000005.1, read as the reverse complement.
CTTTCTATTATCTTCTTCTAATAAATAGGAGGGAGTGGTGAGCATCAGGATGGTAGTTTGCCTCTTAGCCAAGGTGAACCTAAGACAAGGAAAAAAAAAAAGTAAAAGCCAGCAGTCAGTCAAAGAGGATTCACATCTGTAAGGTTGTCTGTATGGGCTTGTTTTTTCTTTACAGGCTATAAAGTCACTGCAAAGAAGTTAAGCTGGAGCATAACCTGATCACCTCTGTATACCCATTTTAACCTGTTAATTCATTTCTCATTGGTTTAGTATCTGGTTCTCTGAATATTTCTGTTAATAACTTTACACACATGAATAGACCCATTAATCACAACTAAGGAGACTGGAAAGCTCTCAGATGTTTGCAAGAGATGGCAGTTTGACTGTAGAAGTCAGCTTCACACAGGTTTTCTGGGTGATGTTTTCCTCCATGATGTTAACCAAAAGCCATGAAAAGGAATCTGAGCATGATTATTTTGGATGTGAAAGGGCACCTAGACACAATTTAAACCTAAGTAATTTATACTGGTAAATTCTGCCAGATTAAAAAGCATAGTAGGCTTACATTTGTAAAGTAGCTCCAAATTTGACAAGGTTCATGGGTGTTTGCCTCCCATGACAAGGTATGTTTCCATAATCCTGGGATCTAAACCCTTTTGTGGTCTTGCCCAGTATCCTATTGACAGTGGCCTGGAAGAGTCCAGCAGCAGCACATGCACTTTAATGCTTTCCCAATATTCCCCACTTTCAGTCAGTATGCAGCCTTGACACGTGGAGTGTTTACATCTTTGTCTATGCTTTACAAAAGGACTTTCTTTTCATTAATTTGTCTAATCATCTTTTGAATCTGCTTCAAGCAGTTGGCATCCACAAGTTACTGTGGCAACAAGTTACACAATTAGTCCTGTTTTATATAAAAGTGCTTTTCTTTGTTTGCTTTTAGAATTTCCCATCTGATAATTTTGTTTGACTACCTATAATTTTTGTGCCATGAGAAACAATAAATACTCATTTATTATTCTCCTTCACAATTTGGAGACCTCTCTCAATCCTTTCAGACCTTTTCTGCCTGAGCTAAAGATCTTTCATTTATTTAATGTCTTCTTGTATGGAAGCAGTTTTATACGTTTAGTCTTGCCTGCGTCTTTCTGATGGTAGTTTTATTTTTTTTCAGAGAAGCAAAAGAAGGACGTGACAGAATGTATTCTATGTGTGGTGTGGATGTTTCATATAGAAGAAGAATAGGGATTTTGTTGTTGCTATTATTTATTTATTTCTCATTGGTTTCTGATGTTCTGTTACAGAAATACAAACGCAAGTGCCTATTGTAGATGCACTGCTTTGTGATACATGGAAATGGGAACAAGCCACACTAGGATCAAGGAAGAACATTATAAAAGTCAAAGTGCATCCACTGTGAGGGCTGCAAAGTATCAGTAATAACAGTAATAGCAGTGATTCCTCTCTGCCTGAAATAAATTGTACCAGTAGCTCTGTGCTTGGAGTCCATGCTCATACAAGCCATAAACCACAGTCACCCAGGAAAATGTTTCAGTCTACGCTTGATTTTGACCTGTGAATACTTCCACAGAGAGTCCTTTCATTTTGCTGGGACTACTCATCTGCTTTTCATCTGTACACATGCTTTGCTGGGTCAGGGCCCAAAGCATTTGAACAAATATTTATCAGATATTTCACAGAATTTTCCAGCTCTACTGGGAGCCAGATTTGTTACTCCCCTGCATGTTCTTATGCCAGGGGTGAAAATGAGCCCATTCTCTTACACTTTGAAAAAGAGCTGATTTATCTGATTGGAACCAGGAGCCTGAGTTTTAAGCACATTAGTAACTCAGTTTTATGTGTAGTCTATGCACACAATAACCAGATTTGTATTCAAATAGTGCAAAGCTTATCATCCTCATGGCTTAGTACACAGGTGTAATCCCCTATGGAATGCATTTCTTTTACAAGTTGGATTCTCTAAATAAGCCAGTAGGTAGCATTGATGGCTGTCCACATTGAATTTGCCATTATGGGCCAAGAATGATACTTAGGCCACTTGTGATCCCAGACTCAGACTCTATCCATCTGTAAATTGCTTGTTGGCTCCCCAAAATCAGAATTCCATCTCTCTTCTACCACAGGACATTTTTGTTCTTGAAGGAGTACCCTGAACTCATGTGATTCTTCCTTAGTCCCCAGAAGGACAAGTGTTACATTGTCCAGACAGGCTCAATATGCATTGTTAGTAGGTTTTTTGTTTCAGTAAGGGTTTGAACTCCATGTTTCTCCACCATAATTTCCTAAATGTAGACTCAAAACTACATCTAAGAGCAAACGGGCATAGCATGAATGCAAAGTGATTTTGGGGCACAACCTTGAGCTTCAATTAGCATTTCAAATGTAGTGGAGAAGGCAACTTGGATTAGTTAGTTGTCATTCCATGAGACTCTGTGCAAACACTGCTCAGCAACAGCAAAAACATTCCTGTGTTGTCAGCAATGTTTTCAGCACAGATCGAAAGCATAGCCCCATACTAGCCCACCCCAGACAAAACCAGCACAGTACGTCGTGATAGGTTGACCCTGGCTGGTAGACAGACACCCACCAAAGTTTCTCTATCACTCCCTTTTTCAGCTGGACAAGGGAGAAAATACATATTGAGAGGCCTAGGAGTCAAGATAAGGACAGGGAGAGATCATCCTGCAATCAGTGTCAACAGCAAAACATACTCAACACAGAATAAAGGAAAGAAATCTCTCTAATTTATTACAGACACACACACAGAGAAAACAGTTGGATAATGAGAAGTACAGCCAGATCTTAAAACACGTCCCCTATCCCTCCCTTCTTAGCAGACTTCACTTTAGTCATGATTTCCTCCTTTCTTCCCCTCCCAGGTTGTCACAGGGGTGGGGGGCAGGGACTGGGGGAATGAGGGTTTCAGTCAGTTCCTCATGAGTTGTTCTATTTCTTAGTTGGGTGTGTGTGTGGGGTCATTCCTTACACCTTTTTCCTGCTCCAGAATGGGGTCCCACCCATGGCAGACAGTCCTCCATGAACTTCTCCAATGTAAGTCCTTTCCCACAGGGCTTCAGCTCTTCCCCAGCTGCCCCAGTGCAGGTCACTTCTATGGGGTACAGTCATAAATCATAGAATGTCTCTCAGTCTCTCAGGCACAGACTGCTCCAGCCTGCTCCCCCACAGAGTCACAAGTCCCCCCACAAACCTGCTCCAGCATGGATCTCTCTGTCTTTCTTTGTGTCTCACTCTCTCTCTCCACCGACTGCAGCTATGCTGGCAGGGACTTGCTCCAATGCAGGTCACAATGTTTTCCATAAGTTTACATCTAGTCCAGCGTGGAGCCTCTCCACAGGCTGCAGGTGGGGTCTCTACTCTCCATGAAGTTTGATGAGCTGTGTGGCGACACCCACTCTAACATAAGTTTCTCCACAGGCTGCGGGGAATCTCTCCTCCAGCACCTGCAGCACCTCCTGCCACCCCTTCTTCACTGACCTCGGTGCCTGCAGTTTCTTACATCTTCTCACTCCCTTCTCTGGGGGCAAAAAGTGGCTGCTAGCAATTTTTTTTTCCTCCTAACTATGATTCCCAGAGGTGCTGCAACTGTCCTTCATGGACTCGGCCTTAGTCAGTGGTGGGTCTGGCCTTGAGTCTGCTCTGTGGGACCTGGGGAAGCTTCTAGCTGCTTCTTGCAGAAGTCACCCCTGCAGCACCCCCTCCTCTGCCAGAATCCAGCCATGCAAAAACACAAAAACTTTTATAAACTCACATTCACTTTTGGGTCCATGTGGCTAGTGTGGAGTGAAATGTTGGATCCTGTCTACCTATATGAAGTACAATAGGAGCAACAGCCTTATATCTCTCATGATTCATGAATGATTTAGGACTGCAAATATATGTTAGCTCCAACTGTCATGTATGCAAGTTTAATTTTGTCATCCATCTGCTCACACCGTTTCACTTAGAAAGTCAATCTTTGGCCTTTCCTTTAGATGTCTCTAATCCTGGCCAAGCTGGTTACATACAGCATTCCTCACATGTAAGGTAAAACTATTATTAAAGTTTGTCAAGTTCTTGCTGGAGTTTTCTCATTGTTTAGTGACATTAATAAGATTTTACTATTATTGACTCATTTTTAAAAATGTTTTGTTGAAGATGGGCTTCATTTGAACACAATGAATTCTGTTGAATTCAATGTTCCTGTTAGTTTCCAGCCATCATTATCTTGTCCTTTTGCTCATTAAAACAGGCCTAAATGCTCTCTATCCAGTTTCCATGGATGTATTCATACAAGTCCCTAGCTTCTTTGTCTACCAGTAATTTGCAATGCTTTATATATTCATCCATTTATTTATTTATTTATTTATTTGCCATTATTATTATTTCCCATCAAACCCTAACAGCTTTAACACTTGTGTGGTTGCTGGGCTATTAAAGGAGGGCCGTGAGACCTTGTTCCAGTAGAAAAGTTAACCATGTTGTTGATGAAAACTAGAAACTAAACTGTTGCTAGGATTCAACTGAGTGAAAAGGGTTGACAAAACTGGGGAGATTTAAAAACAGAGCTTAGGATATTGCCAGGGGATTTTAGCCAGCTTGATTGCTTTCTGAAGCGTTAGGAAATGGTGGGACACCAGAATAGAAGTAAAAATTTGTTCCTCTAATGTCTCGAATCCAGTTTTCAAATGAAGTCTCAAAAGATTATATTACAAACAGAATTGATCATTTGGGGCTGAGATATGATAGCCAGGGAGCTTTCTTCATCCTCTGTTGATAATAGAAATCGGATTTAGCTCCCAGTTATCTTTTAATTTACTTAATCATAAAGCATCTTTTTATTTCCCTTCACAAGAGTAGTCCTTTTCTTTAAAACTGTGTGAATGTCCTGTGTAGGCACCCCTCTTTTTTTATTGGCTTTACACACCTTATGTAATGGTGTTGAGGCTGGAGTCTGATGACAACACTCATGAGACTTAATGTTAGAGTTTGGACTTGCTAATTTCCAGTGACAAGGAAAAAATAGATAGACAAACAGATAGACAGACACACAGGTAGGTAGGTAACTCCTGCACAGCTGCATACAGAATTTAATTCAGTAAGCATAGAGCTAGAAGTAATAGAAATAAATAGCACTTGGCTTCTTCAGTATATGACTTTCATGATAAAGCAAGATGATGAAGGCAGCTGGAGCAAGTCAAAAAAGAAGGTACCATCCTTTTGAAAAATTGTATTATCAGTAGAATTTAATGATTGTGACAGAATGGACTGACAGACCAAGAAAAGAGAAACCTTCAGGTAAGCCTGACAGTCCAGCCACATTACAGATGCAGAACTGCCAGAGGGACTAATTACAGTAAGGTTATTTCTGGACCCACCTGCTTACAAACCTGCTTCAATCCTTAGTATAGATGGGAGCTTCACTAGGATTAGTGAAGGATTAGACATGGACAAATTTAAGCTCAGTGACTGAGAGTGGTTAAAGTTCTCTATACCACCTTGTCTTGTTATGGCACAGGAGGACTTCATTGTGTTGGACCTGTGGCCCATGCTACACTGATGGACCCAAAAATGGTTACACAAATCCTGTGTTAATGCTTGCATTTGTTCTGTGAAGACAAAGGCTTTTCTCAGTATGCATAAGTTTCTAAGTCTTAGCCAACCAGGTCAAAGAATCTTTTAAATACAGATTTTCTCCAGGTTTTTGGAATTTTTGCCTACACTTCTAAAATGCAAGTCTTAGAAAGGAGAGGGGAAAAAAAAAAACCGAAAAAAACAAAGACAAAAGTGTATACTGGCACGTTTTAGTGCCCAGGTGTAGTATTCAAATTTTAACAATAGAAAACTTCCCTAACTTCAGATTGTATTCATATTCAGGGCCATGTTTCAACTCATAGAAACAAAGTGCTAAAATGAAATGCGGTATACTTATCACTCCCTGGCTGTCTCTTTCACAGGGTACTTCATATGTGCTGGTGGCAATTGAACAGGAGTCAAAGCCAGAGCTCAGCCTCTGGGGAACTGTGTTTCTTTATAAGTAGAGCCACCAGCCAATTATTTTTTAAGTGTCCTCATTTACACTTTGCAGTCCCATGCCTGTATCTGGATGCAGGTTTTGTTGGTTAGGTTTTGGTTGGTTGGTTGTTTTAAAGAGGATGCTGTTTCTATCTGAATTTTTTAGTTCATGTTTGGAGATGAAGACTGACATCAAACTGCATTGTCCTGTTTCTACTGGAGTCATATAAGACATCTGAGTTTAAAAGAGTTTCTGAACAGTGTTCAGGTCTTAAATATGAACTTTAAGTTTTTGCATATATAACTCTATAAATTTTCTGAAACAATTGCTATTTTTACCTAGCTCTGAATTGTGAATACTGAAAAAAATCCCTTTTGGAGACACTGATTCTAATGACGAAGGTAGGATGTGTCTTTGTACCCTGTAATTTTCATTAGCTGGATGAAAATATGATAGATCAGATTCTGATGTCACTTACCTCAGTGAAACTCCATTATTTTCCTCTTGTGTTATTGAACACAGAAGGAAAAAAAAAATCCCAACATCTGATTGTCTATCTTAATTTTTCCTAAAGATTGCCTAAAATTCCATCAAGAATATCATAACCGTCGGGGCTCCATCGCCTGTATCATATTTGTTCTCTGCCTGGAGAGAGATTCAGATTTTACGTAAGCCATCCCCACAGGGGAAAGTCCTGCTACCTGTTAGCACAGTGCCTGATCCAAAAATTAAACAAAACGCTGTGTCTTTAATGTCGCTCACTGAATTACAAGTTGGGGAGCTGGCACATCTCTCATTTTATTCATCCTAATTACAATTGCCCTGTCACTGAGATGCCAGCCTGACTAAGAGCAAATCAGGTAGTGGCTCCCCAGGGTTGTCTTTGTAACAGGAAGGCTGTCTCTAGTGGCTTCAAAATGACAATTTCCTCTCTTTTACTTTAAAGTGGAGTGTTTCCCCTGGACAGTTTCACATTTGATTATTTTCACTAGCCTCTCTGTCTTGAGTTGCTTGATTAGCATCTCAGTCACCTAAGAAATTAGACTAAAGTTTGTGCCTTGGAAAGAAAAAAAAAAATAAAAAAGCTAGTGAAAAATTACATTTACAGAAGGGAATGAGTTGAGTGTGCAGGAGAAATGACGTTCTGAGAAAGTTTTACTGCCTCAAACAACGTCTCTTCTGATGGAAGGCTTACTGTTTGGGAAGTTTAATTTAATAATTCCAGGCAGAAGATTTTTTGGTATAGATAGTGTATATTCCTATTTGAAAAAAACTGTTCATCTATTGTTTTGATAAGTAAGTCAAAAATTATGTCCAAAAAAATCTAGTTAAATAACTAGAAACTGTCCTTTGGTCCACTGTTGGTGTCTGACTATGGATCCAGTTTCAAAATAGAACCTCAGGCTTTAATCCACTGCAACCTTTCTGTCTTGCCAATTATAACACAGTGAAAATATACATGTATCAACCACAGAGTTGTGTAGAAATAAAATGGTGGTTTAGTATTTCATGTTAAAAGTCCATTTATGAAAAATCAGAGTTCATCCTAGGTACCTGGGGCACATGAGCCTTGCTGAGTTTAAAACTCATAGTTCTGCCTCTTCGAACTGTCTGATTTGTCTGTCATTCCGGATTCCAACATACCCGTGACCCTAGTTCCTAGGCATCAGATAGAAGAATTAACATAGCAGAAGGACTGTCCAAAGAGACAGCGATTCTCTTTTGTGAATCACTGACAAGTCTGCGTTCCTAAAGATTGTCTTTGTTGCTTCCCTTTCTCTTCTATAATTCAGCCAGCAAATAAATCAATACTTTGAGGAGAATACATGAGTTTGTGCCTTATTTTAAAGTACCTTCTACACGCATTATGGGGGAAGCTTCATCTAAACTCCAGAATAATGAACAGAAAAATTTTCTCTAACATGTTACTGGACTAGGTTTGTTAAAATTTCTGTATATTTCTTATCCCCACCCAAAATGTTTACAAAAATAAATGTGGAAGAAGTTAATATCACATGTGTGTCTCATCTTGAAGTGAAAGATGGAATAATTTACAGTGTCCAGTTGCACTTGATGAAATGATTACCAGCTTTCCATCTGCTAGCAAAATATTCCCACCTTTCACTAATTCGTCTAAATTTCTGCCATTCTAGTCAAACTGGAATTTATTACTGCCCACTTACCCTGATTTACTTGTGAAATGATTTGCATGGCTTCTGTCAATGCTATTTGCATATCTTTATTATGAATACTGTTTATTTGGGGGCAGATTTGATTTATGAGTGTTTGGCATGGTATGCCCAGTTATTTAGTTTTCATTTCTGATTTACACAAAGGGAATGAAAGGGGAGGTAATTCTTTTTCTCTCATTGCAGAATATGTGCAGGGCAAATAACACTCAATCAAGAAATTATTTTATTCTGTTTTATTTTGGTTTTAGGGTTAAGTTCTCAAATGCAAACAATGACATGTCTTGTCAGGCCTTTATAGCAAATCAAAATTAGTCTTACCCATGTCCAGCTCAGCTCAAAACCAGTGTAGAAACTTAGAGGGAAAATGTAATTACTGAAACAAATGCCAGGAAAATGGGAAAACAACACCAAAAAGAAAAATAAAAAGCAAACCACTATTTCTGCTGCATCTTCATCCTCACTGTGAAGAGGCAGGTGTTCTTCAATAGATACATCATGATGTGCTGTTGATGTGCCTTTTGCTTTGTCTCATGCTGCCTTATTTGTATGTTAAAACCCATAGCTCACCGTTGCTCATAGGGAAATGAGGCAATAATTCTTTGCACTTATATGTTCATGCAAATCCATGTTAATCTGAAGAAGAAGTATTTCTGGAAAGTAAGTAATTTCATCCATTTTACAGAAATATCTTAGACTGATTACAACTCTCGCTCTTCTGAAACAAGCACTGCGAAGTACTCCCAGATGAAAGATGCAATTAATAGTCCAGCTTCTGCAAAATTAGATAGAATAGGGAGTATCCTGTGTATGATACTGTAATAATTTATTGTAAGAATATTGGTACTTCAGTAAGTTTAATTTAAGTTTAATTTAAATTTAATTGTGGTAACACTAATACTGGAAAGCTTTGTGGAACATACTATGCTCATTGTGTAGTAAAAAAAAATTATTAGTTACCAGAGAGCCCTTTATTGATACAGATCTCTTGAAAATCACTCAGTGAATTTGTATTTGAGTAAGAATAAAATCTATGCCGAATTCAGTAAAGTATTCTTACAAGTCACCTTTTCAGAGGTGTCCAGAGAACAGCACCATCCTGCAAGCCAGCCTAATATGACCCAGAATGAAAGCCAATTTTACAAAGAGGTGCTTAGGATGCTTTCAGCCTTAGCTTTTTTTCCTCTCCTGTCCCTGCTTTTATTCGCAGGCCAGAGATAGATTTTGGCTTAAGAGAACGGGTCCTAGGGACTGAGCATGGCGCTGCTAATGCAGTAGCACAAGCTAACTTTCCTTCTGCTAAAGAAAACCCCTGCTAGGTCAGAGATGAATCTTGCTTCTCTGAGGACTGCGGGATAAAGTCTATCTCACCGCTGAAAACTAAGTAAGGATACTGGCAATGATGTTATTTGACACAACTTGTGCTTTTGTGCTGTTCATTTTAGAATGCCGTTGTAAAAATTCCTCATTCTCATTAGCTGGTTGCTATGTCATTAACTCACTATAGAGCCCCCATAATGTCCCATTATACTGTACTTTCAAGCTTTTGGCTGTTAATTAAGCATGGAACATTCTCGTTTGTTACAGGGCTGAAATTAAAGGAAGGAAAACTTAAATTATGAATAATACTGTTAAATAATAATAATAATAATAGGATTAATGGACACCCAACTATGTACATAATTAGCCTAATTCAAATGAAAGGGTGATGGTGAATGTTTTATCAGTGTCACCAAGACCCCGTAGTATAATTACAGACCTATTTGTTCAATGCTTAGCGTGTGCTATTCATTATATTATGTGAAGAATTGAGACTCTGTTTCAGAAAAAAAAATACAGGGCAAACAGTTTAAAACTGGTTTAGATGGGTTCTTTTATGTTTTGTTCGTTGAGAAACATTTTTGCTTCTTTTCATTGGCTTGCTCCTGCCCTCATTTTTGATCTGCAATTAAAATGTCTGCATAACTGATTTCATGAACAAAATAAGCTACAGTAATGAAAGAACAGGCTTCAAAAATTAAAAGAAAAAAATCTACAAAAAAAAAACCCCACAAAACTGCAATCCTCTCACTTCAAAAAGTATCCCCAAGTAAAGATTTCTGAAGTAGAAGTCATTACATTATTTCTGGATTTATACAGGTATACTTTATGCAAGTCTTCCAACCTTCCACCCACTTCTAGGCACACCAAAGGATCATTTAATTAAGGTTTTTGTTATGCAGGGGAGCTATATGTTCAAATAGAATATATACCACTTGTACCTCATGGTTCTATTTAAAGCTGTCTCCAGCTCTGCTTGACTAATTTTCAAAGGTGAATATGTTACTTGTATTCCTGTAATCCAAATAATATGTATTTAATTTTTGCTGGGTTACTTCCTTGTGCCATTACGACTTGATAGGATTGAGCATGGAGTATATTTGGATGAGAATCTGACTGCGTGTTAGCAGACATGACTGTTTAAGTCTACACATCCCTGTTTTTTTTTCTTTTTTAACTACCTATGAAAAGTGATACTGAACAATATCCTTAGAAATACAGAATTTTTTGTTGGAGAAGATCTTTGGAAGTCACCTTCTAGATTAAAACAGTGCTAATTTAGATTAGCTGTTTTTTTTGTGGTTGGTTTGTTTTGGTTTGGTTTGGTTTTAATTCTCCTCACAACACAGTGTTTTGCATAGAAATGGAACCAAGTCCTGAGGATTAAATGGGAAACAGTCCTAAAACATCACACTTCTGTTTTATCAGGAGCTGGGTGAGATAAAAACGTTATTATTTCAAAACTTCGTTTTTCTCATACAGCTCATTCCATCCTTTGCTGGAGTAGTATATGAAATAGCAGAGCTAACGTCTGTTGTGGAGGGTACAAGACCCTCTTCTAGTGAGTACTTGTTGAAAAGCAGTGAAATAGCTCTAAACGTAAGATTGAAACAGGTACATCTGAAGATTAATGTGTGAATGGTTTTGACACTCTGTGAGGACAGCAATAATTTGAATTTAGACAAATGGCCTAGTGAGGAGTTGTGCCTGTTTTGGACTGAGTGGCTGCTTTTTTCTTTTGATTTTGATATGAATGTAGAATTAAGACTCACAAAATCTTTGAGAATGTAGTCTACAGAAAAAAAAACCAAAAAAACAAACCAAACACCAATCCACACCAAAAAGTTTAATCTTTGAATCCGTTTGTTTGGATGTTTCTGCACTTTCTTACCAAATCCAGCTATAATTTCCACTATGCCCCCTCTTTCCTCTAACGTAAATAAATCATAACTATGTGGTTTCAAAATATTCTCCTTAAATTTTCCTATTTCTCCTCCACAATACTACCTTGGATGGGGGTCAAATTTAGACAGATCACATAGTAAACAAACCACATAGTTTAAAGTTCAGTGGGCATTTCTTATTATCTTTTTCATGTGAACAGTTATCAGATATTTATTGGGATTTTATTCTAGATTCTGCTTTAATTCATTGAACTAATTTTGGAAGTGCATGCCAGAGTGCCTAAGGACTGTCCTTAAGTAAATTTTGTCGTCGGAGGGCAGTAACTTGTAGGACATGCCATAGCTAGAGTAGTGATAACTGGTAGTCATATGAGCAACTGGTTTAGTTTGGTATGTTATCTTAGACACCACGAGATGGAATTTATGGGACACTTGAAAAATATTCCTTCATTTTTTTACACTGGATTCTGGTAGCCATGAAGCCATTTAAATGTCTCTGTATCACAAATAAATATCAGAGACCTGTGAAATGGTGTACTGATCCTCTGACCCATGATTATGATTTTCCATTATATGCAGTCCCTAGTCCCTTGCAGAATATGTCTAATTTGCTTTCTGTCCTCCCCAGAGGTCTGTGTAGCTCTGTCCAGAGACTTTCCCTCATTCTAAATAACAATGCTCTATGTTTCCTTGGTGTGATCAGTATAATTTCTGAATTATTTCTCAAAATGTTGGTGCCAGTCTGCATTTTTAATTCTTCCCAGTATCTAAGGTTTTGTTTTGTTGTTTTTTCAGGTACATTTCTCCAGTTCTTGCTTTATTTCCAGACCCCTGTAATTTTGTATCATTTAGAAAGTCAGAATGTTCAAGGTCTTCATCCTCACCCTAGTGCAACAGCTCACTGAACAAGGATAAAAGAGCTTGATTAGGAAAAGATCTAAGTCCTATGTTTTGCTTGTGTCCAGTAACAATTATTTATAGTGAGTGTTTATATTTTGGCATGATCATTATTATTAGCACTACTGCATTTCCAAATACTGAAGAAATGATGCTACAAAATGCAGTTTATTTGAATATTAAAATTCTGTATCCTTAATTCTTGGAAAAGAGTGGTCAAGGGAATAGATAACCGTGACAAAAACATCCATTTAAATTCATGCAATAGATCTAAAACTACCAAAATTTATAGTGCTGTTCAGATCTGTCCTTTATTTATCATGATAATAACAGTAACTTATTTTTATAGGACAATGTTCCATGAAACAGGGTGAAATGAATAGGACAATAATCCTTGTCCTAATTTTTTTAGTAACAGACCAAAGCAAACAGGTTTTCAAAGGATAGAATGTCCTTTTAAAATATGTGCTGCCAGCCTTCTCCTTCTCTCTACAACCTTTGCCTTTACAACGCTTTTGAAATCTCCTCTCTTCCCAGCATCCAGTGGCAGTTGTCCCCTCTATGGCAGCTTTTCTGCTCTTATGGCTTCTTTAAATTCCAGAATGTGTTGCTTTAAAAATCATTTCAGCAACATGCTTTCCCTGTCTGCAGGCTCCCTGGTGTAAAAAAGCAAGCCCCTCATATGGAAGAACTGGTTTGCTTTGGAAAGCTTTATTTTGCTTTCTTGTCTTTTTCAGTGTGTACATGTGTGTGTGTTCTCAGACGATTTCGAACACACAGATAACAGTCGAGCCCCACATCTGAGGGTAGTGAGTAGTATTTAGTTAGCATGGGGGCATCTAAATTATCTAGAAGAACTTCTGCCTGTCGGTCTGGTTCGGAGAGACTAAAATTCAATTTAGACTCTAAAGGCTGCACAATTTATCTGCTAACACAGAACATCACTTACAAGGCTGGAAAGTCACGTAGCATCTTCAGAAAATTAAGTCGTCATCGTGAGTTCAACACATGGGTAACTGGTAACTTGGTAATTTGGGTAACTGCGTCAAGGTCTTATTTTAAAAGATTGTTTTTGAGAAATGGTACGCCCATTCAGCTGCAAATGGAGTCAAAAGAGAGTGACAGTGCTGCTGAGGAACATAAGGCCTGGTTAGTCTTCAAATGGTATGGAGTCTTCACATTTGTTTGGAATTCTAGTAAGAACACAGACACCTCAGCCATTCCCTTTGTTTTTTGGTTGTTGTTTTTTTTTTTTCAATATGAGTCAGAAAATGTATTTTGGTTTTTGTTTTCCGTAGCTATTCAATTCACTATGAAGGAGCAAACAGCACCGGTCTCTCAAAAGCCTTTAAGTAAATTCAGTGATACACTCCAATCATACATAATTGAAATAAGTAGTCTAGAGAAGCAGGAATGGATAAACCTACCAGAACTGCAGGATGAGGAAGGGTATGAGTGGTTGTCCATTACAACTGAAAAACTCAGCTCTTCCCTGGAATATAAATTAGTCAGCTCTAGCAAGACCATATCCAGCTGACAGAGGTTACTGAAACACAGTGGCAGTAGGTCTGTTGACTGGAAGACCATCGCCATCAAACACAGTGCTGAAGAGTGTGAATCGTGATTATGTAGAGAGAAAGAGGAAAGGGGAGGGCACGGTAGACAAAATGCAAAATGAAGCCATACTGAAAAAAAGTCTTGGTCTTTGTGGCATTTTTTTGTTCATGATGAAGTCAAGTGTCCTTTGGGATGTGTTAAAGAAAAATGACTAGCACTTCAGACACTTTACACTGAAGATCCCTCCATGCACACCATCTACAGCATGAAGAACATGGCTTCAAACCAGACATTTCTGACACTTGACTAGCAACTCTGTTAGATAACAGCAGCAGCAAGCAATTATCACCTTAAATACACCAGGAACAAAAATGTCAAAAATACCTCATTTCTTATTGGAAAAATCAGCACAGACTATTTCATTTTAGTACAGACACATTCATAGCAAATCAGTTTTTGTGATGAAACTGAAGGCAGAAACACTCATTTATCACCACCTTACCTGATGGGAGGCATGGCTGTCTACCTGCTACCTTTCTTTTCTTTCTAATCAGGTTTCTCTGATGGACTCCATCTCATAGTTTTCCCAGTGTCTGAGTTTACCACTGAAATGTATGATAAGAACTGTATTCTAACTGAGTTCATTTACAAATGGAGAGAAAAATTTCAAATAGGTGCAGAATTACAGTTGGCATTGTGAAGGGCAGGACAAACCATCTCAGTCTTAACTACCAAAACACATCAATATCTGATGAGAAAAAAATAGAGGATTCTGGCTGCATATGACATTAAAAACCATCTTTCTGGTTAAGTCTACTGTATTTTGCCACGTTTTGCTACTAATTTTCTTTTTTTTTTCCTTTTATTTCAATTCTTGCTATTTTATACACATGCGTATACACACAGATATATAATATCCTTTTTTTCCTGCCAGTTTGGAGTAGAAAAAAATATCAGTGATTAAAAAAAAAAAACCCTTCCTTTGAGGAGAAAATCCAGTTTTTCTACCTATTCAGTATTTTAGGTCTAGGCTTTAAAATATTTTTCAGCAGCTACCCAAAATTTCTCAAGCGTTTGGGAGTTCTAGGCTTAAGTCTATATCTCTGTTGCAAGAAAGTGATAGAGTCATCACTGAAAATTGGAATTTTGTCTTCTTCAGGAAATTCACATGTTTTGAAATATCTCATTCTTAGATGAGAAATAAATGTCCAAACATCTAGATTATCTGCAAGATTAAAGTTCTGACAAGAAGAAGTCACAGAATCACACAATTACAAGTTTGGAAAAGACCTTTAAGATCATCAAGTCCAACTGTTCCTGTCCTATGCTAAACTATATCCCCAACTACCTGACCTGCCCTTTGTCATGGATGGTGACTTGAACCCCTCCCTGGGCAGCCTTTTCCACGTCCTGACAAATCAACATGAATTTTAAACTATCTGAGTCTGATAAAGCAAAGTACTTCATTTCAATCAGACGCTTCACTTCTACTGATAAGAATCTTCATAGAAATAGTCTTGACTGAGCCTTTGGTGAAAATAGCAGTGAAACCACTGTTGGTGTAGTGTTACTTTTGGAAAAGTAACATTTCTGACAGAAAATTGTCCCACCATAAAAAAAACAAACAAAAAACCCCAAACCAAATAGCAAAACCCCTCTTTGCTTTAATGTAAATGCTGTTCAGATGTTGATTGGTTTTGAACAAAACAGGACACCTTATGTGAATAACATTTTGTTATATTAATCAGGTTTTCTAGGAAGATCCATTGCCACCCTATTTGTACACACCCTTTGACTTCCCTGTTCACTACAGATTGCACATCTTATAAATTTTTTAATGCCTAACTCAACTTTAATGCTTAAATCATCTTCAATGCCTCAAGCACCTTTGCAGACCACAGTCTGTAATGGCCAAACAAGAAAGCCCAGCTTTTCTTATACAGGTCAGGTCAAGCAGTTCTGTGACTAAGTGCCTCCCTATGCTAAGCAGGAATACTGGGACAGCAGCAGAAAAGGAAGCAAGCCAGAAACAATCATCCTATGGGAAAGCCGTGGTCTACAGCCTGTTACCTGGATCACTCTGCTTCTTAATATTAATTGACCATCAAGTAATAAAGTGTCACAATCACCCAGCTTTTTGTTGCATTCTCAAGTGGCTTAAAAAAAACAGACTTGAGAACTGTCAAGAATTGGCAAGGATTTGCAAAGAACTTTGCATTGCTAGAATTTGGTCTGAACAGATTTTTCTTTTCTTTCCTTTTTTTTTTTCTTTAGGGTGGGAGTGAGGATATGTACGATGGAAAAAAGCAGTCTTTTCATTTATATGATAATACATGTCTTTCATAGACAGTGACAGGCCTACAATAGAATGTTATTAGGTAACCTCCTGTCTGTACAGATGCTTTGAATACAATTCTCTTCCAGCATTATTAAGTTACCGCCTTTGTAAAGCAACCAGTTTTGGTCAGTCCCACAAAACATGCCTCAAATACAGTGCAGTTGTACAATGGAACATTTCCTGTAAAGTTTAACCATGAAGTAGTGCACTTTCATATTTAAAATAGGGATGATCATTAATAGCCTTAATGCTTTACCGAGGCATGGGGGTAGGGTAGGGTGACAGTGTAGGGGGAGGAGGATAAAAAGGAAATATTTAAGGGCATTCATAATAGTTCTTTTATTCTCCAAAGTAAAATCACAAGTTAAGATTATTTTTACTTGGCTCTAGCTACCTGAAAGTTAACCTTTTAGTTTAAGCTGTCATCCAGAAACTTTGTGTGTCGATGAAAAGTGACACCTAGAGATGGTGATTCATCCCACCTATCTAGACAGCAATCTTAGGATAGGATGAATCACACCCAGAGCTTCCAGTATTTCACTACTGCCTATGGAGTGAGACTGAGTATCTAGTTTTGACTGGAAACATAAGGCTGTTATAGGTATGTGAGATAAATCCCACTGCTAGTGCAATGGAAAACAATAATGAATTCTCTGAGTAGCTTGTTAATACTACTTACTTCCAATTTAAACCCTGGCCTTCTGACGGAAGAAAAGATAACTTGCCTGAGATCTCAGAACAGGGATCAGAAATGACCACTGCAAGTTGTTTGCGCAAGCGTTTTGCCTACACATGCAAGTTTTTTTGGTCACTAGTTAATTAATGTTGCTGGAGTGGGATGGCATCTTATAAATCCAAACTGTCGATGTTAAAAAATTGATCATTGGACTAAACTGTCTTATTCCTAGGCGCTGTGACAGACAGCTGTTACTTAATTGCATAAAGAGACAAGGTAAATTCAAAGTAATGGGGAAACAGTTAGCTGTAGAAATATTGTACATACAAAACTCCTTGTGTGGCTAAAACCAAGTATCAATGAAGTTAGCTAGAATATGCTTCATCATTAAAGTCTTGCTTCAGAAACTGCACAATGACAGCTAAAACTTTTTTCTTTTTTTTTCTTTTTTTTTTAAATTTGAATGCTCAGAAGAGATAAGAAAGCCAGAAGAAGAACAGATGTGTTAGAAGTGTGAAATGGATTAACATCAAAGCCCCCTGGGAAAATCTGAAACATGAAATGAAGGATCCTGAATGACAAGAGCTATTCGGAATGCATTAAAAGCTCTGCAGTGCATTTTGGTGCTGTCTGTGTGAGCAACGCGAGGCCCTGTGTGCTGGGGAGAGATGCTGATAACGAAAGCGCTGTGAACTTCAGGGAAATTCAGTTCATCGTTGAGAACTCACCTTGTGGTACAATTTGAATGAGATAGAAAAAGCACCCAAACTAGTGATTGCCAATATTTATTGTCCCTAGTGATATGAAATGAATAGATAATTTAAGCCTTGGACTAACAAGGCTATAGGTCAAGCAGTAATGATTTCAAAATCAGAGCCTATTTAGTTATATATTCTTTGACTGTTTAAAGCTCTCTATTAATATTCATCAGATGACAGATTAGCATGGACAACCTATTTTGATATGCTTAAAATCAGAGAAGGTAAACAGGAAAAAACAATGTAGGAGGTAACTTTTCAATTTCTTGATTTTTACAGATTCTTTGGAAGCAGATTATTTATAGCCTAGGCAAATTTATGTTTAGAAATGGTTTCTGAACTGCAGGCACTGGTATCCATATTGTTATTGATAGAAAGTAGTCACCAATATTCAAAATGTGAAGGAGACTGTACAGGCTACTGCTGAGTTTTTACTTCATCTAAAATCAATGAAAGGCAGAGTAAGTTGGTCAAGTAATACAGAAAATATACCAAGATTTAGCCCTTGCTTTATTGCAGGCTGAACTACTGCAGTTTCAGAATATGTATCTCATACCGGACACTTTGGACACGTACAAGCCCAGCTAAAATTCACAGAAAAGGGGGAATCTTTCAGTTGGCTACAATGGACTTCTGATGAGGACTCAGAAGAACTTACAGAGGAAAGCTGCCCAAAGTAATTTCCAGCACTTCATACAATATGAATTGTATTCCTGCCTGAGTATCTCTTTTGTACAGACACCATCATGACTTGAGTGAAATTCTCAGGCATTTGAGTTGCATTCCAAGTGGTATTTTCATCCCACTACTGATACAGAGTAAAGGGTGTTTTAAGCCAGACATCTTCCCTCAGCAGAGTGCTGTTTTAGTCAGCTGCAGGTGTAAGGCTAGGTTAAAAACAAAACCAAAAAGAAGAAATACAAGCAAAATCAGGGTTTCTCACAGTCTGAAAAGCAGATGAGTCCTCAGAGATTAGCATCCTCTTGGTGCAAAGGTTTCTTCCACTATTGATCTCTGCCAATTTTGGGACAGGTGCATCAGGGTCTGATATAAGTGAATTTATGAAGCAGACAGTTCCATAATTTTTTAGCCTTGTCTGGCAGTTAAGTTCATATATTGTCCAAAATGTGTCATGAGCTTTAGAGAATTTCCAGCCTTGTGTACACTATCAACAAAACCCATTACTCATAGACATCCACTGCATCTACCATAGGCACAATTGACTGATTCTTTTGAGCTTCTTTCCTGCTGCTTTTCTTTTTTTTTTTTTTTTTAAATGGCAAGGGATTAACTTGAAATGACATAACTTTCTTTTACTCTGTACTGCTAACGCTTTTAAAAATATAACCAGAGGACAATTCATTTTGATGCGTTTAAAGTAAAATAACATTCTCCAGACCGAAAGTTTTATAGTTAGAAGAATCTATTCTAACAGAATCTATTAGTTTGTAAATCAATATCCCCTGTTGATTAATTTCCTAATAAAAAGTGTGTATGCCTTTATGCTCTGTTCTACTGAGTTCAGTTGTATTATTGGACTAAACAACATGATTCTTCCTACCTTATTTATGTTCACACAAATAATACCATTATATGTTCAACATAACAACTGTTTTAATGAATTTTCTCAGGAAGTGTATTCCAGCATAGAAAGTTTTTGGCACAGACTGAACTTAAAATTTTAAATAGCATGTGCAAGAGTTGGACACACAGGGAGAGGTTGATCTTACTTAATTTTAGAGTTATATAGCTGAACAAGTCATTCTTGCCTCCCTTTATAGTCAACAGAGAAAAATAAGCTGTACAGGAGAACCATTTGCCTGACATTTTAAGGATCTATTTAAGCGTGAAATGAATCACAGCCAAGATTTTTTTTTACTTCTATCCAGAAACTCTACAGGGAGTGGCTAATTTGGTTGTAGAACCTAAAATTTTGATGATAGGTTTTTTAAAATGTGTCTTTGTATCTATCACTTTTAATGGAATTAAGCATTACCATGCCTACAGTATAAAACATAGAGGCTATCTGTGGTAGAAAAAAATGGGGTTTTGAACTAAAAGGCTCTCCCAAACAGTGATTTTTGAAGCACCAATATAAATAGTTCAGTCTACTGAAATAAAAGAAAGGTTGCTTAGTTAAACAATGATAAGCAGTCCCCTGAATGATTCTGTATATAAGTTTGCCATGCAGTTGACACATCCTTCCTTTCAAATAGGAGGAGTTGCACTTACGGGTATATCTAAGTGCCTCCCCATCTTGTTGAAGCTGAAACCTTCACTGTTGTTTTTATGAGTCCATTCTCTGTGGCCGCACTTCAGTGTCTGTGACAGCAAAAATAAACGCACTAGAGACTTGAAATTTTTCAAGGTTAGAACTTTGCCTCATACTTCATGTAATACAGTTTCAGTTGTGCTTCCATTCGTGCGAAAGTATAAAACACTCGCTCATGTTACGTATTGAGCGACACCCGGTAGCTTAAGAATGTATAAAGTACCCATGACAGTTTGTAGGTGAGGGCCGAGATTTTCAAATTGGCTGCTTAATCTCATGAGACGAGCCTATAGCTGCTGTTGTGAGAACTATTTCGGATTCACTCCCTTCTGAAAACCTGGATGGACAGAGAAGCCTCAGCTTGGCTGGACAGAGATGGGGGCACTTGATATTTTATGAAAACTAAACCCAGCATTTTCAATACTGCAGTGAAACAGAGAAAACAACAGTACTAATGCAGTTTTTGCACATACTGGGTAAATTATAAAATAATTAGTCATGTTTCAGTTTAAATAACATGAAAAAACTCCTTTAATTAACATTCTTAATTAATAGTTGAAAGATTAATCAATCAATAATTATAACTATCATTATAGGGTGTAATTGTGCTTAATTGGAGGGGCTGATTAATGATCAGAATAAACCTTTCAAATTCTCACACTTGAAAATGGTGGGAAGTGATGGATTCCTACCTATAAAGTTTAAAGAAATCCGAGGATCATAGAAGATATCTGTTCAGCTGCTTGGCCACAAATTGAAAGCATACGATTGAGGTGCACAAAAGATTTCTATTGTTAGAAATGTACACAATTGTATTACTAATGTAGGTGTGCTTTTGATTATTGTGAGCAAAATATCCCTACAAAGACCATAAGTAATACCTTTTCTGGAAACAGCAAGCCTTGTTTTCCCAAACTTTGGCACATGCAAGTACAGCTCTGCACACTTCTGCTTGGATCCTGCCTAGTCCTGTAGGCCCTTAATATTTTTCTTACAGGAATTTTGAGTCCTAACTTCAAGCAGGACAATAGCTGCCCCACACATATTGACTGTGTTCTGCCATGCAATGCATAATTGTGCTATACATTCTAGTTGTCTCTCATGCCTGTGGGGCTTGAGAATTGAAGCTGTCTTCTGGCAGTTTTCAGGAAAAATCAAACAAGCTTGGAAAAATCAAACAAGCTTGGAAACTCACTTTAAAAGCTGTGATGTTTCTTTTTTGTTCCATACTTTCAGGTCAGCTCAGTCTCTGGGACGGACATCTTCAGTGTGTAGGGGATCCAGTCTGTGGCAGAGGTGTTTCAGTCTCACAGCACGCCCAGGAATTTCTACAACAGTGTATGATCTGCTCATAGAGATGATGTGTATGGACAGTAGCAACAGTGGTCACTCTGGTAACCAAGGACTTGTCAGCCATGGAGAAGACTTGCAGTCTGGCTCCTGCTCCAGCTGCACTTTCTGGGGTTTTTTTTGTTTGTTTGTTTTTTTCTGAACAATGTTTAATGTCACTGCTTCTCCCAGTCTAACACCACTGAGTTAATCTGCTTAGTCATTTGGGGATAAAGATAAAAAAAGTGGAAACATGAAAATTTAAAAGTATTAAGTGAGGCTTTAACTATATACTTTATTCCCCCTTTAGCTATAGGAAAAAAACAAAACCCTCTATAGACAATACTGTACTTTAACACACAGAACACTGTGTTAAAGATTGGAATAAACGGTCTTTGGAACAGAAATGCAAAAGAAACATCCTTACAGAACTTAGCTAAGAAGGGCCAGGATTTCTGTTGTTCTAATTTGCTTCCTTTTGGGTAAAATGGGTCAAATGTGTAAAACTAGGGATTAAGGGGAGAAAAAAAGGCAGAAAAACAGGGCAAGCCTACAAAATTCAGCTCCTTTTTCTGATACTGACTCTCATTTCCAACCTGGAGAAAGGCAGTCACAGCACACGTTCCTATTAGCTCTTTAAGACCTTGTGCTCATGTTAGGCTGTTTAAGATGTTGCTTCAGTTGTCTTTTTGGTCATGAGATCACAGCAGTTTTGTGAAACAAATTATCTTGTCTGGCTAACCCAGACTGTTATTAAACAGTAGACTAAAGCTCTTTATCATAGGAGAGAGGAAAAGTGAGGGAGGAAAGGAGTGGTACAAAGGCAGGGAAAGGAGAAAATCAACTTGTATACCACACACATTTTGGACTCAGTTGAGAGTGCTGATGGACCCTTCTGAGCCTGCCTTTTTTCACTGACCCAGTTTGGATAGATTTTCTCTCAAGGAAAACACAGTGATGTCGTAACAAATCTCTGTGTCCTAGAAGCAGAGGGTTGCTGATTTGGTGTAGCTTAGAGCAAGTGAGTGTTGCAGCTGCGTGCTCCGTGTTTTGGGGTAAGATGAAGCACTTCAACCTTCAGGACCATCACTCTGGCACCTCTCAGGAGCACAGCATCTATTAAATGTCTTTTTGCAAGTTCTCAGCATAATTGCAGTACAAGGTGGGTTTCATTGTAATGACTCTGAAACCATGATACATTGGTTGCTCATCCTGCAACACAGTCAAAGTCAACCTTCCTTTGCCAAAGATAATTGGATTGGACCCTTACAGCTTGATCTTGCAAAGCACCAAGAACTTGGGTGATAGCTGAGCAAAAGATTTAATCGGTAGTTCAAATTTAATCATGGTCCTGTGGATTTCAGTGAAAGCATGCAAATTTACTGTAGCTCAGAGATTGGTATTCTTTATACACGAAAACAATATAAATCTTGTTCTTCATTACAATGCACAGCTATGCAAAACCAAGAACTTCTTAGAAATAGATGAAAATAAAAGTCTCACTCCCAATCTAACTCACAGAGCCACATCATTAGTCAATACTAATATATTAAAATACTATTGGAACTATTTTCTTGCACTGAGGTGTGGTGGCAGAAAATGTCTTGTTTCAATAGTGTTAAATTATTTTAGCCTCCAAGAAAAAGTGATAACAACTAAGCTGCTAAATGGGAAAGTGCCTAGTACTTAAACAGAACCACAGAATCTCCTGAGTAGGAAGGGGCCCCAAATGATCATCAAGCCCAACTCCTGTCTCCACACAGGGCCAGACCATGGGACTGAGTGCATCATCCAAATGCTTCTTGAACTCAGCCAAGCTCGGTGCTGTGACCACTTCCCTGGGGAGCCTGTTCTAGTGCCCAACTACCCTCAGTACAGAACCTCTTCCTAATATGCAGCCTAAACCTCCCCTGTCTCAGCTTCATACTGTTCCCTTGGGTTCTGTCACTGGTCACCAAAATAGTCCTGAATAGCCCCAGGAATTCTGGGAAAGAGGTGTTTTGTTTGGGTTTGGTTTTTTTCCTCCTGAATTAACCACCCCAGAGACTCTGTCATAGTATTTGAGCTCCAATACCTGGGAACATTCTTGAAGACATTCTAAAGTAACACCGTAGGCTCTTCTTTACACTGGATAAGACAACAGTCAGATATTTTTTGAGAAGAGGAACTCAGAAATTAAAGATATGTCTCAGACTAGACTGGAATAATCTTCACTGCTATGTACTGTAGAATTGCTGAGAACAACTGTTTTACTTGTCCTTTTCTGAATCTCAGGGACGGTGTTCTCATGGTGTATGGCAAGACAAGAGGTTCAGAGCTACAGACAGGCTAAGAGGAACTTTCAAAAACTGCCAGAGTTTGTAAATTAAGCTACATGGCAGGAAAGCTAGAAAAGCAAAAGGAGATGCAGCAGTGAGACATGTCCCCTTGAACTGCCCTTTCCAGGATCTTCTGGCTGAAACTGGTAGCATTAATTTCTAGTGGTCTTGCTGAAGTATTATTTCTACTAGTTCAAAGCACCTGAGTCCTGTTTCAGGTGAGCTTAGACCATGATGCTGGATCAGCAGTGCTAAATGAGACAAATTATGTTTAAAGCAATTCCTTATCTTCCTGCTTACAACCCCATTTCTGATGATTATTTTTCAAGGGAATATTTGCATAAAAACACGCATTTAGACCATAAGAATATTTTTCAACTGCTATATTCAGGGATGTAGGCAAACACTCTTCATTTCAATTCCTCATGTCTTATTTGGACAAGAATACATTTAACATCAGTCCTTTACAACGTGTTTCTGGAGTGGTGAAAGTGGACACAAGCCTACATGCTGATTCTGTCGTCAATACAAATTATGAGGGGGTTGGAGGGGGTAGGAGAAAAGGAAACCCAAACATTGCCCTGAACTCGTCATCAAGGTTCCCGGCTTCTGTTAAGTTCTTGTGTTAAAGAGGTCTACAGTTATGAGAAACTCAATAATCACTAGGCTCTCTGATGACCTAAGCAATGAAAACCCAAGAAAAGATAGGCTTTGAATCCTGCTGGGAATTTTGGCTTGAAATAAGTGCTGGGAAGCTTCAGATTTAGGCTACGTTATGGCATAAATACATGTATCAATGGAAATTTAGTAAAAAAATTAAGAATCTGTGAAACACATAGATCATTCCAAAAGCAGGCAGGAGTAACATGGGATGCGGGCTAAGTGGCAGTCAGTACGATGTCTAAATCCTTTCCTGCATCTGCCTGTTTGGTTCCTCATCTGTAAAATGGGAATAACTACTTATATTCTTTCATCCTTTTTTAAGAAACGAAGTCACACAGGACAGCACTCTGTTTTGCTGCATCTTGTAAATGAAATGCTGATCCCTACTGGGGCCCCTGAGCACTGCTTCTGTATAAAGAAATTCATAGCTATGGCTGTCACAGAGGGAGAATATTGACTGCAGGTGAGGAATAGGTAGCGAAAGCAGATTAACTCTTAAGCAGCGAGGATCCTGTTTTCCAGTCCTTTGTAAGAGGAAAAAAGTACAGGGAAAAAAAAATATATATATGACACACAAGATGAATCATTTCTAAAGGGAATGTTTTTGAAAATTCCTCCACAATGCATCGGCAGCCTGTCTACAAGCATCAGGTTGGGTTTTTTTGCTTCCTCTACACATTTTTTAGCAAATTTCATGCCAGGGAAAGATGCAAGATTGACATTCTTAAATCTCCTTTTTATCCATAGAAAAGATAAAGTGTAGTCAGAAAATATGCAGGTTTCCTCAGATTTTTCAGGCCAACATGCTTTCATTTGACCTGAAGGGACACCTCTATGGGAGGGAAAAACAGTTTAGTCACCATTTTCATTTTATCCTTGGCCTTGATGCTGAAATTATTATCCTGAGAATTGAGTGGGATTCTTTGGTTTAAGTATGATACAGGCACCTGTTCTCTCTGCTGATGCCATCCAACTCATTTCACATGGGCCAGTGAACAGTCTTCTGAAAACCTCTTTCAGTTACTTCCAACCAGAACACAGTTGCAAGTTCATTATAGCCTGAAACAGTAAACCATGATTTAGGGGGTGTGCGTACCAGTGCCAGTCTCCCAATGCCATCCAGATATCCATAACACTGCTGCTTTGCCCCAACATGCCTCTGTGGCATATTTTCTAAGGGGCACAGATGAAATCTGGTTTTTTGCAAAGGCCACCAGTTCTCGCTTCTGTCAGTGTAATATGGTCACTAAATTCCCAAAGACAATATTACTGCAAATCACCTCAAATGTGCTGCAGGCGGTAGAATGATCCCATAATCAAAGAGCTAGGTCTTTGAGGACAAGTTTAATTACTTTAATCTATACAGCCTGGAAAACATAATGGTTAATGGGGTAATCTACTGAAGTATGTGGAATTTTAAATAGTATAGACTATGCCACTGTATGACACTACTCTCAGCACAGCAGAGATGATAAAACCAAGAGCATAAATGGTGACTGAAGAAAGCCTTAGATGTTCATAAATCAATAATTGATAAAATGTACTCTTGTGTAACTAAGTAGAATTTTATGTTGCAGGTAGAATAAACTGATTACATGATACTATAGTGCTCAGTGGAATTATGGAATGAGCTTCATTCATTCACTCTAATTGCTGCATATTTGTATACAAATGGCTGAAATGGTTCTATCAGTTTTGTAGTCTATAAAACTGCAAGGAAATCCTGCCCTTTGAGTCCACAGATGAAAGCCATGATATTTTCCCAGCTTGGGGCTCCGTGCTCCTGGAAAAGCTGAACATCAGCAGATACATAGAGGTTGATGTTCTCGATGCATCTGGCCATTAAAGATTTCAAAGCACTTTTCTCATGGGTAGAGGTGTTAACCCCTCTGTCCTGGCTAGATTCCAACCTGGGTAACAAGCCACCTGGACCAGATGCTGAGGGAACTTAAGTACGAAGTGTTTGGGCTGCTAACAGAAATGCACAATCTCTCATTAACATCATCCACTGGAGATATTTTATCTGTCTTTTAAAAAGACATTAGGGATGATCCTGGGAATTAGATGCCAGTGAGCCTTGCTTTAGCAAATGGACTCCAATGATAATTAAAGGTAGGATTATAAAAAGTCCTAGATAAGCACGATACGTTACAGACAAAGGTGTGCATGTTGTTTAAAGGAAAATCAAGCTTCTTTAATTTACTAGAATTCTTTGAAAGTGTCAAATAAATATTGGATAAGGGAGAACTGCTGGCATAATCTATTAGAACTTTCAAGAAGCTTTTGAGAAATTCTCTCTCAAAAGGCTGTTATGGAAACTAAGCCGTTGTGGGATATGCAGGAATGCACATTATAATGGGGTAAAGACTAGATAAGAAGCAGAAAGCAAGGAAAAGGAATAAATGCTTCATTTTAAGCAGGACTTGTCAGGAACACCCAATATGTGCTCAGTTTTTATAGTTTTGGCATGTTGGGGTTTGGTTGATTTTGTTGGGGTTTTTTTTTTATTTTCCTTTTGGTTTTATTTTTTGCTAATTGAAAAATACTCTGCTGAAATTGAACTTATCCACTGATGTTATATTTGAGAGATGGAAAATGCTTACATTTCAACAAAGTAACTTTTAAAAAGAAAGCTAGCCAAGTGTTGGTTTTGAGAACTGAACACTGTGAAAATGCGCTGCAGGCATTTGTGCAGTACCCAGAGTGTTCTACATCCTTTTCCAGTTAGAGGCTGCCTGTTAATAGTGGTAGACCATGTTAGATGGTTGAGATGGTCCTATCTGAGCTTCTGTTTTTCTAAAGTGAGAGATAGATTAGGTTTGGGTTCTAAGCTGGAAGACGTAAGACCCTTGGCAGAGCTGTGGGATGCCTGTAAACCATAACTCTCCACCAGCTTATATTTACAGGGAAAGTTCCCCCTCCACACTCAACCTGTTCAGTTTTAAAAACTGATAAGACCAAATAATTATTGGAGTGTGGATGAATCTTGAAAGAGATTTCATTGATTTTTTTTTTGTTTGTTTTGTTTTGTTTTTTAATTCATACTGCATTGCTCCTTCCAGGGCCCTTTCCAAAGAGGGACTGTTAAACAGTGATGCTGCAGCTACCTTTGCTACCCTGTGTGCCTCGCCTGCCTGCTCCCTATCTATTTGTTTGTAAAGCAGTTCTTGCAAAATGAAAGTCTACAGAGAACAGGAATAGAAGGGTGACATGGTCTCTGTCACTCCAAACAGAAAATGTTCCAGTGATCTTTTTTTTTCACACCTTGTAGTATTTCAATTTTCCCTTTAAAACATGGATTAAAAAACGTTGCCAAAAACATATGCTTCTGTGTCAAACATTTCACTTATTCAGGAATCTAGAGGCAGCTGGAGAGTTCTCACTGCCAAAGTGACTTCAACAATTGTCTCTTTCACTTTTAATTGGAAACATGTTCGTTTCAGGCGTAGGTGTGGATAACCAATATGTGGCAGTGTTAATTTCCCTCGCCATCCAGTGTACATATGTCCTAAGTGACCATTCTTAAATAGCTTGAGGAAAATGATCTGAATCCATTGCCAAAGTGTCCCATGCTCCTGTAAGTCTATGATTTGCCATGGCACAGATTTCATCCGCTCATTAAAGATGGGAGTGGTCAGCAAAAGGAAAGATATTACCAGTCTCTTGCTTCTTGTAAGACCTGCAGTGAGCTACACCACA
This sequence comes from Hypotaenidia okinawae, assembly GCA_027925045.1. Lineage (NCBI taxonomy): Eukaryota > Metazoa > Chordata > Aves > Gruiformes > Rallidae > Hypotaenidia > Hypotaenidia okinawae. Next base: position 7,132,570 of record BSDF01000005.1, on the reverse strand, counting down.
GGGTTACGGATGAATTACTGAAGCTGAGGGCCTTCTAATACATTAGCTTTAACCATTACAAAAGCACAGCTCCAGTAGTTGTTGTCCTGTGGATATTTCCTCTGGGTTTCATCTGTCACGTAGATGGTGTTCCTCACACCACCACGCTCCAGCTGAGCTAGCTACAAAGCTTTCTCTGCCAGTCACACTCTAGTTCACTGTGTTTAAAGAATGTCTTCTCATTTAACATTTTATTTCTTTTTTTGGGGGGGGAGAATGATTTAGGGAGAGTGGGGGGAGCTGTAATGCTTTCTGGTGGGACCTTACTTAAAGGCAGAAGCCAACACATCAAATCTCATATTTTTTTCACATCTTTTCCATTCACAGCCTCAGTTCCTGTAGAGGTGGTTGTGGCACTCCTTTGCTAAGTTCCCTTCCTGTACCCCCTTTCGAACAGCTGAGTTTAGTTTGAATTTCATGCTTGCAGGAAAAAAAGATAAAGGGAAGTTCTGTAACTATAATATCAAAACCAGTATGCAGCAGGTATTTCAAATGGAAAGGGAACAGAAACAAGCAAAGGAAATTTAACACATACTGATAGGCTAATTTTCTCAGGAGAGACACATCTGCCCTACCCTTGAAACTAAGAAGATGGATAAAACCTGAAGATTGAAGGTTATTCGTTTGTCAAGCAGGGCCACTCTGGGGGTGCCATGGGGTTGAGTGCTTGGTTCTCTGCAACCAATCGCAGGTGCCTCATCACCCAGGACATCATTACCAGGTGCCTGTGGCAGGGCTGGGTTAATATGTCTGAGAAACTTGCCATATATTCACCTACACGGGAGACTCAGAACTTGACCTTTTCTACTTCATGATAAGCTGTCACATCAGATGGTGATATTATCCCTCTATCCGCTTTAATGCTGTATCACTGTAGCACTCTGTGGAGATGCATACTTTTTTTCCCCTCTTTTTAGTTCCATCCCATCTATTCTTCTGTCTGCCACTTCTGCAACAAGTTTTATGGTGATTCTCTAGTGCCTCCAAGTACATCTGTGCATGCATGAGAATATATGTACATAGATCTCAGGCTGAGGGGGTGGGCCTTAAGTATGTTCTGTACCCAAGAAAACCTGGATAGTTTATGATTAGTTTTGCATGTTCTACTCAAAGTGTGATGAGCACTTTCCAGATATGCAAACAGATACACACAGATACCCAAAGAGCTTCTAATCAAAGCTAGTTTAACACATTGCCTTGGAGAAAGACAAGGCAGACCAAAATGTCTGGGAGAACGGAGGGCAAGGAATATGATTTATATACAGATTGTATTAGGGAGTAGAGTTGTTTTCTTTTGTTTTGTTTTGTTTTGTTTTGTTTTTAACATCCTTGCTGGAAGTGCTTATTTGAGATACAAGGCCTGAGGATGCTTCGGGACAGGTGATCAGAAACACACCTTTCTGTCCTCAACCAAGATAGCTAGTGCACATTTTTGTTGTTGACATTTATATTTCTTTTTAAACTGGGATAAGTTTGCTAATGAATATTCTGCTGATCTGTTTCTCTTTATGCTTAGGAAATCTCAGCACATGATAGCATCCGGGGTGGTATGTGCCTTATCTGCTTGTGCCACCCCTACCCCCCAACCCCCCCAACATATCACCCACACCCCGGTCCTACACACACAAACACACACGCACACACACACACACACACCCCCCACACACACCCCCCACAGACATACACACACACAAACACCCGGCTCCTTGCACCAAGAGGGATCCTGCTCCTGCTGTGCCGGGAAGGGGAACGAGAGATGTTGCCATCTAGTGGGTATTTGCCAGACAGAGAAACAGACTTTCTACCCGCGACGGCTGCGAAAATTCTGCCTCAGACCGGCAAGTGCGGGGACGCACGCTCGAGGGAAAGGGAAAAGCCAAACCTGCCTCTCAGGCCAGCTTTCCAGGGGAGCATAGGGAGCATTTACCCGCTCGCTCGGCTTCATTCAGATCCCGTGTCTGTCTGACAGGAGGCTTAGGGAGGCAGGGATGCTCTGCAGAAAAAACCCTGTGTTGAGGACCCAGACCCCTGATGTGCTTCCCCTTTCATGCAGCCAGGCAGGAGTATACACATACAGCTGCAAATACGAAGAAAGGTGAAATTCATCCTCACACAGACACACACACACACAGACACACACCCTTCCTCCCTTCAAAACTCCTGTTCGTTTCTCATCAGCAGGGCCAGCCAGCCACCTCTTCTATTGTTCCAGATGATCACCCAAAGCCTTTGTCAGGAGGGGACCTTTTCAGTTAGGGCTAAAATAAAGAAGGGTTATTCATACACAGGCAGCTGGCGCGTTATCTGACAGCCCCACGGAAATGAGGAATTAAATAGTAATAATAACCATCATAATAAAATTAGCCCTTTCTTTCTTTAGAAGCCTCCATTTGCAGCTGTTGCGCTGGAAGCGGCGGCAGGGCCGCGAGGTAGCGGTCCCCGGGAGCACGCAATGGGGCGACACCCTCCCGCTCCAATCTGCCTCCTATTAACGGGCTGCTTGACTGGGATGTGATGCTGGCCGAGCAGCAGCTGCTTGGAGTGTGCCGTTACGGAGAATTAGCCCAAAGTTTATTCTTAGCTCTTCTTCTCAGCTCCGGCAACATGTTCAACAGCTTGTGCATTTTGTAATGCCTCCTTTCATCGCCATGGCAACCGTTAAAACTTAAGGTGTATACGACTTCAACGTTCTTAATGCTGCAGGCTGCTGGCAAAATGAAACCCTCGGTCTGCGCTGCTTCTCGTTGCTGTTGATTCAAAGGGCCACAGTGTGCTGGGAAGGCAACTGGGAACATGTGTTTGCAAAGTACTTTAGGCACAAGAGTGTGATTCAGTGTTTAAGAGAGACTGTGAATCTGATTTTTCTATCTAGTCATTCCAGTTGGGGTAGAGGAACTATTGTTTCTTGGCAAGTTGCTGCTCTTCACGTTGTCCTGAACTGGCTTTAGCAGAGACCAGGTGTATTGCTGCCTCATAAAATGCAACCTCGGATAGTTGGCGAGCAGTCAGGTAATGGGGAGGGCAATAAGAGCTGCACGATCGCAGGTAGATCGATAGGATGTAACTTGGTGCTGAGAAACTACTAGCTTCTACCAAATGGCAGATTAAGGAGCCATTTCCCCCTGAAAGAACTTGCTTTTATACCAGAGTTACTCACTACAAGCAGTCTGATTTCCCATTCAGCTGGTGGCTCTATGAATCTACCTCAAAAACAATTAAAAAAAAAACCTAAAAAATTTTAAAATGCCCCAACAACCTGGACTGCCCGGGGGCTGCACCAACAAAATGTCACTTGAGTAAATTGTCACTGAACCCCTCTATACAGCTTTCTATCACCACCGTGGGTATATCCAGCCCGAGTTGGGTGAAGGAGTTGCACCAGCCTGGGGCTGTTGCCTACAAAAGCAGACTCTGTCTTACTCTGAAGTCTTTCATAGTGAATCCATTTTTTCCTTCTACAAAACAACTTTGCTGTGAATCAAATCCTGAAGCCACTAATAACTGTCCCTATGGAGAAATCCTACAGAATGGAAAAGGTTTCAAACCTATAGGGGTTTATAGAAATTAAATTGGATTCTATAGAAATTACTCTAAATAGTCACTTAATTTAATAAAGGATGCTACCCCTTCTGTAAAATTTTCACATCATATGATAAATCTGAAGGGAGAATAATATCCCTGCAAATAGAATTGTTCAGATTGGTTTAAAAATCCTATAGAAAATGCATTCCTCTATCTTAATTTTGCTAAGACTTTTTGTTTGGACCAGTGGCTTGAAATCATAAATCTCAAGGCATTTCACAAAGAAAGAGCACAACTGTCTGGAGATCACACAGCCCACTTAATGCCACTTTCCATGTCTGGGAAAATAATTCCAGGTATTCCTGCAGTCTGAAGTCACCTTTTCAAACAGGATGCTTGTAGCATTTGAAGCTGTTCCTTTCGGTTTTGGGGAAAGAATAACAAAAACGTCCCAAATACCTCCCCTCCCTCCCTCTCCTTTCAAATACCTAATCTTCCCAGAAACAGGGGACTGTGAGTCATTTTAAGCTGTTTCTTCAACATTACTTCAGCTCAGTGGTGTGCCCTAAAACCTGCAGAGATTTGGAGCCGATTAGGTTACAATTGCAAAAAGAATCCTTTTCTTTTTATGCATTCATCAGATTGGTTTTTTTTTTAATTTTATTTTAGTTTTTTTTATTATCTTTAAATAATCAAAATACATGGAGGTAGAGAGCATGGATAGAACAAGTGCATTGCTATCCACACAGGAGTTGTGGTGGGTTGGTTTTTTTTTCATTTGTTCACTAGAATCTGTTAAAAATGTTTGTGTTTTGATGTGTGTTGCATTCTAACTGGCATCTCCAGCTGCTATATATTTTGTGGTTAGTAATCTTTTCCATTATATTTTGAAAGGAACAGATTTCTTCCTTCCTAAAATAAGCAACCAGCTACAAGGAAGCAATGGCTACACTGTGGTTTGCTGTTTTGTTGCATGCTTAAAATACTGGTGCTCAGAGAAAGCTGCAGGTAGTGCTGGAACACGGCTGCTTCTACTGCTAGAGATTTAAACTGAACCTTGATCTAGTGAATATCAGTGTAACTGTATTGAGTTGAGTAGAATTACTTTGATTTACTCTATATATGACTCTAATTTTTTTCTATTATTATTATTTTTATGTTCTTGGGGGTGGTTTGGGGTTTTTTTAAGTTCTTATTTTCTGCTCCAGTGTATGAATGAGTTCAGGGCGAGATGAATCTCCTGACAGAGACCCGTGGGGTGGTAGTACAATCTGTACCCTACTGTCCTGGGAGGGGAGGAATCTGCTCTATGCATTGTACCCAGAGGGACTACCTGGTGGTGAGACACTGCAGAAAGCACACTGGCCTGAAATTCAGCCCTAGGGTTGTTTAAGACAATACTATAAAGCTAAAGAGATGGTACAGTGATGACAAATGTCAGTCTAGTCTGTTTGAGGGATGTGACAGAGACGTAGAAGAAAAACTGGACTGGCACAGAAAAGCTCTAAAATATCTGTGTTTTAGTAAATTTCTTTAAGAATTCCCGCTAATGCTTGCAATTAAAAATAGAGGTCAAGATAACATTAACAAGTAAGGCTGCACTGAACTCTAAATCTAAATTGATCAGGGCAGCATTTTCTTACCTTCAGAAAGGGAATCTCAAACCTTCTGTAGCCGACTCCGTGTGCGTATAAACACTTCACTGGCAGGTTATTTTCTAGTTGCCAATATGCTTTCAGGAAATTTCCTCTGAATAATCTGAGTTGAGCATGTGGTCCATTGTGAAACGCAATCTTAGCACACAATACCCCTACCCTCTGAGCACTGGAGAGAGATGACTTGCACAGTCCTGCAAGTCTTAAGGTCTTTTTCTGTTTCTCAGACTTCTCTGGGGAAAGGAAAAGAATGTATCAAATGCTGAGGACAGACAGTTGCTACCAATACCTCCAACAGCTGACTGGGACCCTATCTGCAGATTCATTATATAACAACAAGATTGTCACAATCAGGGCAGTAGTCAACAGGGATAAAATAAATACAGCACCCATCAGAAACACAACCACAGAAGACTATTTTTTAACAACTATCCCATAACATGACAAGCCCCTATGTCATCCCAGAATATTCCTGTTGCCCTCGGTGCTCTATAAATGTCTCAGTAAGATAGTGCAAGATCACTGTATGGAAAAGCAGGTCTTGAGCTACGTGCTTTGTGACTGCTGGGCTGAAACACTTGATGACAAGTCAGGCATGCTGTTTTGGGAATTGATCCCCTAAAATATGGTCACTTTCCCTAAAAATGCTTAAGAAATTAAAATATATGTTTTCATTTCCCCTGGTTAGTTGCAACTGGCTAAGAGCTACAGAAGTTCAGCAGGAAGAGGGTAATTAGTCATACTGAATGATCATGGTCACAAACATTTTCTTCCTGTAGGAGATCAGGAAGCAGGATCAACAACAACAAAGAAAAGGCTCTTGAAACTATCTATGCAAACAGAGGAATCCTAGATCATAGCCTTCTGTGATGGCATGACTGGCTGGGTGGATGAGGGGAGAGCAGTCAGTGTTGTCTACTTTGACTTCAGTGAGGCTTTGGACCCCATCTGTCATAACACCCTCATAAACAAGCCTAGGAAGTTTTGTGTTGGGAACTGGCTGAATGGCAGAGCTCAGAGTGCTGTGGTAAGCAGCACAGAGTCTAATTGGAAGCCTGCAGCCAGTGGTGTGCTCCAGAGATCAGTGCTGAGTCCATCCTTGTTCAACATATTCGTCAATGACCTGACGAAGGACAGACTGTACCCTCAGCAAGTTTGTTGATGATACAAAACTGGCAGAAGTGGCCAACATCAGAGGCTGAGATCTGGCAAGATGAGAATTGGGTGGAGAGGAACCAAATGAGATTCAATAAAGCAAGCTGTGGGGTCCAGCACCTGGGTAGGAATAACCCTAGGCACTAGTACTAGGTTAAGGATTAACCTGCTTGGAAACAGCTCTGCAGAGAAGAACCTGGGAGTCCTGGTGGACAATAAATTAATAAAGGTAGGACAAGGGGCAGTGGCTTCAAGCTGAAAGAGGGCAGGTTTAGATTAGATGTTAGAAAGAAATTCTTTACTATGAGGGTGGTGAGGCACTGGAACAGTTGCTCAGTTGTGGAAGCCCCATACCTAGAAATGTTTAAGGCCAGTTTGAACCAGGCTTTGGACAGCCTGACCTTGTGAAGGGTATCCCTGCCCGTGGCAGGGGGGTTGGAACTACATGATCTTTGAGGTCCCTTCCAGTCCAAAGCATTCTTCCGTGATTCTATGATCCAGCCTTGTGCCCTTGTGGCCAAGAAGGCCAACGGTATCCTGAGACACATCAAAAGAAGTGTGGCCACCAGGTCGAGGGAGGTCATCCTCCCCCTCTGCTCTGCCCTGGTGAGGCCACACCTGGAGTACTGTGTCCAGTTCTGGGCTCCCCAGGTCAAGATAAGCAGGGAACTACTGGACAGAATTGAGAGGAGGGCTACAAAGATGATAAGATGATGAGGAGATTGGAGCACCTCTCGTATGAGAAAAGGCTGAGAGAGCTGGGTCTGTTTAGCCTGGAGAAGACTGAGAGGAGATCTTATCAACACTTGTAAATATCAAAAGGATGTCAAGAGTATGGGACCAGACTCTTTGCAATGGTGCCCAATAGCAGGACAAGGGGCACCAGGCACAAACTGGAACACAAGGAGTTCCAGCTGAACATGAGGAAAACCTTGTTTACTGTGAGGGTGACTGAGCACTGGGACAGGCTGCCCAGAGAGGCTGTGCAGTCTTCTTCTCCACAGATATTCAAAAATCACTGGGACATGGTCCTGTGCAACCTTCTCAGGGTGATCCTCCTTCAGCAGGGGAATTGGACTAGGTAATTTCCAGAGGTCTCTTGCAACACCTACCATGCTGTGACTCTGTCATTCTGTGATTCTGTGATCTGGATCCTTGCCTTTTATGAAGTCCAAAGGCCATAGCAGCACAGGACAAAGGCTGTAACACTCTGAAATGTTATGCAGTCCTAATATCTGTTCAGCTTTCATGGTACTGGCAGAGAAGAGTGTAAATAGTTCAGATTACAAAACAAGAAGTATAGCCAGCACTGACATTGATAAGACTATGCCTGAAAGCAAGTCCTCCCTGTAGACATAAATAACCATTGCACTGGCTTCTTGCAGACTGGCAGTAAACTTTGGAGGAAGAGCAGCCAGCAAGGAGAGACTGGGATCAGCTTCTGCTTCTCCTGTCCCTGGTTGAGTGGTCACCTTCTCATTTGTCACAGGTTTTCTTTTCACATCAGGGGAACAGATTGCTCCCCTTTAAGTCAAGGAAGCATCAGAACCATTCTCAACAGAGACCTCCTTGACAAGAATGACAGGAAACATTTTGGGAAGCCAGTTTTATTTCTAGATCTCTGTGTGTTGGGTGGGGACCCTATTGCATTTAATTTGTATTCAAAACCTAGAAAATGCTTACTTTAAGGGTCTAATGGCCATATGTTTCTTACAGTCTGCAAAGGGACAGAGACTCCTTCAAAGACCTGTCCAGAGCAAGTCTGTAGGAGCAGTTGCACTATCGTTTTCAGCTAATCTAAGCCTATGCAGGTGCCAAGAAGTCATGAATGTGTATTTTACTCTATTCCCAGCCATGCATTAACACCTCCCCATTCCAGTACAACCACTTTTCCTAATAATGTTTTTCTGTTTTTTCTTTTATTTTTGGGGGGTGGGGATGGGTTTTCTTTTTGGTTTGGGTTTGGTTTGGCCATCTTGGTGCTAGTGCTGTGGCACAGAAGGATAGCTGTCCCCTTTCGTAACAGTGTAGTCATAGATTTGCTTAAAGGTGACCACACTCTGACTTAAATTAATCACTTATCCTAATTATCACCCTGAGTCTAAGGTGTGTGATAGCTGGATACTCACTTCTGTGGCTGTCCTCAACGTCCAGTTCTTGTCCCAAGATATTTTCTTCTAAAGCTGTTCCTTAGGTTGTGCTGGCCCCAAGCATTTTTACACAGACACTCAGCAAACCAGATCAAAGAACTGAGCCAGCTAAAAAGAAGTAGCCTGTTCACAAAAAAAAAAAAAAAAAAAAAAAAAAAAAGAGAAAAAAAAAGAAAAAAAAAGAAAAAGGTAATTTTCCAGTTCACCCTTCTGTTTCACGCTGACCATGCAAAGGTGTGCAGGAACCTTTTAAACTGGTGAAAAGCTGAACTGTGCTGATCACTTCAGGAGCTGCTGCTGTGGCTGCGAAGTACTGCTTCATCATAGCATGCTGCTGCCATGTCCCCTGTGCCAGAACAGACATGAGAAAAAGACCTCTACAGAAAGTTTAGCACCAGGAGAATTGTTTAATGAAGACTTTGCAACTGCTTTATGACCCTTTTATGCCACCCAAATGTTTCCAAGGATCCCAGAACTGAGCTTCAAAATCACAACCATTGCATGGCTTTAATTAACTGGTGCTTGTACAATACACTGAACATAAACAGTGTATCTCTAAATGCTAATTGTTGTTATTGAACCCCCATGCTTCATAGTGCAGTAATAACCTGTACAAAGCCTAACTTACTAGTATACAAGATCCAATTGTGTATCTTCCTCAAGGGATATTTATCTTCACAGCGTGATTGCTAAGATAAATGCTAAAGTTTAAAATTCAGAAGTGCTTACTTCAGGGCATTATGACAAGACAACAAAAATATAAACTTGACAGAAGAAAAGCTTATGCATATAAATTATGTAGCCTTTTAATTGAAATATATTTCATAATAGATTTCATAGCCAGCAGATTATTTTTCAAGGCATTTCTTTTTTTTCTTAAATTATAATAATTTGTAAAAGGCACTTTTTTTTTTTTTGTTCCCTGTAGCTTTACAGAAATATAGACAAAAATTCTTGAACAGCAGAGCATTGCAATTTTAGCCATAATAGTCGACATAACAATTAGAACAGTTTGTTATGAGGGAAGGGAATAGGACTGTCTTCAAGAAATGGGCTGCAGCGAGCGCTGCTGACTCGCTGGCATTGTACACTCTTCTCCTCATCTGAAGGGGAGCAATGCCACACAGCAGCTGTTGTAGGAATAGCAGCCACAGGAGACATTGTCTTCAGTAATGATAAGCCAGGCTGAGAGGCTTAGCTGTATTTTCTTTTCAGTTTTCAGTTTCTGGTTTGGGGGGTGTGTGTGTGTGTGTGTGTTTTTTTTGGGGTTTTTTGAGTTTGGTTTTGTTATATTTTTGATCCTTCCTTATTAATTATGTGAATTTTTTTAAATAAAATAAAAGTTCTTAGCAACTCCCATAACCCAAAAGAAAAGTTTCACACACGTTTCTCAGCAGTGAAATTCACCTGCAAAACAGTTACTTGGGTCCAGTGGAAACAGGACTGATTTTGCCTCTGCCATTAAAAACACTGTCTAGAGCTGGCTTTAGCATGCACAGCCTTGAGACATATATTTTCCATATTCACTGCTGACTGCTGTCCCATCTGTAACTTCAGCTTTACATAATCACTCTGCAACTAAAAAGGGCTGAAAACAAGCTGTTCTGGTAGCCTCAGTCCCAAACATGCCCTGCTTGCTCTATTTCAACCCAAACAGGAGAAAATAGGAGTGCTTAAAAGAGGTCTCTAAATACTGACCTGCGTTTCTGGGAAAACTGTATGGAGAAAAAGCCAAATGGTACTTGGGACAAGGTATGGGCCAACGTTTAACTGACAGGCATTAACCAGGAAGAGAGGGCTATTGGTTTTGCTTCTAGAAATTACGAGAAATTAGATCAGCAACAGCCCTTTGAGGCATTTAATTGAGGAGCTTTGTGCTTTTGTATCTGGCAGCTCCCCCTCTTTCCAGAGGTGTTATTTAATCTAGCCACCAAGTCACATCTGCAGTTTTAATTAGCATGTGCGTGTCTCTGTTGTTTTTCCTTCTCTGTGTAGCACACTGAGCACCAACGTGCATCAGGCCCTTCAGAGCAAGCACGTTTACTTTAAGTACCACCGGGCCAAATTCTGATCTTCAGTAATTTCCCTATAGTCCTGCAGACCTCAGCAGGACCCCTCAGATTTACACTCATCTCACTGAGAACAGAATCTGGCTCAGGGTATTTGAAAGCCTTGTTATCACTGAAGCAGGCTATTGAGTTGCTTGGTGCTCTCATTTTTACCTTGTTAGTGGCAAGGTTATCTTTCAGGCTAGTTTTTCCGTTGCAAGTTGTAGATCCCAGCACAGTGGTGTACGCTTTAAGCTGTTCTCACCAGTGCAGAAGCATAATAATACCAATAACAAGTATTAAAAATAATGAGGGCAATAATTACACCCAAACAGCTGATTCACAAATCTTAACAGCAATAAATCTTACAAAGATGCTCAGGATCACTTATTGTTTTGGAGATGGAGAAATTGAATCATAGGGAAGTTAGTTGCCTGAAGCCACCCAAAGAACAATTATGAAAGATGGGAAGACAAACTTAATCTGCTGTCCTGTGCTCTGTTCACAACAAAAAAGCCCTATCTCCTCAGTGTTCGGTACAGTTCTGTATTATCTGCATTTTCTTTATAAAAAAACCAAACCAAACCAAACCAAACAAAATCCCTAAAACAAATAAATAAACATACACACACACACACACACAAAAAACCCCACAGCAGAAACCCAAACCAACCAATTAAGCAAACAATAAACAAAAAATCCCCAAAACAACAAGAGAATGATCAAAAGGTCAAACATCTTTAGAGAGGATTTGTAACAGTCTCAGTGAAGTTAATGAAAGCCTCAGGTTCTGTACACAGGTGAACTACCATACCAGGTGATGTCTGCTGAGCATATGGCACTTCCCATTCTCAACTCCAAAGTCTGGATCCTCCAGACTTCGCATTCTTATTTGAGCTGGAGGTAAACCTAAAGGTAAATTGAGTGCTCAGCCCTTTGCCATGAAGGGGAATCAGTCTTCATCAGCTGAAATCTTAATCCATTCACCGCCATGGATTTATCTTCAGATTTACACCAACAAAATCAGTATTTGTGTCTTTGCTCCATAGCTGTCTCCTGTGGTTTGCTGAGTTTTGTCATGAGCAACATGTCTGTCTGTTTGTCTGTTTTATGCTTCTGTCTGACATTATGACAAAGAACATTTATTTTAAAAAAAAACAAACAAAATGCTGGCATGCTAATGATCATCCATGTAAACAAATACTACAAATTAATTGCAAAAAGAGAAAAGAAACCCCAAGTATCTGGAAGTTTTAAACAGCAACATATTTTAATCTGAAAGAGGAAAGAAAAAAAGGGTTAAAACAGAGTGCTGATGATCTTTCAGAAACCACAGATTTAATTCCCAGCACTTCCGATTTCATTAAGAACTGCAGCCTTTTCCACTGGCAGCACAATTCTTGAGCTTGACAAAAACAGATGGGGAGGATGGTGGAAGTGGTAAACTCCAGAAGTAGCACTTTGTCTTCTAAATCAGGAGGTCACACCTTCAAGTCTTGACTGAAGAACTCAATCTTCCCCAGATCCCACAAACCCTGTTATACAGGTACTTGCTTATATGAGTCCCTGAGTGACAGATTAAAAAGCTCCCTCCTGGTGACTTGTTCCCAGGAAAAGATACAGTGCTCTGGGAAAAAAAGAAAATACAAAAAAACCTCATCAGAATAATGGAGGGGAGCTACAGCATTCCTCAAGTGCCTTGTAATAACCTGTGCCTGCAAAAGACTTGCAGCTGCCAGTGCAGGGTCACAGGGAGAATAAAGACAGTTTCACTCCTCTGGCGTCAGTCACATCGCTACCTATTTCCTTCAGGAATCAGCATTAACCCTTTCTGCATCCAGTAGTTGGTACCATTCTGCAGCCATAACATGATGCTCGGAGGGCGGAAATTAGTGTACTAATCTTTGTGATTTGGAGCATATAAATGGGATACATTGTCCAAGGCACTTAATGCAGATTTTGCTTCTTCCCATGAGCTACATCCCCAGGGCCTACGGAGATGGCAGCGTTCAAGAAAGAAAACAGATTTCCCTCTTTCTCAAGTCCCTTGATCCCTAGAATGACTAAATACAATTAATGGTCTTCTTTAATCTACTCTGGATGGGTTTTTTTATTTCTATAGGTAACAACAATTCTCTGTAAGAAAAAGGTCAATGCTTTGTCAGTTTCTGGCTAATTACAGCCTCTTCTGGTGAAGAATCTCTTCTCCTCTGACCTTCCAGGACTAGGATTCTTCTAATTATTTCAGGAGAGGAATGTGACTTTTTTTTTTTGTAAATTCTTTTGGCATGGATTTGCCTGTGTGGGATTGCAGTATGCAACTGGAGCTGAAGTTGCTTCAGTCTGCAAAACAGTGATGCAAGGTTTTAAACGGGTTGTGCCAGGTCTTCCACGAAGAGTGGAAAGAACATCTGTCTGGAGGACCGTTCAAAACTGGAAGGTGAAGTCAATGCAAATGATGGATACCCATCAAGGACATTTGTATCATAGGCATTGGTTTCTTTACATGAATTAGTATTAGCAAATTTTCCCCATTTGCACTTTCTCTATGGCCATCAGAATGGGTGTGACAATACTGGACAATTATGCAAATAACCTGGTAGATAAACTACAGGCCTAAGATGAAAAGCAGAAGATTGTTTCTGTTTTAAAACAACTTCCATGAGTTTTTGTTCTGCCAAATCCTAGCATTGCATGAGAACAGCCAGAGAGTCTGTGTGGTATCAGAACAACAAAGCTGATGCTAGTTTATGAGTTGGCTCTGTTATCCATAGGTTTTGGCTGCTCTCTAATGAGAATGGTACAAAGTCACTGAAGATACTGTTTCCATCACACATCATCGTCACAACTGTGACTTGTTCCAGCGGTGGATCAGTTCTACTTTAAAAGATTTACCCTACTCCAGAATAGGCAGCTCTGCCTCCCAGGCTACATACAAACAGTTGACAAGCTTCATAAAGACCCATTCAGGCTCTGCAGAATACGTTTAGGACTCGACCTTTCTTTTTGAGGCAGAAATTAAACTGAGAAACTCAGTTTTGACTGTCAAATGTGCATGTGGCCTGCTTGTATCTTTGCACGTATTCTTGGAAAGTTGGTAGAATTAAAAATGGGTGGTCTGGAAGTTGTTTTTTGTCAAAGCAACATATTGTAAGAAAAGGAGAAATCTTTGAATCTTGTTTTGGAAAGTTCTGGTTAATAATTTTGTATCTCCCTGCCTATATACTATGGATAGGAATACAGACTTAATTTTTAAAGCATACACATCTCCTGTTGCAGTATCATCATAATGTTAGGGATGAGTGACACCTCTGTTATGGTTTCAAATTTAATTTATGAAGATAGGACTTGTAGTCCATAGCTGGTGTTTTGATGGATGAATTGCGTATTGGGGGGTCAGATAATGAATCCATTGTATTGTTCTTAATGTCGTTGCCTAAGTATGAAAAATCCAAAGGAAATAATATATCTCTGTAAAGAAAAGAAGGGAGAGAAATCCACTTAGAAAACCGAGTTGCAAATTACATTAAGACTGTGGGGCTACATGTATGTAGACCTTTGGCTTTGTGCATGGTACCTCAACATATGCTCAAGGGAGATGCTTTTAATAGACATAGAGACCTTTCAAGATCCTTGAACAATGTCCTAGTATGGCAGTTTTATAGGCTGATGGGAGTATAGCCCCACTAGATACAGATTGAACAAAGGTACTGCAAGGAGAAAGGAAAGTCTTACCTTCCCCATACCACCAGGTTTTCTGTGCTGGAGGGAGAATTCAACCTTCAAAGGGCAAACAGCATATCTGCAGGCAACAAGATATGCAGAAGAAACAGCTTTCAACCTCACTGGAGATCCTTGAGAGATATCTCAGTGCCTCCCTTGTCCTCATCCTCTTTATTAGCATATGGCCTGCCCTTCTGCTCAAGCACTTTATGTTTCTCTCCACCAAGAGAAGACTTGTGTCTATGTCTGAAGCCTTGTACAAGGTCCTGGTTCCTGAGGCTATGAAAACATGAATATGCAGAACCCACTAACAGATCAGAGTATCGCCTAGGGCTGGACATGGAGGAGGGCAAGATGATTCTCAGCTTTGGTTTAAAATATAACTTTGAGCTATCTATTTACAGCCAGATCCAAACCACCATATTTGTACCCAATATATTATCCAGTAACACCCAATATTAATTTTATTTAGGCATTTAGAAACATTCCTGTTCATGGAGCAAGACACATGCTGAACTGTCCAGACACAATATTGCTCCAGTCAGCAGGCCACATAGCTATGTTAATAAAATGCTGAACCTAAGCCAGTAAGCCTTAGTAAGAAGCGAGATTAACTACGTGCAGCACTTAGCAATCATGATGAAATGGCTTTCGTGAGGAATATGAGATTTTTAGTTTTGCAGTGCAAGTGTAATCACCTCCAGAGTCTGGGTGGTCATAGGAAAGAAGTCTTTAATTTTCCACACAGAATTTGCTAAGGCTCCTAAGATTTCGCTAGTGTAGAGCTGGTGCCTCCATAGAATAATGCTGCTGTCCTAGCTGAGGTAGCTAATGAAACAGCAGCGCTATCCAGGCCTCTCAAAACTGGTATCCTATACTTAAATACAGAAAGACTTTGAGATGGATGGTACCATTTGTACACATTGACAATTACTGTACATATCCTTTATAGCAGACTATAATGATACGTATTCTGCAGTCTTCTCATATGTTTGCCACAGATCCTGTGCTATTCCTATCTGTTTGTCCCTCATCTGTGATCTCCTGCTTTTTAACTACCAGGGATACAGGTTCGAAATGGGGTTGCAGGAACCAGAGTATTATTCATTTCTTACTTCACCCCTTCTCCCCATGGATATTTGTTTTACATTTTAAACCTTGCCAGCTATATAGCACAGACTGTCAGTATTCACTCACAGCCTGAACCCAACATTCCCTACTCAAGCAAAACTACCATGGGAATCAAAGGGACTATTTTCTGCATCATACCTTGCTAGGTTTTGCTTTAACAGCTTAATTTCCTTTCCTGAAATCACTCCTTGCATTATTAATCTGATGAGTTTTAAGACAGGTGTTTTTCTTCTGTCTTTTGTGTTTTTATTGCATTTATTTCTCATTTGCATTACAGCAGTGATGCCACAATGAAGAGTAAGGCCTCACTGCACTGTGAGCTGTATGCACAAACATTGCCCCTGGAACAAGTTGCATTTCTCTCTTTTTATAACACAACTAGACTTCTTGGTTTTATATCCTGCTAATAGGAATTTTCCCTCAGGTTAGTTTAGCACACACTGTAGACTTAATTCTCCTCTCCCTCTCTAAAGTGAGATGAAGTCCACTTCTTAACATCAGCTAACAAATACTGTGCTGTTGCAGGATTGTAAGACATCAGCAGGGCTTTTGAGCTCAACTCCTTTCTTACTATGGAACAGAAGATGTTCAAAGGCTTTGCATCTTTTGTGTCAAAGATATTTTCTTCTAAAGCACTGGTGGTGCTAAAATGCCTCATGCTGAATGTGGAAGGGGAGAAAAAGAAAAAAAATGTTCTGTGAATCCTTCTAAATAGAAGGGATTTATTAATCAAGCTACATTAAGCTGAGTTTAATCTGGTAGGCTAGTCTTCTTCCTCAGCCAATAGCGAGGGGTAGGTCCATTCCTCATGGCATATTACTATGAAAAGCCTCAATTAATTTTGAAAGTGGCAGTGTCTTTATGAAGGAAGCCCAGGCTACAAGTTTAAACATCAGCTTTTTGGACATTTGTGCTTTAAAGAGGTGAATTCCATTCCAAAATATTGATAAATCCCTGGAGAGGATATGAAAAGAGTATAAAGGAGAAATAAGAAGCAGCCCTGAAATATTTCAAAGTGTTTGTTTTAAATTTTGTGTTGGTTTGAACATTTCTGTTAATGAGCATTTAATTATTATTAAAGATGTAAAGAGCAGCAGTGTTACATACTCAAAAAAACCCCCAAACAAACCCCCACCCCCCCAAGTAAAATACTGCAAAAGAATTCTTTAAAAGTCATTAAGTGCTCTTATGTAATATTTTAACCTGGCTGGCTGCTAAAACAGACACATAGCTGTTTGGTCACTCCCCCTCAGTGTGAAGGAGAAAACAATCAAAAAAGAACTAAAAAAACCAAACCAAACCAAACCAAAAAAATAAGTCTTGTGGGTTGAAATAAAGACACTTGAATAGGACAGAAAATGAATACCACTAATAATATCAATAATAATTTAAAAAACAAGTGATAAACAGCACCACTTCTCATCACCTAAACCCAATGCTCTGCTAGTTCTTGAGCTTCCTTGTCTCCCAGCCAACGCCCCAGTCTTACACAGAGCATGACATCATATGGTATGGAATATCCTTTTGTCAAGTTTGGGTCAGATGTCCTGGCTACATCCTCTTCTAGATTTTTAGACACCTTCTACCTTCTTATTGTCAGGGAAGTATAAGAAGTTGAATAGTCATTGACTGCTTGCCAACGACTAAAATGTCAGTGTGTTATCAGCTTTACTCTCATCCTAAATCTAAATGTGGCACTACATCAGATACTAGGATGAAAATTAACACTATCTGTGCCAAAGCCAGGACATCCTATTAAAATGTTAGAGGTTCCATGACATTATTTAGTTATAATTCTCATTAAATTAATCTGCAGATACCTTGATCCAAAAATTATAGATCTACTATCTCAGTTTTTGAAACTGAATGTCTAACATAAAGATCCCTAAGCCAGGTAGGTTTATGATGACCTATGGAATAAGGGAGGCAGTAGAATGTGCAGACAAGTTTGTTTATCAAGTAACAGTTTCAAAGAAGATCCAAGAAAGCTCATACATAGAGCTCAACTTCTTCAGAACTTGAATTCTGAGTAGGATCTCAGTGCTATTCACTTGTATGGTGTTTTGCTGTTTTTATTTTTTTCTTCACAGGAACAAGAAGTTAGGTTTTTTTAAATGTTCTCATCACCAAGTCTCTAAAACTTAATTTCCACTGTTGGCTAATGTATTTGTGTCAGAGCAGCATAGGAAAAGATCATATCACCTTGTTGATATTACTGTGCTGAAAGATGTTTGCAATGGATGCAGTGATGCCAGCAAAGTGTTTTTGTTGCCTTAGTTTATGCCATTGAGGAAGATGGTGCAGGAAACTAACAAAATGTTCCCCTTTTCCTTTTGGCATGCAACCAGGAGACTGCAGACTAGTGCTGCTGTAACACCAGAGACTTGGCATGTTTAGTGCTTTGTATGACACTCTATTCTATGGCTGTAATTCTCCCACTATACCCAGATCAGCATTTCCATTTATACTTTAAACTCTTTAATTATGGTCTCCTCCACTGTGTTGTTTTGTGACTTGCAATAAGACTGGTCTTGAGGTTTTCATGGGAGTAGATTCAGTCTTTCATTCAAATTGTGAAAAAATTGCAAGTTAGATGTATTTGTTTCTATTCCCAGAGAACTAACTCCGACAGCTCATGTCTTTCATCACCCAAGATAACAAGTCCTCCTGTATCAAGGTGCCTTGGGAAGACTTTGTAGAACCCATGTAGATCTTGAAGAAACACTGCTCTCTATTTGTGTCACCAAGATTATCTCGATTCACTGTCATTCTCTATCTCTAGCTGAATTATATGTTCTGTATATAAAGGCCCTGGTCTGCTCTGACATGGGTCATGCATTTTCACCATCATTTTCCATAGGAAGTTCTAAATGCTACAAGAGTAGACTGCATCCATGAAGCCAGGTGAACTGTATTTATTCTGTGTCTTTGTAATCCTTATCCTCATTCCCATCAATACTTCCAGCCTTAAAGGATGAAGGCTGCTGTAGAGCATGTGGAAGGAAATGTGATGTTTTCCATGGCCTATTCATTCCACTTGCAGTTGCCTTTTGAGATTTCACTTGAAGCAGTGGAGCTGAAGGTGCTCTTTCCTCTGCAAGTAAATCTACATACTAATGCCTGATAGCAGTACTATGAAGGTGTGAGAGGTCTGAATCTGAACAGAAAAGGAAGAGTATTTGTATCCTCTCGGTTGTTTTGTTTAATGGAGTTATGATGAGGAAAGAGAGATGCTATGGCATTAAATGTAATTTGAAAGCCTTTTCATCTTGCCTTGCTTACTTTTCTGTGCAAGAACTACACACTAGGTCTTTCCTTTACGATTTTCTCACTTTGCTTTCTTTATATGTGTATGAAAGAGAGGAAGAAATTTCTTTTTGTTTTAATCAAACCTCTGGACTAATAGCTGGCTACTACCACTATGCAGATCCATCATCATGCAAATTTAGACATAAATAAATTAGGTTCCTGATAATGGCAATATTGTGAACAGAATCCCCTTACATATGCACTCTTGCCCCTGCATTTGTTAGTAAATGTGCTGTTCTACTTTAGAGCATTATATGGTGATGATACATAGCATACAGTTGTTTGGTTTTTTTTTTCCCTTTTTCAATGCCTTTTCATTTGGAAGCTGATGTTTTGTTTGCTGGCCCGGAAGCACAGTGCTCTGTGGCATTATGTCTCAGTGTGTTGACAGCACCGTCATTCTGAGTTTCCATCACAGCTTTAAACTAATAAGGCGGGAGTAAAGATTTTGAGCTGTGACTAAACTTGGGCAAATGCCCCAAAGAATTTACTAAAAATTCTCACATATATTTTCGTATAATTTCACATCAATTGCTGCTGCTCCCTTCACAGTAAAGTACTGCAAATAAGCCTTACAAGCATTTTTGTAATTTTCAACACAAACTTGTTGCCTCAAATATTCAACCCTTCCACCACCTACTCCTTTGTGCAGATGGAGCTGTTATATTACCCGTATTTTATTTGCTAGAAATACCAGCCTTGACACACCAAAGACTTCTTCCAAAAAGTAGGTTTTGGCTTTCCTTTTTGCTTTCCTGAGGGAGGGAAAATGTTTCCAGATCTACATCTGAACTATTCTCCTCCAGTGATGCTTCTGAAAGTGCAGCCGTGTCCCCCCATATTTGATACTGACACAAAGGCATTTGCCTGGTCAAGTGAAAAGGGGAGGGTCAGATTTTTTTGCTTCTATTAACTGTAAAGAAAATACTTTAAAGTTGGAAGAATTTTACAGAAAGAAGAAGCAACAACAAAAAAAGCCCTCTGCAAAACAAAAAACCTTGCATCCAAACCTCAAATTTTATATCAGAGAAGTAATAGTCGCACTGTTGTGGCCCTGAGTAGACATTCAAGGCAAGGAGATATTTGCATCATTTTTCATGAGAGCTTTTAGGTCTTGCCACACTGCAATGAGTGCCAAGTTTTCCACTGCTGTCTTCCATTCTATATGATTTGCCTTCTATGGGAAAAAAAAACAAACCAACAAACCAAAACCAAACAAACAGAAAACTGTGGGTTTTTTTACAAAGAACAGTAAAAACAACTGAAGAGAAATGTATCAGAGGTAAGCTGTTTACTATTAAGGATCTATGAAAACTTAAGACATGAATCCTCATATCCAAAATAGTCACAAGGTTTTGTGTTTTTCTCTTTTTTTTTAATTCCACAAAATTTAAAAGAGCATTTTTAAGACATAAGGGTTTTTGTTAATATTATGAAAAATCACCTTTTTGCAGTGATATAATGTACAATGAAATGCTTCACAGACAGTCATTTCCTTATTTTGCACTGCTTAAAACAACAGTGTTGTACAATATTTTCTTCTTACCCCACTTCTGTATGTGAAATGGATTATCATTTTCTACCACAGGTTAAGGATGTACAAAAACCTTGAAGTCACAATGAGGTGAAACCTTAAATAAAATAATTGGTATTAAACTAGTGCATAGGAACTTTTTTCTTTAGGAAAGCTTGCTTTTGTGTCCTCTTCCAGAGAAAAATGGATGGTCTTGTACCTAAAGTAGACTGACTTTGTGGGATACTTCTATATGGTGATGTTCCTTTACTTCCCAACCTATGTATGAGTATGGAAACAATGCTTTTCTTTTTCTTTTTTATTTTTTTTTTTTTTAAAACATAATTTATAGTCCTATATTTTCAATCTTCTTTCAGAACTGGTAGGCTGAGTTTTTACACTAGTCAGTCCTCTTTTCTTCTAAGATAGAAAAAAATGAAACTCTTCTAGAATGGGAAAATAAAGTCAAACATTCCTGAGCTCCCTTTTTTTCTGAGGCCCCGATTCTCTACTATACGTACATAAAATTCTATAGAGAAATGTCTAGTGGAGAATTTCATCCTTAAATTCCAAAGCTTTTAATTACTTACTTGTGTTGTTATTTTCATCTGTGGTACTGTATGCTTATCAAAGTGTATTTCTTTGCCACAGCTGGAACAATCAAAATTCCTTTTGTTACTTATAATAAATAAATGCTCAATTGTAAGAATGTCCTCAGGGAAAGTTCATTAAAAAAAAGAAATGAAAATGCTGAGAAATAAATGGTTACTGTGATTGCACGTGTTTGATATAATATGCAAAATTTAATTTAGCTGTGTTATGTTTGAGGCACACACACACACATCCACCGACACACATCCATATGTACTATAAAAGAAAAACTTGAAGAGATATTTTATTAGCAACAGTATTTCAATATTTTATTATTATTTTATTACAGATCTTTACATTATGACCCTGATTGATGCATGTGCATTGCTGTTTAGAGAAAAATAAATCTATCATTATTTACATTATTGGTGGCTAGAGGTTCCAGCTGTTTTTTGTTGCTTTTGTACTGCGGATTGTGCAAATACAATAATAAGCTTGTATTGCTGAGAAGAGTTTAGCCTGAACAGATAAAACACAGGAAGAAAAGCAGAAAGGCAAAATGACCATGTCAAGGTTACCTAGGTCAGTAGTAGAGCTCAGAATATTCACTTGCATCCTGTAATTCTTAGTCTGCTCCCATACACAGAGAGCTGCAGAGACTTTTGACATGTCATGACATCGATTGAGGAGTAAGCATGAGCTGAAATAGTTTTGAAACTGGAATGTCTCCCTCAGAAATGGTTATACTTCCCTGTTTTGAGAAATGATTTTTGAATTATTTAACATAGAATTAAGAAAGAAAAAAGAAAAAAAAGAAAAAAAAACAGTAGGCTTTGATGTTCTCTTAGAAATTCTCCCTGGTAGAAACACAAAGTCAGTGAGAGTACTTCCATTTCCAGAAATCCCTAAATCTCCTAATTTTTGGAATAGCAAGGAGTGTCTCAAGAGTTATTCTGTTCTTCATCCCACGTATTCTTTTCTTCTAAGCATCCATTTTCTCAAAACCACACTGTCAGTTCATACATTCACTAGCTTGGATGCTACTTCTAGTTCCTGGGGTATTTGTGTATTTTTTCTCTTTGAAAAAGTTTGGACAGAGATCTTAACCCAACTCTCTCAAACGGGAAATTCTTATGCAAATTAAGAGGGAACCATACTGCTTATTTTTTTTTTCTTGGTGTGCATTATAAAATTGTTAATTTATCCACAGGATGATATCTTTCTACCACTAATAATTTAAAAGCATTGCTTTAAAAGCTTTTGGTTTTTGAAAGAAAGCACTCTGAAGCCTGTGTCAGGATGAAGGTACAAGACTCAGGGTAGTGAAGTGTGAGACTGACTATTCCATGTTCAGCAGACGTTAGATATCAACAAAGGTGCTACCTCTTCACCTCACTGTCTTTAGGTACATGCTTGCTATTTGTTCTCCATGCTGAAGCATTCCCTCTTCTACACAGTACAGGAATTAAAAAAAAAAAAAAAAAAGCTTTTTACAAACTTAGATAACACTAAGGAGTCTGAGTCACCTAATGTTTTCATTTACAGGCTTGTTTCTGTAATAGTGCACAGGTTAAGCAGTAGCTGTGAAGTTTGTATTTGGAAATTCTACGTAGAAGGTGAAGTTGAAGCTTCTGACCACCTGTGTTCCTCCACTGTGTCATCATCCTGTATGGCTGGAACCTACAAGCACTGACTTTGCTCCTTTTCCTTAGAAGGTGACTGTGACCAGATTTCATCACTACCTTTGAGCTATGTACCCTTTAGAGAAGGGTTGTAATTTAAATTGTCCAAGCTGCATGTTGTAGTTCCCTGGAACGTTCAAAATAATTTTGTTTGCTGCATCACCGGCATGAGATTAAAGGGCAAGAAGCTATCAGGAGGAGCATCTGATACTCCCATGAGCCTTGCCTCTTTACTACAGACACCAAACTCCTGAGACCTTTTCTTAGCTGTACCTGATTATGCAACTTTCCTGACTCTACTTCACAGTTTTGGTGATGTGTGACACAGACAGGACTCCTACATACTACCAGGTTTATCACTTTACTTGTGCTGGATGTGAAACTTACCTGACAAGATGCCTGTCTCAGCAGTCTGCTGACACTGTGGTGTCCGAACTTTCAGACACAAACTTCTAAGTACTATTGTATATCCTGTAAACAGTGAAAATGCCAAACATAGTCAAGTCACAAATTTCCATAGATGGAGGAATAATTAACAATTTATATATGATTTGCGGTACCTACCTTTAGAACTGATTTCCAAGAATTAAAGTGGTATTTATTAGGAAAAAGGAAGAATCATAGCCAAGCCTTTCCATTTTATTATTGTTCCATCACATGCAATATTCAAGACTTTAAGCCTACAGTAAAAGTATTAGCAATCAAATAAAAAATTAATAGTAATAAAATAAAAAGGGTAACGATAACATTTATTCTAATAAGCATATGGTTTAAGCCAGTAAAATAAAAGGGAATAATTGGCATTCTTCGACTCCATTACAAGGTGAAGTAAGAAGGGAGAAAGGAGTGACTGCAAGGAAAAAAAAAAAAAAAAAAAATTAATGTGTTACTAGAAAAACATAATGTCAGTGCTTTAGAAAACATATTTTCTAAAGTTTTAGCAGGCTTAGCCATCAATAAATTTCAAGAAAACTATACCCTTTATACATGTATTTTTCTGCAGCTTGTCTGCATCTCTGATACATTGTTTAAATGAGTTTTGCCTGCCTTAATAAGGCACATCATTTGAACAGAAACCTCACTGTGTGATAACAGGCAACACATAGCGAAAAAATGCCTCAAGGTTTTTTCCTTGCTATATTTGGCTCTCTGGGCTAAGTCGATTTGAGTTGGGCTGATTATAATAAGCCAGAAAGTCACCACGAACTAATTATTTTCTGTTCATTTATGTGATTAATGGTGAAAACTTGGATAACTTTTACATATCTTGAGTCCCATATAATTAATCATCTTGAACTTTGCAAAAAAATAAAAAATAAAACCCTCAAGGTGCCCCTGGATTTTCTTCCAAAGCATTGGAGTTTCACTGGCATTAGCTCCTGCAACTGACAAAATCAGGGGATGTTTTGCAAAGAAGTGACATGTTTGTGCAAGTCCTCAGAGGGCATAGCTGACTTTCTTCTGCCACCAAAAGACTTGGAAATTAAAAAATGTGGTAGCAAGTAAGTTATTGGGTGAACTACTGACAGTGCCAGGGGAGAAAGAGCTGGGAGGGGCGTAAAATAAATGGAAAAGGACCTGTCCTCCAGAGACACTATACAGCTTGGAGGAACTAATATGAGGAAGACAGTTGTTTTGGATCAGTTTGTTGACAGCCAAATCAAGCTCATAATAAGCCCAAATCCTGAGGCAAATCCCAGCATCTGAGAAAGCTAAAGCACCCTCTTCAAATTGCGAGGGTAAAAAGCTCTACCTTTCTTCTATTTCATTTTAACCAGTAAATAGATAGCCTTGAAAGTAACATTTATGCTTAAAACGTTAAAAAAGGTAAAACTTCCACAGTACATATTTCTTCAGTTCATTACCTTTGTTTGTCCTATGCAGTGAAGACTAGATCTGCCAACAGAAGGTGAGTATTGCATGTTAGGAAAGAGAAGCAATCTCTTGACCAATTACACACAACGCCCAATTCAGAACCCTCTCTAGGAGGACAGGTAGGTGTGAGAGGCTGACTTAGTAGTGGGACATGCAAGTCCTACATCTGGTCCTGTGTCCAGATTCATGACAGTAGATGGATTTCCAAAATGATATGGGTGGACTCCAAAGTTCACTTTGATTCTTAGGGTGTGCTCAGACAAAAATTGGGAATTACAAAGGAAGACAATTCACACTCAGAATCTCAGATCATGGAGACTTTCAGAGAGAATTTACCGTTTTCATGTTTACTCTGTTTTCTAAGAAATGAAGATGGGAATTTTGGTTCAAATACATTGCTGTTACACAACCCTTTAAATTCTATTGAAAGCACTTAGACACACCAGATGACTTTTCCTGACTCCTGGAGATTTACTGTTTGTACTACTCGATGGTAAAACCTTCTAATAGCAGTCCTTTTTGCTACCCTTAGAGGAGGTCTGAAACAATTCCATTTTCCATTCAAGAACTTAAAATTAACTAATGTAGTGACTAGATTAGGAAACTCTCTGTACTTAGTTGTTAGAGGATTTGAATATTTTACTGCCTAAACCAGGTTTATGCACAGCATTTACTCTGAGAGTAGACAAAGATGGACTCTGTAATTATTACTTGATCCCGGTTCAGGATGAAGTCATGGTCATCTCTGCTCAAGGAAACTTTTGCCTTGCCGTCTAATGGGTAAGCAACATTCATCTTTTGGGACATATTTTGATGGTGCACCTCACTTCCTATATGGTCCCTAAGGAGAAATGTCTATGCTTACAAACCTCTTTGAGGTTTGTTACAACCACAGACTTTGCAATTATTTAATTAGCCTTGGTGATCTATTTGAGAACCTTCTGTGACTTCAGATGTTTGAAATGCAGGTGTCCAGAAATGGTGGTGGCAACCAGTCCTCTGCTGAATGACATGACTCTATCTGCTACCACTAACATCCATTTGACATTGATTATTATGTGCTCTATTATTTAGCTGATAGGGTACATATCAGGCTGGACTGTAATCTCTTGCAAAGAAAGAGAAAGAAAAGTTGGCATGACGCATCCTTGACAAATGGCTCCTTTTGTCAGAATCAGTATCTTCACTAAGGAAGGCAAGGAAAAGAAAACCTGGTGAGAGAGCTGGCAGATAAGCATGAATTGACAGTAATTACTTGAAGAGGGTTTAGCAGAAATTCTCTGAGATCATAGTTCTTGAGGGAATAAACTAGAGGATCATCACATTGTGCAAATGACCCTTCCCGGTCATTTGCTTTGCCTCACAACTGCATGGGACAGTAGTGAAAAGTGACATCCTTTTGTTTAAAAAAGATGGGGATGGGAGATTGCCTAAGCATTGCAGCATAGGAATTTCTGGACAAAATACATTACATCTTTGACTAGAATATTGAGTCCTCCCCACCTCTACACAGTACAAGTTGAAGATACTGTCTAAATGTAAACATATGCCAGTTGTCCGTGATTCCATTTATAGTCCTTATAGATACCCTTTATAGCTGTGGGGTGGAAAAACAAACAAAGAAACAAAAAAACAAACAAAAACAAACCCCACAAACATCCAGGAACTCAAAAAGATAAGCTTCACTTCACTCAAAAAATAAAAAAAAGGCTTTCTGAGACAAACCAAACAAATCAAGTCTTGGTTCTCTCCACTGACTACACACTGTCTCAAGGACTAAATCAGAGGGTGAAGACCAAAATTTGATAAAGTGAACGTCACTGTAGAATTCTGTTGGCTTTGGGTAGTACCACAGATGGATAGGGCTGTTCATTTAGAAAAAAGAAAAAATAAATACGTGCCTAAGATTGTCAGTATGAAGAAAAATACTCAAAGGCATACTTACCACTAAGATCCTCTTGACTTCAATCAGAGATAAGCACATAAGTGTGCTAAAAAACCATCCCAAACATGTTTTAATGTTTTTGAAACCAGTTTTTAGGCTACAGTTCTCAAATTTTCTAAAACATAGGCTATCTGCCCTGATGTACAGGCATGTCAACATCCCAGTCTGTTGTCAGTAACTATTATACAGAGTGTACATCATAAATTCAAGCAAATGAGTGTTGTAGGTGTTTGCAGCCTGCATGGGTCTTATGTTACAGTGATTACCTAGGACTGTTTCACGAGTTTTTTCTCTAGGTTGCACTATAATTTCTTATCACCCAGAGCAAGTGAAAGTCATCTAAGTCATCTATAGTCATCTAAAGGATGAACCAGGTTTAGTCATTTTGCTTTTGCTGTAGTTCCATCCTCCAGGTGAGTAGGGACAAAGAGAAGGTAAAACATGCAGGGGAGTAATCACTTTCAGAGGTGACAGAGGACATATGACAGTAATGAATTTGAGATTAGTATGAGAAATAAGGGGAGAATTGGGTGTGGGGTGGTGGGTAGTTTTTTCACTGTCAAATTCTTGTGTAAAAGGAACCAGAGACCCAGATTGAGGACAAAATTTCAGCCAAAGACAACTTGAGTTCTATTTACAGAAACCCAGATTGGATGCCCAGGAAAATCCCCAGCTGAGTCTTAGAGTATATACTGTTGTGCATCAGGCCTGGCAGGCAGCCTGTTCCATCTGGGTATTACATGACCAGTGTAAAGTAAGATATAGAATCATAGAATCATAGAATCTCCTGAGTTGGAAGGGACATATAAGGATCAACTCCTGGCTCCACACAGGCCCAGCCAATACAAGTCAGACCATGGGACTGAGTGCATTGTCCAGACACTTCTTGAACTCAGCCAAGCTTGGTGCTGTGACCACTTCCCTGGGGAGCCTGTTCTAGTGCCCGACCACCCTCTCAGTACAGAACCTCTTCCTAATATCCAGCCTAAACCTCCCCTGTCTCAGCTTCATACTGTTCCCTTGGGTTTACCAAAGAGTAGATATCAGCACCTGACCTTTGCTCCCCATCATCAGGAAGTCAGAGACAGCAATGATGTCTCCCCTTAGGCTCCTCTTCTCCAGGCTGAGCAAACCAAGGGACTCTAGCTTCTCCTCATAAGACCTTCCGTCCAGACCCTTCCCCGTCCTCATTGCCCTCCTCTGGACACTCTCCAGTAGTTTTGTGTCCCTCTCATACTGTGGTGCCCAAAACTGCACACAGTACTCTAGGTGGAGCCACACCAGCACGGGTTAGAGAGGGACAGTCCCTCCCTGGACTGGCTGGCCATGCCATGTTTGATGTATCCCAGAATACAGTTGTCCCTCCTGGCTTGCTGGGCACACTGCTGGCTCATGTTCAACTTGCTATATAGTGACTGGAGCTCTTGAATCATCTCCAAATTGTCATTATAAGGGTTAGATGGGATTTGTAAACAGGTATATCCTCAGGCTAAGTTTATGCCACTGAAAGGTCACAGCAGTGACACCCAGGTAGACCACCTGCAGCCTATGGATCACCCAGCTGGGATGTAATGTTGGTATGGCCCTTCCCTCTTCCTCTGCCCAGCCATTTTCAACTCACTAGCAATATTCTGTTAGCTTTTCTAGCTTTGTAACTGTACAGACTTTGGCTGGGATTGAGTTAATTTCCTTTATAGCAGATCATATGGTGCTCTGTTTTGGATTTGTGGCCAAAACAGTGTTGATCACAGAATCACAGAATCGTAGGGGTTGGAAGGGACCTCAAGAGATCACCTGGTCCAACCCCCCTGCCAAAGCAACACACCCAAGTTTCAGCTATCGCTAAGCAGCGCTTACTCAGTTTCAGAAGCCTCTATTTTTTATGGTGTGCTTCCAGAGAGTAGGCTGAAGATGCACAAGAATTTGGTAGGGGACACACCTGTGACAGCTGACCTCAACTGATTTTATGTCCCATACCATCATGCTCTACAAAAAAATCCAGGCAAAGAAGGAGAAACAAGGGATGTTGAAGTGATACCAGAACTTCACACTTGAAGTCTAGGGGATATAAGCCAGTGGGCTCTGAGGTAATAGGAATCAACAGGGAAAAAGCAGTAAAGCATCTCAAAGGAATTCCAGACACTCCAGTCAGTCAGTGAGCTTCATCAAGTTCTCAACTTAAATGCCTCCATGCAAACACCCATAGCTTAGGGAACAAGCAAGAGGAGTTGGAGACATGAGCCCACCTGCAGGGCTTTCATCTTATTGGCATCATGCAGACATGGTGGGATGGCTCCTATGACTGGAGTGTTGAAATAAAAGGACACGAGCTCTTTGGGAAGGTCGAACAGGGGGCATAAAGGGGAATGTCCTCTACATCAATGACCAGTTGGAGTGCATGGATCTCCACCTGGGAATGGATGAGGAGCTGAGGAAAAGCTTATGTGTCAGGATTAAGGGAAGGCAAGGACAGGTAACACTAAAGCGGGGATCTGATACAGGCCACCCAACAAGGAGGACTGAGTGGATGAGACACTCTATAGATGGATAGGAGCAGCCTCATATTGACAAGTCCTGATACTCACAGGGGACTTCAACCACCCTGATGTCTACTCAAGGTATAACTCAGCTGAGCATAAGCAATCCAGGAAGTTGCAATGTGTCAATGATAACTTTCTCCTCCAAGCAATAGAGGAGATATGCTGTGCTGGACCTTATTCTCACAAACAAGGAGGGGCTAATGGGAAATATGAAGATCAAGAGCAGCCTTGGATACAGGAAAAAGGAAATGGTGGAATTCCAGATCCTCAGGGCAGTGAGAGGATTCACTATCCTGGAATTCAGGAGAGCAGATTTTGGCCTCTTCAGAGACCTGCATGGTAGTGTATCATGGGACAAAGCCCTGGAGGGAAGGAGGGGTCTGAGATACCTGGTTAGTAGTCAAGGATCCCCCTCCAAGCTCAGGAGAAATGAATCCCAACAAAGAAAAATCAAAAAATCAGGCAAAAATTCTCAGTACCTGCATGGATGAATAAGGATTTCCTGGAAAAACTCGAAAACAAAAGATCATCTACAAAGGGTAAAAGCAAGGACAGGTATCTTGGAAAGAATACAGAAAAAAATTCAAGCAACCAGGTGGGGGAGGAGTGGTTGAGAGCAGTCCTAACGAGTAGGACTTGGGGATGTTCATTGATGAATATCTCAACATGAGCCATTAATGTGCACTCACAGTCCAGTAAGCCAACCATATGCTGGGCTACACCAAAACCAGCATGACCAGCAGGTCAAGGGAGGTGATTCTGCCCTCTACTATGCTTTGATGACACCCCACCTGTGTCCAGCTCTGGGATCCCGAACATAAAAAGGATATGGAACTGTTGGAGTGAGTCCAGAGGAGGCCAGCATAGATGATCAGAGAGTTACACCTCTCCTATGAAGACAGGTTGAGAGACCCTGGAGAAGAGAAAGCTCTAGGGTGACTTGATTGCATCTTTCTAGTACCTAGCAGGACCCAGAAGAAAGATGGAAAGGGACTGTTTCCCAAGACAGGGAGTGATAGAAAAGAGGGCAATGAGTTTAAACATTTAGATTAGGCATCAGGAAGAAAAAAATCATTATGAAGGTGGTGAGGTGGTGAGGCACTGGCAAAGGTTGCCCAGAGGAGTTGTGGATTCCCCCTCCCTGTCAGTGTTCAAGGCCAGGTTGGATGAGGCAACCTGGTCTAGTGGACGGTGTCCCTGCCCATGGCAGGGGGGTTGGTACTAGATGAGCTTTGAGGTCCCTTCCAACCCAAACCATCTATGATTCTATGATTGTGTTTCTTTTCCCAAATGACTGTTAGGTGTGATGGAGCCCTGATTTCCAGGTGATAGCTAAGCATCTGCCTGGTAATTGGAAGTTGTATATGCAGCTTTTACTTTACCTGCTAAACTCTCATCCTACAAGTCGCATCCTACAAGTTTTCTTTCACTGTTCTGGTTCCCTTCCCCATCTGGAAGGGAGTCATTGAGTGGCTGTGTGGGACTTAGATATTGTCCCGCTTTTGCACAGTTGGGTGAGAAAGAGGCCAGGGGCTGCTTAAAACGGCTGATGGAATCTTCTGCCAGCCTGCTTATAGCGCTTCTGATAATCACATATAGGAGACAAAGACTCCACCAGAACACAGAGTGCCAACAAGACAGCAATTTTGGCCCGTTAAGGGCATTGTGATATATATTTGCATATAAATGTAAGCAGTTGACAGACACAAAAGCCTGGGAAGGCTGGGGGAGGAGGCGCCCCAGGTGCCCCAGAGAGAGGTGCCCCTGCAGCCCTTGCTGAAGCCCTTGGAATAGCCGGAGGAAAGGACCCATGGAGGAGGTAGAAACCTGACCTGCCCAGTGGAGAGGCTCCACGCTGGATGGAGCCGATGGAGACATAGAGAAGATGCCGTGACTTACGTTGGGATGAGCCCCTGCCAGCACAAGCGACCTACAGAGATGAGCCAAACAGGTTTGCTGGGGGAGGCATCATAGCCCCGTGGAGGACTGGGACTGAGAGACACTGTGATTTGTTGCTGCCTGCCAGAGCAGAGATGAAGCCCAGTGGGAAGAGATTTGCCTTGGAGAAAGTTCGTGGAGGACTGGCTCTCATGGGTGAGATCCTAGGGTGCAGCAGGGGAGGGTGTGTGGGATGGATGCCCCCATCCCGGCTGAGAAGGAAACCAACTGGCAAGGGACTGACCGAAGCCCCCATCTCCTAGTCCCTGCCCCCTGTCCTGTGCTGTGAGCAGGAGGGGAAGAAGGGAGCAAAATCATGGCTGAAAGGGAAGTCTGCTGTAGAATGGAGGGGTGGGGGGAAGGTGTTACCAAGACCCCCATTTTCCCCAGTCCCTGCCCCTCCTGGGCTGCGACCGGGAGGGAAGAAGGGAGCAAACTTCTAACTAAAGCCTGCTGAGGAGGGAGTGGTGGGGGAAAAGTGTTTGCCTGGTTGCATTTTTTTCAAGATTGTTGGTTGCACTCCTGATTCTGGTTCCTTTTCACTGTTTTCTCTTTAGTGTAGTGTAACAAATTAGATAACTTTCTCTTCTGCACTCTGTGTTGAGTCTGTTTTGCCCGCATCATTAACGAGTTTGTCTCTTGAGCCGACTAATATATGTTTTTCTCCCCTGTCCAACTAAGAAGGGGAGTAACAGACTGATTTTGGTGTGCGCCTGGCCTGTAGCCAGGGCTCAACCACCACAATGTAATGGACCCTGTCTCCAGCAAGTTTTATTTGTTATAGCTTCATGGAAGTCAGCAAGGGAATGCAAATTATGTCAATTGACAATCTGGACTGGGGAAAATTCTGATGTACATTGTGTATATTCTCTATTTGTTATTTA